>PVIW01000352.1:0-436435 GCA_004026585.1 Noctilio leporinus | reverse complement strand
CATAGGACAGGCCCAGGGCATCGCTGATGTCCATAGGACAGGCCCAGGGCATCGCTGATGTCCGTAGGACAGAAAGGCCCAGGGCATCGCTGATGTCTGTAAGGACAGGCCCAGGGCATCGCTGATGTCCGTAAGGACAGGCCCAGGGCATCGCTGATGTCCATAGGACAGGCCCAGGGCATCGCTGATGTCTGTAAGGACAGGCCCAGGGCATCGCTGATGTCCATAGGACAGGCCCAGGGCATCGCAAGTTTCCAGAGCACTTTTCAATCACCAGTGAAAGAGCCAATTCTGCTCCCCAGAGTTTTTGAGTTATTTGCCATTTATTCCAAATAAACAAAGCATTGTTAAGTTACTGAGGACCGCTCTTTGGGAAACATTTTATCGAATCCTGAGACTGTGCAAGGGGGCCTTCCCTTTGTGACTTGCTTGGTCAGGGTGAAAGGGCCTGAAATTCAGACTGGGACGGATCTGCTTCTAGGAATGCGGTGCCCTTGGGCACCATCATTTTTATATAAAAAATAATCTTTGTGGCTTAGTTTCTTACATCTGAAAAATGGGATGACACACCCACCTTTACGGGATTGTTATGAAGAATAAATGAAATTACGTATCTAAAGATATTTGACTTACAATAGTTACTTTAATAAATACTAGCTTTTTCTCTTACTAGGCAGTTAGCCAAAGTACCTCCTTCCTTCAATGGAGGGATGTGTTCTTGAATAAATGAAACTTGTGAAAGAAAGGGGCAGGAAGGAGGGTTAGAGCCAGATCACGGAGGACGATGGTGGACCGAGAGAAATGTTCCGGTCTGTTGTGGGGCTGGGGCCAAGGGAAGGCAAGCGGAGGTGTACCAGGGCTCCTCTGCCTCAGGGATGGCCACCTGGCCCTCGGTGGGCCCAGCCTTTGCAGATTGAATTTGTCGCTCAGGAGGCATCTTCTCCCTTTTGCAGTGAAGGCCAAGGTGAGGGTGGGTCCACTTGACCGCTCTGGGGGTTGACTCCCACCTTGTTCTTTTCCAGAGGCCCCCCCAGACCTGGGCCTGGCCAGTGGGCTGGCCCGTGAGCTGCCCTCACCTGGGCCCACTTGACCGTGGGCTCCTCCTCACAGCTTCTGCACGGGGCCCAGGGCTTCTTTAAGTCAGAGAGAGGACGACAGCATTCCTCTTTACTGGTGAGGTTGCCTCCTTTGGCCCCAGGGTCGTTTGGTTCAGCCTTTCTCCCTTCGTGTGAAATTTCTTCTGAATGAGAAAAAGAGAAACTCAAGCAAACTGAAAAAGTCACTCATAGAAACTGAGACCAAGCACTCAGCCACCATCTGAGTACTTTGCAAGGCTTAGGCCCACTCCCGGGTTTCCTGTTCACCTCCTCCGGGAGCAGCGGCAGGCACTCTGAGCAGAGGGGGCCTGTGAACTCGTGAGGGCATTCCGACCGGCGTCTAGGAGCTGCAGCTAGGCACTGCCGAGGAAATTAGCCACAGGCTTCTACAACCCAGAGCCTTCCCTGTGCCCATTCCCGCTCTGCTCCGTAACAAATCTCAGGGCACATTCTAGCCCGGAGCGGGCAACAGCCCTTCCTAAAACCCTTTACCCTCCTAGGAGTGCCTTGCAAGAAGAGGAGTTGAAAGTATCCATTTTAGATAAAAACCAAGAGCAATTTTGGCCCATTTAATATTTAATAAAGGCATCGTAACTGATTTCTTCTTCTTTTTAAAGAAAATAACTCCAAAAGAGTACACTTGCCAGATGCAGGGATCTGGGAAAGCTTAAATAGGATCTTGGGTTTTAAAAGGATTGTCATACAAATAAACGCCACATGGACTTGGTAATTATGCTGGTTCTTAGGAGGTGCAGGCTGAAGTATTTAGGCCTGACGGGTCATAGTATCCAGTTTGCGTTCAGATGGGTCAGAAGAAAAAGGGTGTGTGTTTGTGTGTACGTGCCTGTGTGTTTAGAGAGAGGGAAGGCAAACATTGGCAAAACGTGAGCAATTCGTCAGCGTTAAGTGAAGGGTATCCGCTGTGTTGGACTTTTAATTTTCAACAAAAAAAGGGAAAATAACACATGGAATGAATATGAAAAATGAATAGTTGGCACTATCTTTAGTCCGTTTACGATGATAAGCATCGTAAAGCAGTGTAGCAAGGTCATAGTGTGCCCGTAAATGCTGGGCTCTGCGTGAGGTGATGGTGTAAAACACGAGGAACACCGAGGGAGTAGTCCTGCAAGGCCGGTGAGTGGGGCGGGGTAGCCCCTCCCTGCCCACATGGGATGTCACAGGGATGTCCTTTGACCTCAAGGAACCAGTGGCTGTTCCTGGAACAATAGCTTATACATGATTTCCAGATGTGCAGAAAGCAGCCTCTTCCAGTGTCATCCTGGTGGGCATTACAAAGCTGATTCCTCCCTTCCCTCGCAGATCTGTCGGCCCGCCTTGCGTGGCTGGGCCTGGAGTCTGCTCACCCACAGCCTGGCCATGTCCCCCCTCTCCTGACCCTCAGGATGTTTTCCCGAAACCCCCAGCCCTTTGATTACACCCACATCGGGAGGCTCAACGTGACATTTCCAATGGGAGACTGCCCAACGTGGGTCCAGCTGCTCCACATGGTTTTTATATTTGTTCTGGACAAAGCTCCAGATACCTTTGGTCAAAGCTCTTCCTGTTGGCTGTGTTGCTGGGGCCATTTCCCGCCCACGCGATCCCGGAGGGGCTGCAGGCTGGAGGCCCTGTCACGTCTGCCCCAGGGGACAGGTAACAGTGGCCGAGGGTGCAGCCTGAAGGGCATGTGCTTCCAGCCTTGGCGGTGTTATTGGAGTCACACCCCTAGGAACTAGGGGAGCCAGAGCCTTGCTGGAGGCCTTCATGCTGCTGCTGCTGAAGTTTCACCGTTAAAGAGAAAAGATGTGCTGCTTTGATGTGTTTTTTCCCTTCTCACAGACTTACAGAAAATATTGCTGCCTCGTAGGGCGACCACTTGCGCCGTGCAAAGATTCTGAGCCTCCTTCCTGAGTGCTGTGCGAGGCGGGCTCTGTGCGCCTCCTTTTTGGGGGTCACAGAAAGTTCTAGTGTAGAATTTCCCTCTTTGAGGGGCTGTTCTCAGCCATGTCCCAGCTCCCTGCTGGGCCCCCCCACCTGCTGGGCCCCCACCCATGAGCCACCTGTGCTGGGAGCTGGGAACCCTCATCGGAGGCTGGGTGGTAGCCCCGGAGGGGCGGGGAGGGGTGCTCTGGTTGGTACCCCTGCCCCCCCACACCCATTTCAAGTGAAGACGGCTGCCAGGAGAGGCGCAGGGTGGCCGCCGCGCTGGCTCGGGGACACGTCTAATTTTAGCCCTGGGTGTGCTCATCCTGCGAGCGCTGGCTTACCCGGCGGTTCCACAGCCCTCTGGTTTTCTTGTAGAGTGGCGTAATGCTCCAAGTTTGCAAAGCTGACTCGGGTTTCAAGCAGCATGTTTCTCTCTCCTTTTTCTAAGAAATGCCCAGAAAACAGTCAGTCCTCTGTGCTTTTTGGAGTAGGTCAAAATTTCCTGGAGGTTCCCTCTTTGCGATGGGGCAGCGTGCGGGGGAAGGAAGCGGTCCTGCCTGGGCCCCGCTCAGCGTGCGCCGGGTCGCGGAAGGCAATTGCGGGGCCGCCTCCCTGCAGTGGGTCAGCAAGACCACAAAACCCTGGGGGCCGACGTCAGGCTCGGGTTCAGACGTGGGAGCCTGCGACGAACTCAGTTTGGGTGGGTTCCTTAAGACAAAGAATGTAAAAGCATCTCATTTTTGCTGATTTACAAAACCTGAAGACTGTGCCAACGCATTTCCAAGGCCTCTTAGCAGGGCCTGTGCCAGCGAGGGTCCTGGAAGCGTACGCCCCATTCACTTCGTGGTAAGTCAGGTGCTTTCAGGCGGTGGTTGTGACTTGCTTTTCTGGCTAAGTAAGATGATGAAAACAATTTTATACAATGTGAATATGGATATGGTCTTGAACTAGAAATCCAACCTTTGCGATGAGCAAGTTAAGCCTTGTGAAAGAGCCACCGTGTTGTGGCTGGTTTTCCCCATTTCGCCCTCGACCAGCGTGTGTCATGGACCGGCCCGTGTTGGACGTCTTCCAGTGTTTGCATCCTCACTGGCCTCGTTTGTGACAACAGGGCTAAAATTCTCTGTGCCTTGTCCACAAAAGCTGCATGTTATAAGCACTTGGTAAAGTAGAAATCACCCCCAGATAGCTCTTTGTAAAGGACAAATCTAGAACATGTAGAACTTTCAACATGTCACAGAAAGGAAAAAGGAAAACCCGGGGAAGGTGACTGTTCACCCAGGGCCACCTGGGGAGAGACTTGAGCTCCAAAACTATGTGTCATTGAAACTATGTGTCATTGAAACTATGTGTCATTGAAGTGTACGCTTCCTCACCTTTTCCAACGGTAAACGAACCCGAAGATCGTTTTCAAATTGATAGGAAGCGAATCTGGAACCCAGTGTCATTTCAGACTCACTGCTCAGGGCTCTCTGATTAAGCCTCTTGCAGGGCAGTGGCTGATGTGTTCAAACTGAACCCATTTCACCCCACAAATTGTTCTAAGCCAGCCCTTGGGATATTTAGCCACATAGAACCTAAGTGGATTTAAGGGGACTGGAGACAGGCGGCCCCTCCCACTGGGGCAGCTCCTTCCCTGGGGAGCAGCTTCCCGAGCAGCTAAGTCCGCCTCTCCGCACAGCTTTTCAGGCCACTGTGGAAACTGGCGGCAACTCTCATGTCGTACCTTTTAGGTGGCGAGTTAGAACCTTCCTTTTTTATAACTCCAAGAGGGACTTCAGACGCTCTGGTTCAGGGCTGTCGATGGTAGAGGGAGTCCTTCCATCCTGGGCTCCTGCCAGCCTCAGGGAGGGCAGGGGGGAACCCTTGGCTCTGGGAGGGCATCCCGGTGGGCCCTCGCTCCTTGGCCAGGCGCCCTGTCCAGCGGCAGCCTCAGTGGCCCCCCACTGCTGGGTGTGCAGGCAGGGGTGCACATGGGGGTGGGCGCCCTTTGGCCTGGGCCAGACACCCCATCACGTGCCAGCTCTGCCCTGGTCACTGGGCCCCCAGCATGTGACAATGGTCAGGCTTGGCCAGCAGGCCGCCACGTGCTGGTGGAGCGAGAGGAGGGTCAAGACAGAGAAGGGAGCTCATGGACTGGCCACCTCCTGTTTGGTGAACTGCGAGTCGCGGATGAAAAGGTGATTTCTCAGTGGACTCGGCATGTTCCAGAGATGTGCCCTGCAGAGAGCACTTCTCCCTCCAGAGGACATTTTCCTTTCCCTAGAATGGCATCCTCTCACTGTGCGTCAGCTGCCTTGTGGAGCGGATCGTAGCGGCACCTGGACCGCAGCGAGAGCGCCCCAGAGCCTGCTAGCTCACATCCCTTAAGGGAGGACTCGCCAAGCTGTCCTCATGCATTTTGGGTCTTCGGAAAATGCAGGTAGTACCGCTGACATCAACATGGGATGGATGAAAACTAGCTGAGGTGAATCTGGAGCCTAAAATTGTTTCTGGCTTTACCCAATGCCCAGGGGGCATTGGCACCGCCCTGACCCCCACCCCACTGCTGCCAGGGCCCCCGGACTGAACTAGGGCGTCTGGGTTCGTCTTTCTTGCTCTTTCAAGGGCGGGGACCTGTGTAGGGAACTGGGCGTACTCAGCTTCCAGAGAAGCATCCATCCCACGCCAGCGGTATGCCGGGCCTTGGGCCAAGCTGGGGGAACTCGAGGGAAGGTCGCACCTCGTTCAGCTTGTTTTGCCAGCTATGTGCCCTTGAAGGGACCCTCCCAGTCGGATGCCTTGGAGTTCCTGGAATGTGCCAGAGTCCAGCCCGACCCGAGGAAGGAGATACGTTGGACCTGTTTCGGATCTTGCTCTGGCTGTGCATGCTCTCATCGGGAGTGTATGCCAAAGCCCGTGGGAGGGGCCCCACGGAAAGATAGTTAAGCTGAGAAACCATCGCCCAGGGAGAACAATGGCTCAGGAGGCAGGAGTACAACGTGTCTTCTGTCCCCATTGATGGGCTGAGCCGATGGCTTTTCCAGGAGGATGCAGGGCCATCAGTGCCCCCTCCCCACCCCCAATCTGTCCTCACCGGGCCATCCCTATTGTTGTCCAACCTTCGTCATCATGGACCCGGATGAGAGAGACCTGGGTACGCAGCTCAATTCCCAGTGAAGGGTTTTCGCTAGTTTCAGGAAGATAATTTATTTGGGTTGAATTGTTAAGGCAGATTGCTTTCACAGTAGTCCAAACAGTGCTTTCTCACAGGAAATGTCAGACCAGGCGATTTTAGTCAGGTTTTCCACATCCTTAAGAGCAAAGAAGAGAGAGAGGAAAAATAAAAAAGATTCTTTTTATATGTTGAAGGTCAACAGAACTGCCTGGCATAAAAAAGATCTGTTAAAGTCGCTATATGCTGCTGATGGTCGCTGCACATGATGACTTCTCCATAACCCAGCCCCTGATGAGGCCTCATGTTCTTTATGGCTTAATTTTAAAAATGGGAAGTGATCCGGAGGCCCAGGGGGGCAGAGCCCTTCCTGATGCTGGGATGCAGCCTCGATGGGGCTGACCCAGGGCATGAAGACTGGAAGAAACGCTCCTTCCTCTCTCAGCACTCAGCTTCCTCATCTGTGAAAACCAGGGCTCTGCCAGGGCCTCCCTTGGCACCTTCTAAGTCTCCATGAATCCATTCCTCATCTTTTCTTGAGGGGGAGCTTGGCTGAGCTGTTAGGGGAGGCCAAAAAGAAATAGAAAGTAGGAGAGTGAAAAGAAAAATATCTGCTCTTCTATGGGGAACTGCGAATAAACACAAAGTTCTCTTTAAAGGAGTTTGCCCTCAGGGATCCACCTGGCTAAGTCCTACCCTTCCCAAAGTTCAGTCTTTAATAAGAGGTGTTAAGTGTGCAAGTTGCTGTTGGAACAGCAGAAAGCAGCCCGACACAGCCACTTGTCAGCACCCAGCGGGTGCACACGGCCAGGAAGGGGGCTGCAGTCGGGATGGGTGGGTCTGGAGAGTGGAGCCCCAAGTAGCCCGATGTGGCCTGTGCAGCCTCCCGAGGACGGTTCTACTCAAAGGGAGGCGGAGACTCAAGGCTGTTAGCTCCTTGCTAGGTGATGCCAGTCTTCCCTGGCTGGCTGGTCCGATGGCAGGTCTGTCCAAGTCCTGTGTGCCCACAGACAATGGAACAGCTCCGCTTCAGCCAAGAGGATGTTTTGCTCGACGTGGGATAAGAGGAAGAGTGCTGAGCCTGTGTCAGGTAGCCTGCCCTCCTGTGCTGTGCTGGGCAGCGTCGGGGGCTGTGGCTCTGGTCGGCCCCTGCTGGGGTGCGCAGTCTGGTGCCATGTGGACTTGGTCATCTGGCCACTGCCTCCCTGGGGTTGCCTCCCATGCCTGAGTGGTAGCATGTTCTGTGGGGTCCAGATACATGTGTCAAGTAGAGCAAAATCTCCTTTCTTCCCATGAACTTTCTAACTACTTAAAGTATATATATATATTTAATGATTTTTTGCATCTTTTGATATTATTTTACATTTTTCTCCTCCAACCTGTGGGTGTGACTTACACCATTCAATTTTGTAAGCTTTATTTTTATTGTTGACACTGTTACAGATGCCCACGTTTCCCCGCTGTGCCCCCCTCCGCCCAGCCCTCACCCCCCACCCTTCCCACTGGCCATCACCGCACTGGCATGTGTCCATGGGTTTCAATTTCAGAGTGCAATGTTCTTGCACTTTGCCCTGGTCATGATTTTCTTCAAACTCATGCCTGATGTAATGGTCTATTACTTTATTTCATGTTTTTGCACTTATAAATGTGAGGTTTTGGAATCAAGGTTATACTAGCCCTGTTGACCTTCAGCATCATCTCAGCTATTATGTAGCTGTTATCATGTGTCAGGTGCTATTCTATATTAACTTGTTTAATTCTCACCACCATCTTTGGAGGTAGAACTATTCTTAGCCTCATTTTATAGAGGTTCATGATGGCTAAAATTTCCTGTTGAATTGTTCATTGTTATTCTGTAACAAATAGGTTTATCGCAGATAACTGCTTTTTATCCCAAAGTCTATTTTTATCCAATAGGATTCAGTTACATTAGTTTAATTGGTTGGCATTCAAGTGATACATATTTTCCATGCTTACCCCTTCACCTTTTCTGTCATGTGTCTTGTGAAATAGCATATTGCTAATTAAAAAAAATATCAATCTCAGTGTCTCTTTTTACGACAAGGTTAATTTGTTTGCCTTATTATAATTACGGATATACTTGAAATTATTTGTCCTGTTATACTTTATAGTTTAATTTTGTCACACTTTTTAATTCTTTTTCCTCCCTTTTTCTTTTTTTAAAGTTAACAATTTTAAATAGAACAATTCAATGGCACTATATTCATAATGTTGTGTAATCACACCTCTATTTATTTCAAAAACATTTTCTTCAAAGTAAAACCTCTTCCTGTTGAGCAGTTTCTCCCCATTCCTCCCACCCCCCTAGCTGTGACGGCCACCAGTCTACAATATTTCACATCAATGGAATGATATAACATGTGACCTTTGGTCTCTAGCACCTTTCATTTCACGTAATGTTTCAAGGTTCACCCATGCGTAGCATCTTGTAGCATGTGTCAGAACATGAGATTTTATGGCAGAATAATATTCCATGATACGAACATGTAACATTTAGTTTATCTACTCATTCACCTACTCATTGAGTTGTTTTCATCTTTTGGCTCGTGAGGGCACTGCAACTACGAACATGTGGCTGTGTTTCCAGTTTTTTTGGATACACACCTGGGTGGGGAACTGTGTGGGTCATACGGTAGCTCTGTGTTTAACTCTTTGAGCAACTGCCACACTGTTCTGCTTTCTGGTGTGGAAGCTATACATTATTTAGTGTTTAGTGGTTGGTCACTCATGAATTTTTATCTTAATCGATTTAGGATTTAAATTAGATCGATCTCTCTACCCCTTCAGAAAATGCAAGGATTTGGGGAAGCTTTAATTCTGACTAGTTCTTCCCATGTTCTCCGTTTATCATTGTCTGGTATTATCCCTTTATTTTTAACTGCCTCCAAATTAGTTGCTATTGTTATTATTTGTATTGTCAGCTCTCATGAAAGTTTATTTACACGTTTGCAGATTTCTTTGCTGCCACTTCCTTCCTTCTGGGTTTCATTTACTGAAGCAAATCCTATAGTAGTTAATTCAGTGAAAGTCTGTAAGGGTAAACTTTTGTATGTAGTCTGTGTCTGAAAATGTCTTTATTTTCTTCTTTTAATATTTTGAATATTCATGGTATCTTTTGTGTAAGTAATTGCTGTTTGTGGATAATCTAGCTTTTCTCTTAAGCTTTTTCTGTCTTTTGAATTCTGGTAGTTTCCATATAACACACCTGGGTGTGCATTTATTGTCACAGGCACTGTTTGAGGCTTACTTTGTTTTGGGGAGGCTTCCTGTCTGATAAGTCCTTAGGAATGAACTTTGCAATAATCTCCTTTCTTCTCTTTTTTCATTCTTTCTGGAGCTCCTTTAAGAGGTATATTGGACTTAAATTTTTTTCCTTCTGTTTCTGATTTGCTCCTTTAGATACTTTCTCTTCTGATTGAGTTGCATTTCGAGTAGTGTCATCTAACAGCTGCTACTAATTTATTACCTCTTCACTGTGTCTGATCCCCTTTTTAAGCTTACTGAAAGTGTATTTATTCCCAGCTCTAAAAATGTGCTAGCCTGTAGAAAAATTTAAAGACTAGTACAACAAACACTTATATAACCTTTACCCACGTTCAGCAATTCTAAGATCTTGTCTCATTTGATTTTTCTCTCTCTCCTTTCCCAGCCCATGTAAGTTATGTGTATTTGTTACACGCACATCCATTTGGAAATAAAGTTCAGATACCCCTTAGTATTTCAGCTGAGGACAAGGACATTCCCCTACATAACCACAGTGCCACGATCGCACCCAAGACATTGCATTCACATTGATTCAGTAACATCAGCTAGCATGAAGCCTGTAATCAACTTTCTCCCAAATGGCTCCCAAACATTTATTTTAGGCTTCGTTTAGCTTAGCCATGTCTCTCTAGTCTCCCTTAACCTCAAACAATTTCCTCTCTTTTTTTTAGTTTCTCATCATGAGTGTAGTCTTGTTGTCTTATAGAAGGACCACATTCTAGATGTCTTTTTGTTATTAGGTTTAGGTGAAACTTTTGGCAAGGACAGTACATATACGTTGTGTGTATTTCCCATTACATCACATCGGGAGCACGTGAGGTCATTCAGTTTCATTTTTGGTGGTGCTAAGTTGGATCACTCCATAAAGTGCAGTTTCTCCATCATTATGAAGATAACCTTCCCTTTTGCAATTAGTAAGGAATCTGTAATATTCAGACTATGTGAATATCTTATTCCTCAAAAACCTTTTGCCCTGGCTGGTGTGGCTCAGTCATTTGAAGTATTGTCTAATAGAGCAAAAGGTCATGGGTTCAATTGCTGGTCAGGGCATATAACCCAGGTTACAGGTTCAATCCCCAGTTGGGGTACGTATGAGAGGGCAACCCATCAATGTTCCTGTCTCTCTCAGAAAAAAAGCAATGAAAAAATGTTGGATGAGGATTAAAAAACAAAACAACCTTTCAACCAATGGTTTTTGCATCTATCAATGATATTTTCCTATATTAAGAGTTTATAAAAATGGCGACTTAAAATATTTTAAGCCATGGCTGGTGACTAAGTGGATAGGCACTGGCCTGTGAACCCAAAGGTTGCTGGTTTGATTCCCAGCCAGGGCACATAACCTGGTTGCAAGCCAGGTCTCCAGCCAGGTCCGTGGCTGGAGGCAGGTGAAAGGCAACCATACATGGATGTTTCTCTCCCTTTCTTCCTCCCTCCCTGCCCTTCTCTCTAAAAATAATGAATAAAATCTGAAACCATTTTTTTATATCAGTCTTCTTAAATTTATTAGTTGATAGTGTTCTACAGAGAAGAACTTTCCACACTTATCCCTCCTTCTTTCCTCCTCTAGAGGCAGACTCATAGATTTAAAAATGTATTAAATATGTTATTATCCATTATTATATACCCAGAAGTTTATTTTTATGACTATATTTTCATAGCTGCCCATTTTTTTCTGAGTCTTTTGCTTTTCATATATTTTTTATTTCTTTTTTTATTTTTATTTTTATTTTTTTAAAGATTTTTTTATTTCATTATTTTTTTTAGAATGAGGGGAAGGGAGAGAGGCAGAGAGGGAGAGAGACATCAATGTATGGTTGCGTTTCACCTGCCTCCAGCCACAGACTGGACTGGAGACCTGGTTTGCAACCTGGTTATGTGCCCTGGCTGGGGAATCGAACCTGCGACCTTTGGGTTCGCAGGCCGGCGCCTTAACCACTGTGCTACCAGCCAGGGCTATATTTCTTTTTTTTTTAAACATTTTCTCCAATATCTCAAATTAAGTCTTTTTGATTATTTGGTTTTCTCGAGTTCTTGAGAGTCCTACTCACTGTTTTAACTGGCTTTCACTTATTGTGCATCATTTTCTGATACATTTGATAGGTTTTTATTTTGAGCCTCTTTTCAGTGGGACTTTTACAAAGTCTCTTTCCACCAACCTGGGAGCCTTCCATGACCCTCTTTGTGGATGTGGCTGTTCAGGTCACTTAGGTTGCTTCCATTACTTGTGCAGGAATATCACAGAGCTGGGAAGTCTTATGTTGGTGCCTTATACTCAGGAATCCGGTGCTGTGTAAGTGGGATCACTTTGAACTCCATTATACTGGGTTCTGAGTTTCTGTCAGTAGAACAATATCTTGATTCTCACGGGAACCTTTCTTTTGGAATCCATATCTTGGCTTTAGCCAAGTATCTAGTCCCAAACATGTAGGAGAGAGCACCTCCTCATTTTTGTTTTTGTGTTAAGACCTGGTGAAAGGTCCTGAGTGCTGGGATACCTGAGCAGTGGAGCATCTTCAACTACGGTGGGGCCTGGGTGCGCCCCCTCAGAGCCCTGTCTACTAGAGAGGGGCATGCTCACACCCTCCCAGGGCAAGGTGAGGCAATGGGTGCCCACAGTGGTAAGCGACTTGCCCAAAGTCACCTGGAGGGGGTGGGCGGGGACAGTCATTCCGGCCTCCTAGGGCTCTTTCCACACAACCAATACTGTTACCCAGGGATCGAGTCCTGGTCCTGCGTAGCTCTGAACACCCACAGTGCTGTGACCCTTGGCTGTCACTTGAGGCCCAGAGAGGAGCTTGTTTGGGAGGTGGGGGCCTGGTACACAGCAGACCAGCTGGCTGTCCGTAGCCTTCCTTCCTCGGATTTATTAGATGCACACTTTGACACATGCCACGGGGTTATCTGCACAATCAAAGTTTTGAAGAAGTGTTTTGAATCCTTGATTTATCTTTTTGTCATTGTTTTCCATAATAGTTTTCATTCAAAGGCAAGAACATGCTTTTAAATTGACCTTTTGAACTTTGTAAGGCTTAGGCCACAAAGGGACACATAAAAGGAACAAAAGGCACATTCCCTAAGCTGGAGCATTGAAGTCTCCTCTGAAGATGAGATCTATGGGAAACGGGCACAAAGCATCTGAGCGGGGCTCTTGCGGCTGATGGATGGAGCTCCGGGTGGAAGTCCCATGACCGGGAGCAGCCCAGCCGTACTCTACGCAGCGGGTACATGACCCCCGCCCTTCATCACCACCCATGGCCACCCTTGGGCCTCGTGGCTTTGCCCTCAGGAGCCAGAGGAGCCACTGGGAGGTTTGGACTTGGTTGCATGGTCCACAGGAAGTCATGGAGGGTTCTGGGCAGGGAAGGAAGCATAAGATAGAAGAAAGAGCAGAGTAGTGCATTTGGAGACAGTAGCCTGGCTTTGAGTCTGGGCTCTGTCAATTCTAAACTGTCACCTTCTATGAACCACCAGCTTTTGTGAGTGTCACTTGATACTTGACATTCATTTCGGAGCATTGTCTAGGTGCTAGGTGCTGGGCGCATGAGGTACAGAGGTGACCAGGAGATTTCTGAAGTCCTTTGTTTTTCTCTGGTTGTTTCTCTTATCATGTGTATTGGCTTCCTGTGGTTGCTATAGCAAATTATGGCAAACTTCATGGCTTAAAACAACATGAGTTGATTGGGTCACTGCTCTGGAAGATTGAAGTCTGAAATCAGCTGCACTTGGCTAGAGTCAAGGTGTTGGCAGGGCAGGTTCTTTCTGGAGGTTCTAGGGGAGGCTCTGTTTCCTTGCCTCTCTTCGCTTCAGGTGGCTGCCCACAGTGCTTGGCTTGCGGCCTCTTCCTCCAACTTTGCATTGCATCCCCCTAGCCTCTGCTTCCATCATCACACCCCATCTCCTCTTCTGGCTGAATCTTCCTCTGCTTCTCTCTTAGGAGGATGCTTGTAGTTACATTGGTCTCCCCTGGATAACTCAGGGTATCCTTCTCCATCTCAAGATCTTTAACTTGTTCCCATTTGCAAAGACCTTTTTACCATATAAGTTACCACTCACAGGTTCTAGGGTGTGAATTTTCACGGGGGGACAGTATTCAGCCCAGCACTCGACTTTGTATTTCAATTTACGTCTGTTTGTTTTACAGGGCTGAGTCCCTCTTAGGCAGGGAGACAGGCCTGCCAGGTAACCGCCACACGTGTGCTGGGTGAGGCAGTGAAGAAGCGAATGAGCGCGGGCTTTGGAGTTGAGAAGGAGGCAGCAGCCCACTTGGGCTATCGAGGATTCGTGCGGGTTTGCCGAAGGGTGGTGCAGGCGAGGTGAACAGCTTAGGAGAAGGAACGGAGGCGTGGGCTGAGAAGTTCAGAGTTGGGGGAGGCAGCTGGATTGTGGGGGTGCGAGTGGGAGGAGCCCGGGAGGGGCTGGCCAGGCCATAGATAGCCCACAGGCTTGCTCATGAGCCTGGATTTTACTGTAGGGGGAAGCTTTGCACGGGGGAGGGGAGGTCTTTGTAGTCTGCAGCTGTTGCCTGGGCTCCAGTTCCTTTGCTGCCCTTACTTGCGGTGTAACCTGGGGAAATGACGGGGCCTGTCTGAGACCGCGGGCAGTAACTGCTTCACAGAGCTCTTCCAGGACACAGGCCTGATGCTTGCAGACTGCGCAGCGCGGGCCTGGGATAGGCAGAGGAGTCAGGTGGCAGTATTTGCTGTTACGTTGCTGTTCTTTTTATGAATATGATTATTGACGATGATGGTGATAGGCAGCAGTTGGAGCATGTCAGCCAGGCTGCATGCAGTATGGTCAGATTTTCTTTTTCAGAAGGATGCCTTTGATACCTCTGTGAAGATGTGGGGGGCTGGCATGGTGTCCGTAGACCAATTAGGAGGCTACTGCCACTGGGGGAGGGGGTCCATAGACCAGTTTCTCGGTTATTGCAGTGGTCGGGGTGAGAATGAAGTGGCCTTGTGACCCCGGGACGTTCCAGGGGTGTGTGGGACAGCTGCTGCTGCGCTCTGTGTGAAATGGCTCAAGGGGGTCTAAGAGCCCACCTACCCACTCCTGTGCCTCCGCCATTGCTTTTCAGAAGGGACACTGATGGGCAGCAAGGGAAGGGCACCTTGTCGCAGTCTCTCTGGATGGGGCAGTGACAGAGGTTTAGACAGAGGTGGGACTCAGGTCCTTGGCTGTTAGTGGTGGAGGAGCTGGTGGGGGTGGGAGGGGATGGCAGGTGGCAGCTTCTGCTGTGGGTTCTCCGGGCAGGGAGGGCTGGCCCTCACTCGGCCTCCACTGCCCCTGCCTCTCACGTCCTCACTGCCTGTCCCTGCCTTCGCACCTCGTTCCAGCTCCTGCTTTCACCACGCCCCCCAAGCACAGTGCAGCTGGGTAGCTAGGGGCTGGGAACACTGGAGAAGGTGGTTTGATGAGTGGGGGAGCCCCGGGGCAGGAGGAGTAGGGCCGCCTGGGAGTGGGGGCGTGGAGCTCGGTGTTCCGGCCCAGAGTAGGAGGGCGGAATGGAAGCAGCTTGTGCCCTGTTCGGTACTGCGCGTCCTTGGGGCCTCCCTGCGCCCCTTCATACATCTTGGGGAGGAAGCCAATTCAATGGAACCTGCCGTGGTGCGATTGCAATTGTTACTTCAGTCATATCTTACCCTGCAAGGATGTTGGAGGAAAAGATATTTCAATGCCACCATCAAAAGGCCTGTCATTTTTAACATAGCAAATGGGTTTTCAGAGACTGATGTCATATTGTTATTTTTAATACGTTTTTTTTAGAAAAGAATTTTACTTGAGTTCAGATGGATGCAGGCTGGAGGCGAAAAATCCTGAAGGGAATGAAATATAGGTAGAAAGGGGATTAAATATGTTTTCAGAAAGCGCTTCATGCATGTACCTGAATTTACAAATCAGAAGCATAGGAGGGGTTTTCAGGTAAGAGAAGGATACAGGACAGGTTTTCTGGTGCCTTTTAGGTGGCGGCTGACAGCTGCACAGGACAGCTGGGTGAAGGGACACAAGGACAGGAGAGAGGAGATGAGAGGGTCTGCGTGATGACTAAAAGGACGTGTGTGTGCGCTCCCAGCAGCGTCCTGGTGGCACCAGCAGACGAACGAGCCTTTGGTTCTTGGCCCGTGTGCGCGTGTGAACGCAGCACTGAAAGGCACCTTGGAGACAACTTGGTTCCACCCAGTGTGGAGCCTGTGGCTCAGGCAGGGCGAGTGACAGGGCAAGGCACACGCAGGGCAGCAGGGCCAGGCCTGGAGGGCACTTGAACCCCCTCCCATTCTCCTTGGCTGTTGGCATTTCTCTGTCATTCTCCTCTGCTACACTGACATTCTCTCTTTTTCTTCTAGGAAAAATCAGTTGCCAGTGTCCAGCAAGGCCGATGGTGAGCTGGGTGCCCTACAGCTCGGTAGGTGTGACCGCTGCCTTTGCGCTGTGTCTGCCGGGGCCCTGGAGCCTTCACCTGGAGGGGGTGAGGGCGAGGCTCCTTTCTTCTCCCGCTGACCTCAGGAAGCGCCTCTCATTTTGGTTCATGGACCCTTGTCCCGCCCATTTTTCTCTCCCTGTGTTTCTGGATCCGCCCTGGGGAGGGGGCAGAGGAGCGCTTCCTGCCTTTGGAGGTTCCCTGAGGGCCACTCAGGGCCTGCAGCGGTCTCCAGAAGACCGTTCTCAGTCCACGTGTCTGTTCAGCTGGGCCTGGGAAGCCCATTCTTCCATGACACGCGGATGATGGAGGTGTGAACTGTGCGCAAGCCTTCAGGGCAACTCGAGGCATGCTCACATGGGTCTCAGGTCTGTAACTCCTCGTGAACTCCAGTTTTGAAGCCGTGTTTGGCCCCTTTCTGTAACGCTCGACGCCCCCGCCCCCGGACTGGTGTGCGCAGGGCTTGGCAGAGGCAGCGGTAGAATCTGGGGTGACGTGCCAGCCAGCAGACAGGAGACGGCGAGGCGTGAGCGCCTTTACATTTGCTCTTCTTCCCGAAGCCAGTGATTTATTTACCTGTTGGGTCGTCTTGGCACACAGAGCCGTTCACACACGTGACCTCTCCTTTCAAGCCTTCCCTTTTAACCAAAGGAAGAAAGCCGTGCGCCCGTTAGAAATTTCTGTGGGAGACGTACTGTCTGGAGACTTGCTTCCATGAAGCTGAGAAGCAGGGGCAGCCTTGGAATGGTGGGGGCTCACTTCAGAGGTCGTCTTTCCTCAGTGCTAATCGTCCGTGATGGCCGCGGGGTCCCTGGGCCCACCCCGCAGGCACAGAGCCGCTCCCGCACGTGGCTGTGCAGGAGGGAGCCCGGAGCCAGGAAACGCTGGCGTCTGGAGCCTTTCTGCCAAGAACCCCGCTTTCAGATTTTCCGATGAAAGCCATTCCTGTGTGGACGTAAAGGAGGCCGTTCCCGGCCGTCAGAGCCCAGCGGGCCTCTGTTAGAAGCAAGGCTTTTAGCGAGTCTCTCCGAGCCTGGCACTTGGAAGTGTGTGGGTGTTTTCCAGAGAAAGGCAGACCCTGTTGGCCAGGGGATTAGCTAAGGATTTCAGACAGGAGGAGAGGAAAGAGCCCGTGGAACCCAGGCACCAGGGGAAAGGGGAGGGGGGCTGCGGCGTGGGGCAGCCGCAAGGAGTCCGGTTTGGTTAGAGGGACAGCAAGCGTCTGCCCATCCCAGGGTCCAGCTCGGCAAACCTGCCTCAGCCGTCACGTGACTGGTGAAAGAAGATGGGGGGGACCCAAAAGTGCCCTACGTGGAGCTCAGGATTGGTGGCGGGAAGGGGCAGAGGTGTCCTCTGAGAGCAGCACAGAGAGCCCATGGCCCGCCGTTCTTCCCCGGGGCAGGGGCGTGCAGACCAGGTGCCGTGGTGGGCTCTGGAAGTTGAGGGTGAGCTGGGATTCAGACTGGGCTTGGGAGGGTGGGCAGGGTCTCGCCAAGGGGAGATGTGCAACAAGCCGCGCAGGCCGAGGCCTGCGGTGAGAGAGAGGTTGGCTGGAGGTGACGTGCCTGCCCGTGGGGTCTGGGCGGGGCACGGGCGAGGAAGGCTGTGGCAGGTCGGGGTGGCCTTGTGTGCGGCGTGGCAGCACGTGGCTGTAGCCATGAGCCGTGAGCAAGAGTCCATGCTGGTGGGCGAGGCGTCCGGCTGTGTGTTCGGGGCTCCCTCTGGATGTGGGGGGATGTAAGAGCTGGGGTGTTGGGAGACTGGTGAGGGGGCTCTCAGAATAGTTCAGAAAAGAGGTGGTTAGTCCCCTGCTCTATCCAGGGGAAACGCTGTGGGTGTTTCAAGACCCTGCGTAACACTGACCTCTTCCGGAGGCTTCCCTGACATTTTCTGGAAGAGCCCTTTGCCTCTTCCCCTCTGCTCTTCAAACCTTTGTGCTCCTCTCTGTTTTAGTATCGATGTTCCACCCTCTGTCAGGGGCTCCGTCTGCCCCTCCCGGCAGGGGTCTCCCTAAGGCAGGGCTGATGTTGTCCTCATCCCCCTCTGTGCCACATAACCCCTGGCGCCTGCCTGCGGGGCAAGTGTTTGGTGAACAAACAGAAAAGTAGTCGCATGTTCCTGCGACAGCGGAGGGAGAACGGGCGAGTGGGAGACGAGCCAGCGCAGGATGGGCTGGAGGCCATGCCGCGGGGTGCGTGGGGGTCCCCGGGGGGTAGGGTGGGGGGGGCTGGGGAGGAAGAGTCTGTTCTGAAAGCTGCAGCCTGGAGGGCGCTGCGTTGGGCGCTTCCTGAAGGTACTTGATGAGCAGGAAGAACTACGGAGGCCCCTGTTAAAAGTTGTATAGGGGCTCATATGTTTTCCTCCCAGGGAGGGAGGAAAGAAAAGGGGCAGGAAACAGAACCTCTTGCTTCCTTTCAACCAGGTATTTAGGCCAGGGCCTTAAAAATAGCTTCTCAAACCACAGGCATTTTGTAGACGGCTTTGTCCGTGTGGCCAGCGTGCCATTCGGCCGTGCTTTGTTTTTCCCTGCATGGCGGTCCCCCCACATCTGGGCCCAAGGCCCACTGCGTGGCCCTGAACCAACTCCCTGAACGGGACCAAAGTCCTCCGGTGGCAGAGGCAAGGCTGGCTGCCTCCCGAGGACCTCAGGCTGAGCAGGACCCTCCGCAGACCCCGGTGTTGCCCCTCTGTTCCTCCAGCAGAGGCTGGCCTGAGGCACTGCACCCGCCCCGCCTCCCTCAGTCCCTCTTCCCTCCTCCTCCTCCTCCCTCGTGTTTTTCCTTCCATTTTCCTTGCCCCGCCAGCTCCCCTGACCCCTCCTCCATACGCAGTCCTTCCCGTGTGTTTAGTTGAAAGCGTCTGCTTGAGCATTTCCTTGAAGAAGAGCGGTTGTTCTGTGCACATGTTTGGAATGATGAAATCGCACCTGTCGCCTGCTCTGTGCGCCCAGGGCCATGTTTTTAAGTCCCTCGTATGTTGCTGGGTGAACTTCTGGTATTTATTTCAGGGTATTCCTTGTAAGGCCATGGGCAGGCTGGATTTTTCAGGGACCCTAACTACGAGAGGTTCTCATTTAAACCCCAGACTGACTAAAACATTATTTTCCGACTGAAAGTGGAATCTGTCTCCTGTTTGGTGGTCCGAGCTTCTAAGTGTTGGCCTTAGCCTGTGCCCCCTCCCCCCGGGGCAGAAAAGGAGGCAGTGGAATAAGGTGTGTCCTGGGGCTGTTGGACTTTGGGTGACATGTGTAAAGCCCCGGATACACAGAATTTTGGGAAAGAATGTTGATACCTATACAGTTTGGTACTCTTTTCAAAGGATCATTTACTCTTGGGAAAATGGGAAAAAATAGGAGGCTCCAGAGGCCCCGGAGAGCGGCCTGCTAGCCCTGCCAGCAGGACGGCCTGGCAGCTTTCGCGTGGTCTTGGTCGGCTGTGTGGCTGTGAGCTCAGCCGCGGGGCAGGCGCGAGCCGGGGGCTGCCAGGGCTCACGCGGGACCCTGTCTGGTCCTCCGTCCTCCCGGCTGTTATGGGAATTAGGTGATAAAAGTGGTTCCTAAGTGAGAACCGCAGTGATAATCTACCATTGTAACAGGAATGGTGGCCCATCTGCCCTCTTCGTGTTTGTCCCCAGGGGACAGATGTGTGCATCTTCCCCATCTTTCGTAAGAAATGTGTCTGAGCGAGGCTTTTCTGGGCTGGCTGCTGGCTCAGGCCCCACCCAGGCAGTTCCTTCACTGGGTCCCCACGAGCAGAGCCGGGTCCCACCCACCAGCAGCCTGGTGGCCTGGCCCTGCATGGGGTTTGGTCAAGGAGCTCTGCCTTCGCTCCTCTGAGGAGCCTGCCTTTTGGTGACAGCGTCCCAGAATTATCAGTGGCCTTGTGCGACGTGACTTCACGTGCTGTTCTCCGAGTGACAGCAGGAGCTCACGTGGCCAGGGCTCTCTTTCAGAGGATGTGGAGGACACATCGAATCGGGAAGAAGTTTTCTCCCCAGTCCTGTCAACCCTCAAGCTTCAAATCGCGTCAAGGTGCATCGACCTCTCGGTGGCAAAGGTAGGGGTCAGCTTAAAAGTGAGTTGATGACTTGATTTGAATGGGTGTGGATGAGGTGATTCTAATCCTTCTGGCCCTTCCATCTCAGTTTAACCTCTCCGTTATTGTTGAAGTGGACATTTGGGTGGGATGTGGAAGGAAACCTGAACTGCAAGTCAGGAGGAGGGGCGCCTAGTCCTGGCGGCTCCCACCCCTCTCCACCGCCCCCCACAGCCCTTCCAGGGTCCTGCTCTTTTGTTTCCAAGCAGCTTCACCTCATCTGCAAGGGGCCTCCCAAGTTGGGATGGCAAATAGGGTGACTGTCCTCATTAGGCTGGCCCTGTTCCTGCATGCGTCACTGGGCTCAGGCTGGGTTGCAGTGACAAAGGAGGGGAGGTGCTGACAATTCTCAGCGCCCTCTGGCTTCTTTGCACCCAAGGTCTTCCAGCAGGACACCTGGGACCTGGGGTGTGGGTCCCTGGCCTTAGCATCCTCCTCTGCAGGGACCCCGGGCTCCTCACCATCACTACTGCCAGGTGGCCTCACCCCGCCCCGGGCCAGTGGGATGGCTTCTGCACCTGGCTCTTTAGCCAGAATCTAGGAGGAGAAAATAAAACTCCTGGGGATACAGCTGACCCCTGTGTCTTCCTACTTACCAAGTATTGACTCTGCACACAGGTTGAAAGTCAGAGATTTTTGTAGAGGTTTTCCTTCTTCTCTCCTTTGCTTCCCTCTTTGGAAAGCACCGATGGTCAGATGCGTGTTGATGGCCCCGAACCTGGGAAGAAATGCTCAGGCACAGGGCTGGGGTTCTCTGTGGGGGGCACTCACATTTTTGGGAAGGGTCCTTAGAGGCCCATGGAGACCACCCAGCTGTAGCATCTCCAAAAGCAGCTGGAGAACGGCGGCACATGGAGGAGAGGGGGTCTAGGTCCTGGCTTCATGGCAGGCAGCTTGTACCCCATGGCCTCTGACTGTGCTGGGCCCAGCCAGCAGCTGTCCTTCTGTCATTAAGAGAACGGACATGGGCTTCAGCCAGACAGCTCTAGCGCCTCAAGGTTCCAGGCTCTCGGGAGACTTAGTTCCAATACATGGATGATTGTAGTCGGTGCAAGGAACTGAGCCCTGATGGTGAACTCCCCATCCCTCTCTCCTGTGCCCACATTCGATGGCCTGTGGACAAATGCCGTCACTGAGGTTTTCCTTGTGTTCAAGGAAAAAACAAAAAACAATTTTACAGGGAAGTAATCTGAGTTTGTAGCACAGATCTAACCTGGAGAGGAGGTGTGGAGAGGTGGCATCAGAATCCACGCGTTGGCATCTTGGAGCTCCTGGCTGAACTGCCCTGGCGGAGAGGGAGGAGGCAGTGGGCGTTGGGAGAGGCTCTGCCTTCTTGCCCAAGGGCCAGTCAGTGGGTGAGGTTGGGTGGACGGGGGATAAACCTTGAGCCCAACGTCCAACGTCAGCCAGAAGGTTAGAGAAGTCAGAGCTGTGAAAAATGAGGGGCTGCCTCAGGAGGTGGTAGGAACTCCTTCACTGGGCGGTTGGGGTGTCCAAGCTGAGGTCCCGGGGCACCACTCTTAGGTGAGTTGTAGAGGAGGGTCTCACACGCAGTAGGGGTTATGCTAGCGTGGGCGTTGACAGACATTTCCTCTGCAGGGCCCGATACTATATCTTCGGCTGTCTGTGGCACCCACTCAACTTGGCCATTGCAGTGTAAAAGTAAACACTGATAACACATAAACAAAAGGGCATGGCTGTGTCTCAAGAAAACTACTTATAAGATAAGTGGGGCACAGATTTGCCTGTGGGTTTTGTGAGCTCGCCCTCAAGCTCAGCTGCACGTTGGAATTGCCAGGGAGCTTTTGGACGACTGGTTCTGGAGCCAGAGGCCCAGGGTTTCTGATTTAGTCGGCCTGGCACGCGGCCTGAGCATCACAATTGCTCAGAGCTCAGTAAGGGGTTATAACATGCAGTCAGGACCTTCCAAGTTGCCTTATAAAACTAAAACTTTGTTTTCACATTTCCCCTAAGGAACCTAAAAAGGTTTTGGCACAGGCTGTTTAGATTTACAGATGTTCCAGAGGTAAGAACCACAGGGCCAATTTTATCTTTCTTCCCATCTGAGAAGGACGGGCTTGCAGAAATAAAAGGAAGCTAGATAGCCCTGGCGCAGGGTGGACAGCCCCAACACCGGCCCCTGGGGGGCCACATCCCCTGAGCAGTGCACTGTTTACTTTGAAAGCAACCAATAAAAACACTCTTTTCTTTTGACAGGACATAAAGACCGTTCTGTTTGGTTCCAGCTTTTGCTGCTTCAATGAAGAATGGAAACTTCAGAGTTTTTCATTTAACGACACAGCCTCGTTAAAGTATGGCATCGTGCAGAACAAGGCAGGTTGCTTTTAAGTTCCCCTAGGACCTTTCTGCAGGCCCATCACGGGTAGGGGTGGGATGCTTGGGAACTGCACGGACCTTACCTGGGCTGTGCAGTGCTGGCCGGCCCACATTTGCCAGTTGTCAGCAGTGCAGGACCTTCCCACATGGCCACTAGAGCAAGGGCCGGGGGGTGGAGGGGCCCTGCTGTGACTGCTGCAGCCCCTGAGAGGGGGCAGAGGGGGCCCTGACTCTGGCGGGGGCACTAGAGAGGGTCCTAGGCTCAGTACCGAGAAATGATTTTGCAGGAGAAGGGATGCTTGAGGCAGGTGGAGCATGAACAAAGGGGTGGGGTGGAGTGGGGAGCGAGAGTCCGTGTGACACCAAGTCCAGGGGCTGCAGAAGGGGCAGAGGCAGCAGCATGACAAGCAGAAGCATGTGAGCAAGCGGTGTGACATCAGACAGGGAGACGTGGGGAGATTGTGGCAGGATTTGAACATGGCTTTTACCTGTTTCCCGAGATGAGCACTTCAGGGGCCAGGACAGCCGGCAGTGGTAACTGGGTTCCATCTCTCCTGCCCCACACCGCCTGGACTGCATGGCCAAGTTCAGCTCGTCTTCTTGCACCCCCGGGTCAAGGGCAGCATGGCCCACTGCTCTGGCCATCCTTGGACTTGTCGATGCCCATAGGGATGAGCTCTTCGAGGAGCCTTCCCAGGCTAACGGGCAGGTGACAAAGACACACCTGATGGTGCTGAGGTGGGCCGCAGACTGGGCGGAAGGGAGTAAGCTCACTGCCTGAGTGGCTCGCTTCTAGCCAGGGTGGTTGGGAAAGGCTTCCCCGAGGAGGAGGCTGAGAGCACGGGCCATGAAGCCTGGGGAGACAAGTGGCACCCTCAGCCGCTTGTGGGCATGGAGACGTTTTCTGGGTGACTGGAGGCCTCTGGTGACATCCCTGGCTACATGTCTGCTAGCTGGGAAGTCTCTTTCCCCCATCGGGCTGGCAGGCTCACTCTAGCGATGTGGGCCTGGGCCTCAGTTACCCCCTCTGCGACTGGGTGCAGCACTCTGGGGGGGTCACCATGTCAGAGACCCCTGTTTCTGAGGCTTTGGCTTGGAGAGGCCCCCGGGGGGCAGTGGCTGGCCCTGCAGGTCATGTTTCACTAGCAGTACCATGTGTCCTTCTTGGCAGGGTGGTCCCTGTGGGGTCCTGGCGGCGGTCCAAGGCTGCGTCCTGCAGAAGCTGCTGTTTGAAGGAGATAGCAGAGCTGACTGTGCCGGGTAAGTCAGCGCTCATTACCGCCGGTAACCTCCTTGTCCCGAGGCTTCTCCAAGCGTCCAGAAAAAACAAGCGAGGAAGCGCGTGTGTTCCTTGAGATTTCCCGTCTCCTGGAAGGGAAATGGCGCTGGCGAACGGGCCGGTGCTGACTGGCGCGATGAGGGCATGCGTTTCACGAAGGCAGGGAGGGTGGCCAAGTGCCGTGCCACAGGGTGGCCTTGGACTGAGGCCACCCCCTCAGACATCGAGTGCAGCAGCTGCCGGGCGACGACCTGCTGACCCCTTCCCGGAGTCCAGGTCTCGCCTCCCCATCCCCCTCCGCCAGCAGCCGCCCCGCAGGGCAGCGCTTCACACCCTCGGCCATTTATTTGCCAGCTCACACGTTAAGCATGTGCCCAGGGCACCTCATTCTCATACTGACTCACTCAGCAGATGTTTCTGGAACATTCCTTGCAGGCACAGTGATGCGGAGTCTCTGTTGCCCGGAAAGGCTGTGTCAGGCTGGTGGGTGGGTGCAGAGGCAGGAGGATGGGGAGGGGGCTGGCCGTGGTTGGGGCCAGGCCGGCAGGTCCTCAGTGAGGAGGCCGCCTTCGCCCCTGTTCCTCCCTGCGCACCCAGTGACCCACTGAAATAGAGCGTCTGTACGGAAAAGCACACAACCCCACGCTGCACACCATGTATGTGTTCTGCTTGATGAATTGCCGCCAAAACACACCCCCACCGTTTCATCATCCAGACCAAGAACAGGATGTTTGCAGCGCCCCAGAAGGGTCCTCCTGCCCAGCAGGTGCCCCCGCCTCCTCCCCCAAGTTGTAATTATATGGCTCTAACGTTACGACTTACTTTTGCCGGTTCCTGAAGTGTAATTAAAAGCCCTTGTTTTTTGAACTAGGCATCTCATCACCTTTTTTTCTAAAGCTCAGGTGTTATGAGGACGACAAAGCCCATTCCCCATTGATTCAGGGCCAGGTTCGTGGGAGGGACACTGGTTCCCCGAGACAGCCAGCCGAGCTCGGGGCAAACGAAACACTTGCCAGTTTTGGTGACTTGGGCTTAGGGCCCAAGTAAAGGCAGCCTGTCAGGCGTGGCATTTTAGAATTTGTCCAATAATGTAATTTGTCTAGTTGCTTTAAAAAGCAACGATTAGGGGTTTTTTGTTTTTGTTTTTGTTCTGCTCAAGCCAGAGATGCTAACCATAAGCACAGCATCACCCTAATCAGAAGCACAGTGATATCTCACTTGTTCTCTGCCCCCCCGACCCCCCACCCTCATTCTCCCAGGTCCACCCATTGCTGTTTCCATCTGTGCAGGGTGGTCCCCACCGCCTGCTGTGCAAGGCCAGCCCAGCCCAGCGCTGCAGGCCTGAGTTTCTGTCATGGGCAGAGACCCTGCTGCTGACTGTTGACTCCTGAGAGCTCAGTGTTCAGGAACACTTCCGACTGACTGTGGGACGCGCTCAGGGAGGGGCCCCTGGCTGCCCTTAAGGTGCGGGGCCTCCCTCTGAGCACACCCGCCGCACCCGCCTCACTTCCCTCCTTGCGTCGGAAGGAGGCCTGCAGGGAGGGCTCAGTAGGTACCTGCGGGAGACGCGGCTCCATGAGGCAGCTGTGGCCTTGCCCTCCTGGCACCTGCAATTGAACGTGAGAGCCAGGCAAGTAGACAGGAGGTTCCAGGGGACAGTAGGATGCTAAGGTTCACTGCACGGGAAGAGGGTGGGCAAGCTTGCTGGAGGGTGACGCTCTCATTTCACTGAGATCTGGAGGACGGACAGGGTTGCCGGTTCCTCTTCTCACACACCCTTGAACATGCTTGTTCCTCCCTCAGTTTCCCTTTCCCGGCAAATCCCTCCTACTCCTTCCCTGCCCTCCAGGCCCTGCATGCTGGCTCCTCACCACCAGGGGCCATGACTGCGGGGAAGCCTCCCTGGGGCTCCCCGTTTGAGACCAACCTGGGCCTGCCCCCAAGCCCCCTACTCCCGGCCAGCGCCCTGTTCATCCACATCGCTGTCCGCGTCTGCCCGCAGCATGCCCCGCAAGAACACGGGCTTTCCTGGGCTTGCTGGTTCCCAGCCCGTCCCTGGCCTCCAGCCCAGGGCCTAGTCCCTAGTCTATGCTGAATGAACGTGCTATCCAGACTAATGGGGGGTGGTGGTGGTGGTATTCCAGTAAGGAGGACAGGAGAGCAGGACCTGGAGAGGATCTGAGAGGGGTGGGGGTGTGGCTGGTGCAGTGTGTGCAGGGGCTGGGCGGAGCCGGGCTGGCAGATGGGGCAGGGCCAGGCCGCCTGCTCGGGTCAGACCTTGGTCTGGGCCCTCCCGGGAGGTGTCTGGCAACTTACTTCAGCCCCATGCCCCGTGGGAGCTGGTTTTGAACTTGGATCTGGACCGGCTTGTTTCAGTAGCTGGGACTGGGGCCTAGAGACCTGAGGGTGTGGGGGAGCTGGGCTTCACTTCCTCCATTTGCGAGCCTTCGTCTGCGCACGAAGTCCTTGGGGTCATCAAGGGCTGTGCTAGCGAGTAGGCCAGGCCTGTGGGTATCACTTGCCGTGGTACATGTGGGGAAACTGAGGCCCTGACAGGCAAAGTTGCTTGCCGAGGGTCACACCTGGCTTTCCTGGCAGAGCCAAACCTGGCACGTGATGCCCTGTCTGTCACATGCTGCTGTGCCCTAGACAAGACTTGGCGATGGGGGCGCCTGAAACCCCCGAGTGCTGGATGCCGATGGCCTCAGTGCCGGCAGCTGGCTCAGGGTTTACGAAGGCGTCTCGGCGGAGCCTCCCTTCTTCCTAACTTGGGAAAAATCAACACAGAAGATACAGAGAATAATGCAGCCAGTGCCAGGGACCCGCTCTCTCACGTGTGCAAAGGGTGCCACTGGCATCTCTGCAGGGACCACTCTCAGTCCCTGGCTCCTCTGGTTTTATTCATCTATTTCTTCACCTCTAATATTGATGGATGGGGCCATTGGTGTTCTTTGTGGGCTGTGTATGCTGGTTCGGGTTTGAGGCTTCGGCATTTCCTTTTGACTCGGAAATTCCAGGATGTCAGAAATGACCCAGCGTCAAAGGAAGAAGGCAGCGGGCACACTCCCGTCTCTTCAGGAACACCTGGCACGGTGCACCTTGGCGCTGCAGGCAGCCGGCCGGCTCGGCGGGCAGCCCCGGGACCTGTGTGCGCACCGAGGGGCCCGCTTGCCGCCTGTGCTGGCTCTGCTGCGTCTGCAGGCCTGGCCGCGGACGGCCCTCTTCGCTGTCGCCCCCCGGGGGGTGGGGAGACAGTCCTGTGAAAGCGCGGAGGATGTGACTGCCCCTCCAGTGAAGTCATGCCGAAATAAAGGCTGCTTGGCAGGGCTGGTGTTTGTTCTGCGGCATGTCTGGCTTCATTAAGGCTCGTTCCATCAGGCCGGCAGCTGGCCTCCCTTCAGTCCGGGAGGACTGAGCCGAGCGGCGGGACCGGGGTTTTTCCACTTGAGGAAGGGTTGGTTGCGCCAGCAGCCGGCCGGTGGGAAGACAAGCGATGAGCCCGCGTTGTCCTGCCGGCCGGGACGGAGCTGCAGACAAGGGCGCTAAGCTCTCGCCTTCACTTCTCTGAAATGGGGGGATCTGAGGCCCAGAGAAGGAGGGGCCCTGGCTTAAGACCTCTCCAGACATTGGGAGCAGAGCCAGGCTGGGGACCCAGGTCCAGGGGCCCCCAGGCCAGCCCCTTCCCACCGCCTCCATCAGCCTTTGACTGAGAGGCAGCAGATGGACGAACCAACCTTAACTCATCGCCGGCCTTCCCCTGAGTTTTCAGTAAACTAAGACTAGTCAGGCTGTGTGAGGGTAACTAGGGTAGAGACATCTCTGAAAGACCTGGGTACCGTAGGCAAACATGGAGTGAATTGGTTCCCCACTCCCACCCCATCCCCAGACCATGTCTTCAGCCTGCACTCCTGCGGGGATTAGGCTCTTAAGGAAACTTCTCTTGGTTTAGGAGCCTGGCCAGTGTGAGATGCTTGGTAAGGGTTTGGTAAATGTGTGTCTGGCCGGTCAAGGCAATGCAAGAGCATCCTTGTCATTGAGGTGTGGCCAGTGAAGGCAGGCCGCAAGTTACTTGGGGGTGATTGAACACAGCACCCCCTTCTTCTTGATTTCCACCGGTGGCGCATGTGTGCACACCCTCGTTTGCCCCGGGGCCATCCAATGGCAGCGTGGCAAGGCTGGAATGATGCTTCGGGGCGTCATTCATAGGTGCCCCGTTTATAGCTGACGAGGTGACAGGGCCAGGGGCAAGGTCTGGGAACCACAGATGGAATCCCGGTGTGACCACTGCCTGTATCCCAGCTCCACCATGCTTTCTGGAAAGCTGCTCTCACAGGAGCGAACTGGGGGGGTTGGGAAGGGTGGAGAGACTGGGGAGTAACTAGTGGAGCCTGGAAAAGAACGGGGCTTCCTGCGTAGCAACGCGGGGTTGGGCGGGTCTGTGACCAGGAGCTCGGTGCTGGGAACGGGGGCTTGAGGCAAAGGGAGGATGGCATGGCTGCCAAAGCCAAGTGCACCGGATGGTTGGCTCCATTTCCCAAGTTGTCCTTCCTCCCTGAAGGTCGTTTTAAGAGTTCCAACGTTTACTCTGTGATTGGGGTGAATTGTTTAGTTCCTGTGCCTTAGTTTTCCCACTTTGAAAAGGTGACTATAATGCCTGCCTCCTTCCAGGGTGGTTTTAACAATAAACGAAAGTGTAGCTCCCCAGAGCCCTGGAAATGGAAACGGAAAGAGGAGCGTGTATTGGCTGTTTCCCTTTCTCCATCTCATCCACCTCACCCACCAGGAGCCTCTGAGTTCCTTTTTTTATTTTTTTAACTAAGAGATCTCTGCAGTTTTTGGCACCAATGACTGCCCATCCTTCATAAAGCCCTTTTGTCCATTTCCTTATGGCCAGCGGGGGTGAAGACCACTGTTTACGTGGGCCGTTGTCTCCAGGGGCCCAGGGTCCAGCTGGGCATGGCTGGGGCAGAGTGTTGCCTCTGCTGGGGTCTTCGCGCCATCGGCTCAGCCTCCTGGGCAGCAGACCACACGGCCGCATGACCAC
Source organism: Noctilio leporinus (assembly GCA_004026585.1). NCBI lineage: Eukaryota > Metazoa > Chordata > Mammalia > Chiroptera > Noctilionidae > Noctilio > Noctilio leporinus. The sequence continues at coordinate 407,798 of PVIW01000352.1, read as the reverse complement.
ACGGCCGCATGACCGCATGGCCGCATGACCGCACGGCCGCATGACCGCACGGCCGCATGACCGCACGGCCGCATGACCGCACGGCCGCATGACCGCACGGCCGCATCTCACTTGGCCCCCAGCCTGGTCTCCAGCCCCGCCCAGGCCCCTCCCCCGAGGCCCTTGCCTTGGCCCCCATCTGAGGAGGCATCTTTCAGGCTCTGCAAGAGCCCCACTGGGGGACGTAGGAAAGGAGAGGTCATTTGCCACAGGGCTGCGCTGTCCCTAGTTTGTGTCGCCATAGACATAAATGCACCCCCATTTTCATCCTCAGGCAGCTGCAGCCTTCGAATGCCCACCGGACCCACTGCCTGGCCCTGGCCATCGCGGACATTCTGTGGCGGGCTGGGGGCCACGAGAGAGCTGTGGTCACACTGTAAGTGCTACCCAGGGCCGTGCTGCTACCACGTTGACCTCGGGTTGGTCCCCACTGTGGGCAGGCCGGCTGTGGTGTTGGGATAAGGACTGCATCTCTGTGCCCTCCTAGACCCCTGCCCTGTGCCCCAGGCTGGTAGTCAGCCCACGTTCTGTGCGCATCAGAAGGGGGCTCATTCTCATCTCTGGAGACGAGCACCTGCCTGAGAAGACCTCTGACCCAGGCAGCCTGCTCCCCTGATTTGGAAGTCTCTGAAAATTGCCTCCCACTTGACCCAGTCACCCCCTGATTGGTACCCTCACTCCAGTCCCCAAAACACACTGTTTTCTCTGTTGCTCGGATCCCCGTTCCTTTGAGGAGGGGACCCAGGTGAGCAGCCGGTGGTGGGGCCAACAGTCTTGTCCCTGCTGTCTCCGTCCTACCCCAGAGAGAGGGCGCTGTCCTGGTGACAAAGGGCTAGCTCCAGTAAATGGGTGCCTTTTCCCCGCAATGTTGCTTATTGGCTGTGACCTTGGGCAACCCACTCAACCCCTCTGTGCCTCATCTGCGTACTCACCTGGAGAAAGGGGGCTGATGATGATGACGTCACGTGGTGCTTCTGAGAGAATTAATGAGTCAATGTACGTAAAATGATGTATAATAAGTGATATCACCTATCCATTTAAATCGTAAGCCCATGTAAGTACATGATAAATAACAAGTGTGTACTGAGGACAGTGTCTGACACACTCCAAGTGCCACGTCACTGCAGGTATTCTCCTCATTGTTATCATTCCTGCGGAGTTCTCGTCCTTGATACCCACGTTCCAGTTAACTCATTAACCTTGGCCTTTAGGGTGGGCCTGGCAGCTCTGAGAGCAGATGGGGCCAGAATTCAATTTCTTCCTGTTTACAGACTAAGAAAAAGAAGCCGAGAGAGGGGCAGTGGCTGGTTCAAGGCGACGCAGCAGGCTAATGGCACAGCTGGTCCCAAACCCAAGCCCAGCTTCTAGTTCGTGTCTCACTGGACTGATGGGCCCAGTGGTAGCTTCAGGGAGGACAAATCCTGGACTTTTTGATGGCCCTGAATACAAGGGCAAGTCCCATCCTTTCGTCTGAAGATGCATTTGTCAGCTGGGGGTGACAGGCACACCTCTTTCTGGCAGGACTTGGTTCTGGTGTCATCCCAAGCCCTCTTTCTGCTGTCATTTTCTCCCATTCCTCCTTTTCCTTTCTCCTGTTAGTGGCGCTCTCTGAACCCAGCCTAGTGGGGAGAAATCAGAACACCTTGGCTCCCTTCTTTCCCCTGGAGCCACCTTCTCCTTTGTCCTCATTTAATGGCACATGTGGTTTTGCCCTGGCTCAAGGTCATGTCTTCCTTCCCTGCGCGGGACTCATGCATCTCTGTTTCCTTTTTAGGGCTTCGGGAACACAGCAGTTCATTCCAACAGGGAAATACAAAGCAGATGGAGTCTTAGAAACAGTACGCCTTTCTGGAAAATTATCATGCCACCCTTGGCTTTGTTTGGGCGCGGTCTCCTTGCCTATAAGTAAATCCTTCCTTTGCTGGGGAGGGGCCAGCCCTCCCGCAGCCCCGACCAGCAGAGCCCCCACCCGGGACTGGGTGGCCAGAGGTGGGGGCTTTGGTGGTGGGTTCTTGCCACACTGGCTCTACGGCCAAGGAAAGGCTGATGGGTGGCCGCGGTGTCCAGGCTGTGCTGCGCGCCAGTTCCCAAGCAGACCGGCATTCTGAGTTTTGGCTACACCCAGCTTTCCCCCGGCCCCTCTTGTCTTCAGCGCCCTCCCTGGGGTTGTCTGAGAGAGTAGGGGTGGTGTGGAGGGGAGAGGAAGTTGGAAGGTGTGAAAGAGCATTGCTAGGACCAGGCATCCATCAGCCGTCAGACCAGACCCAAGGAGGGGAAAGAAAAAGGGAGACATCCAACAAGACAGAAGCAGTGGCTTTTCCCGAGTGAACCTCCTCCTTGCTGAGGATTTATGAGCCGTGACTAAGTTACCTTCCTCTTCCCAGAGGGTTTTTGCTTCACCTCTTTTGTGTCGTCTGACCTGGGCCTGGGCGGGCACCTGTGGTCCTGGGATGTTTGCTCTAGAAGTGGCCTTTCCTGACCTGCCTGAGAAAGCAAGACGCTCGTAGCTGCTCCTTCCACTCGACCCAGGACACTGCCTGCCGGGCCCAGGACTGGCCCGGACGGCGGCTTGGAGGCGACACCTGCCCCCCAGGCCCCGCCCCCAGGTGCTCCTCAGATTCCCAGGGCTCAGGAGGTTCACCCTATGCCTTGTGTCTCCCCAGCTCGTGCTCTACAGCTTGACCTGCTACGAGGAGCTGGTGGCTTTTCTGCAGCAGAGCATCCGCCAGGTACGCACGGTGGTGTAGCCCGGGTGTCGTTGGTGAGCCTTCGAGTTTGTTTGCAGAAGGGATCACAGCTGTGCCCCCTCACCCCGCCGGAGGGCAGGGGCAGAGGCTGGGAAGGAGCTAGTGCTGACCCCGGGTGCCCGGCCGAGGGCAGTGGGCGATTTAGGCTGGAGAATAAACTTGGGGAGCAGGGGTCCAGTTGCTGCCATTGCATCCTTGAGGGCTGGCCATGGCGCCAGGGTGCAGGATGCTGCCCCAGTAGGGGCTGCAGGTGGGACTTAGTGGCATCCGAGGGAAGGGAAGCAGCTAATGGATGGTGGCTGCGAGGACTTGTCTCTGCCTGACGGAAAGCAGCCGAGGCTGGAAGCAAGAACCCTGTCAGTATGCGGGCCCAGCAGCCTCGGGGGAGGTGACAAGACTGGGTTTCTGGGCTGGGTCAGGGGTCTGAGCGCTGTGGATGGAGACCCTGCTCAGTGCAGGCCCTCTCGTGGGGTCCTGGGAGGCTGGGCAGGGTCAGACATAGCACCTGGAGTACCCCGTCTGCTGGAGAACACGTGTGCACCCCCTCCTGGCTGTGAGACGGGGTGGAGCTGTCCAGGGCCCTGGAGCAGCATGGTCAAGGGTGGCGGGCATTGCAGGGGAGCTGTGGCTCGTGGCGTGGTGGAGGGCAGCAGGTGCTAAATGCCCCGGGGGTGAAGAACGTGGTCTCTGGGGCTAACAGCTTGGACTTGCTGTTAGGTCACAGCCCTTAGTAGCTCTGTGACCTCGGGCTTCCATTTCCTCACCTGGATTATGGGGGTGACAGTAGCAGTGCCTGCAGGGCACCCAGCTGGACGCTCCCAGGCACTGGTGGTGCTCCTCGTGGGTGTCATGGTCACCACTGTCATCATCGCTTACTGCCGCCTTGAGAGAGACCACCCATAGACACATGAGGAGGAAAGGGAGGCCTAGCGGAAGGGCTGCAGCGTGGCCCAAGGCCAGGAGACAGAAGCCCCCGAGATTCCCAGCCGCAAGGCCTGGCGACTCTGACACCTGTGTGCTAGCTGGAGGGAAGGGAGTGCCAAGCCACGCTCCTGGGGTGCAGGCAAACTCTCTGCACCCCCATTTGCCTTTTCTCCTGCCTCAGGGCTGTGGGCTCGGCTTGTGAAGGCATTAGGTTTGGTGGGAGTCTGGAGGGTGGGAGAACTTGCCAGATGTGGGAGCAGGTTAGACGCTCCTGTAGTTATAGTTCCCTCTCCCAGCACAGTTCTCCAAGGGCTGGGATGTGTCTGGCTCTCACAGCACAGCTGCCCCTTGGGCTGGGAATGGGACCTGCTGAGACCATGGGAGGCAAGTGTGCGGTCACTGGGCTGTTGGTTCCCCTGAAATCCTTACCCTTAGCGCTGTTTCCTGGCCTGGTCCCCAGACTCTGACCCTGGCGCCCAGGCGAGGTTGCTGCCTTTCTGCACTGGCGGCCTGTTTGGGAGGTGACAGGAGCGGCCCTGGCCTCCAGGCTGGCTGCCACTTGCTGCCTGTCCCTGACTCTCTCTGGCTCTGCACGGGCATCACCCAGTCGGTCATCTGCTGACTCTGTGCTCCCCACCTGGCCCAGGGTGGCTTAGTGGCCTATAGCAGGGTTGGGGACCATGGTTTCATGTGGCCTCAGGGGAGTCACTGGGCCTGGTCACCTCAGCTGGAAAATGGAAGGTGGAGCAATTAGTAGGCAACTTCCAGTTCTTTACCATCCAACCGTGGGTCTTCAAGAAGAGACGTAAATGCAGGGGGAAAACGTGTTCCAGGTTCACTACCAGGCACACTGCATAAGCAGAAAGGAAACCGAGTGTTAAACACGCTGGGAACATTGTGGTGGCACAGCAGCGCCTCTGAGAGAAGAGCAGACCCAGTAACCCCCGTGAACATGATGTGACCCTGGAGGCCATGTTCACCTGTCAGGTGATCCAGATCACGGGGCTACCAAGGCCAGGAGGGTGGTGACCTGTGAGGCTTCCGGGGAGCAAAGAGGGACCTCGGGTGGCTCATCCCATGACCCAAACATCTGAGGCCTCGACCCTGCCAACTGATGGCCCCTGGGAGACCCCTCAGCACTGAGGTCTTCCATACCCTTGAGCATGCAATGGGTACCCCAACCCCGGCTGTGCATGAAGCCCAAACAAGATGGTGACTGTGAGCGAGTGCAGAACACCAGGCCTGTGCCAGGGACGGCAGCCACCTTCCTTCAGTCAGCCTCTGGGCACAGGACAGCCCCCCTCCTCGCCCCATCTGGGCCCTGGGTACACGTGGTCGATAGCTGGCCCTGTCTCTGGAAGACAGTGTTTCCCCCTACAGCTTAATTTGTTTTCGCTGGAAACCATTGCGCTGCCTCAGCACTACCCTCAACAAATTCATTTTTCATGGCCTGGGCCTTAGAGGGCTTCCTTGTGCCAGGCCTGGAAATGAACACTGAACCGTCTGGGCCCAAAATAAATAGCCTCCCTGCTGTGTTTTCATTACCGCTCTCCCTCTGGGTGAGCTGTCTGGCTGGTCCCTGTGAGCGGGAGGTGATCGCCCCTGCCCCCTACCAGGGTGTCCTGGTGGGCTCAGGTGTCTGCAGGCCAGCGTGGCGCAGGCCACAGCCCCTTCTTCCGGAGCAGGACCGGCGTTCCAGACCCCAGCAATGGCTCTGGCCTTCAGTGTAGGCGCCTGGCACTCTGGTCGCCCATGTCTTGGCTGCTTAAATTTGATGAGATAATTTTAACAAATGTTTTTATTTTTAAAAAGAAAATGGGATATTGGTGTCATTCAGCCATGTTCTGGCAAGGGCCAGGAGCCTAGGCAAGGGTCATGTCCTCACCGCCCGTAGCCCCACCCAACCAGTCCACAAGGAGGACTGGCCAGGGCGCTGCGAAGGTCCCCGAGCAGTAATAATGGTTCTGCACGTTTACAGAGAGTCAGGGCTTCTGTCCCTCACTTCACTGCGGGCTGCGCGGGGGCCGGCGTTGCAGGCATGGCGTGGGGGGAAGCAGGCCGAGCAAGTGCCGTGGCTTTCTCAGTAAGGGTGTACGTCCATGGCAGAAGTAGGTGGGCGTTTCAGAAGGGGGCAGCATGCAAGTCTGCAGCCTAGCTGTGGCCAGGGCCAGGCTGGCCCAAGTCCTCCGGGCCTGTGCCCCTGCCGCAAGGTCAGCACAGCTCTGCAGTTGTCAGAGTGCGCCCACAGACATGGCCTCTCGGAGTGCGCCGTAACCGAGGGAGCCAGGCACAGTAGGCATCCGTATCCTCGCTTTGCAAGTGGGGAAACTGAGGACAACAGAAGTGCAGTGACTGGCCTGCTCCCACAAAACGAAGGTGACGTTGATTTAAGATTGCTGTTGATTCATTCGTTCCGTTTCTACTCCCAGGAAAATTTTAAAGTTACTCATTAAAAAGTGATGTCCTCAGGGCTTTTCTGTATTCTAACTATAGTCAACCCGCCCGCCCTTGCCTCCAGGCCGTCGCATGTGCTTTTGCTGTTGCCTGGGACAGCATCCCCTGCCTGTGTGACTCCTCCTTGTCCCTTGGGCCTCTGTTCAGACATGGCTTCCTCCAGAAAGTCTTTCCTGACACTCCCTCCTGCGTGTTTCCAGAGGACCTTGTGTTTCCCATCAGAGCAGAGCTCCTTCCCACCCATGTCAGCTGCTTATTCTTTCTTCTGAGAGCCACTTCTCTTGAAGGCAGGTCTGTGTCCATCCGTTCACTAGGATGAGCAGCGAGCAGCCTGTTGGCGCAGACCTTCCACGTGGTATTTTGTGTTTGTTTTTGAATGATTCATTGAATTACTGGGTGAAAGTAGATTACAGTTTGAGGGAGAAAGTGATCATTGTTATCAGAAGCGTGAGCTAAAATAGTTACCACAGTTAAGTACCATATTTGACTCAGAGCTTCCTGGCAGCCAAGGCAAAAGTGGAAATATGATAAATTCTGTAATTTTTATTGTTCAGGAAAGCAATTATAACAATTTGGTTGTAAGTCCGAAAAGAAAGTGATCACATGTAAGGAACTGCCTATTATTTAAAAGGCAGCATCTTCGACAACAGTTCACACCAAGTTCACACCCACACTGATTTGCAGCTGGGGGTGGTGTGTCTGTAGGGAACCAGGGAGATGCAGCTCAGCCACGGACTGTGGCCTGCAGGGCTCCCTGGACAGGTGGGCAGTGCTAACATGGGCACTGGGCCCCACTCTAAGTGCTTTGCAAGGCTGATCTCACTTCGCAATAACCTGATGAGGGTGGTAGTCCTGTTGTTTGTGTCCTTGTTTATAGATGGGAAGACTGGAGACAGCGAAGCTAAGAAATGTTCCTGTGGCCACGTAGCTGGGAGTGGCAGGGCTGGGATTTGAACCCAGGCAGCCAGGTGTTAGGCTGTGGGCTCCGAACCAGGGTCGGGGCTGGAAGAGACAAGTAAGGTGCTCACCTTGGGTGCAGAATTCAAGGGGGTACCCAAAACCTCAGTAATGAGCATAAATAATACTATAATGCAGCATCTAAGGGGTAGCCAAGTTAATCCAAAAAAATTCACCAGGAATAAAATATAAATGTTTTCGGAAGACCAGATCTGCCCTTACCTCGCCCATCTCACCTCACTGCCCAGCTCCCCTGGATGGGCTCGCTCTCTGCTGCCCCCCTCAGCTCTTGTTGGGGGTTCAGGGGTTTGGAATCTGACAGAGCTTCCGCTGCAAGCTCACCTGGCCGACCTGGGGCCACTCGCTCAGTTTCTGATCCCCAATTCCCTTACACGGTGGAGGCAGGAATAAGAAGAGGCCTTATGGAACAGGTTTGTGGTAGTTTGAAATGGGATCATGAGCATGACTCGTGCGTTGGTAACGGAGGCTGCTCCACCCGCCACTGGACCCTGAGCTTCCAGGACTTGGGGGTCAAGGGTGTGCACCTTGGTGGGCCCTGTATCTGCTCCCATTGTCACTCAGGCTGAGGTGCTTTTCATCCCTTAGCGGGAAGTCTGGCTGGTGAGACCTGGACAGGGTCTGCCTAGGTGCCACCTAGCCAGCTCTGGGGCGGGGCAGGTGCGCCCGGGCTGTGGCCCCCAGGACAGTGAGAGGAGGGAGGTGTGGGCCTGATGGGTGCTCATGCCTTTCTCCTTTTCCCAGTTTGAAGAGGGCCCCTTCGGATGCATCTTGCTCACTCTCTCTGCCATCCTGTCCCGGTCCACGGAGCTGTGAGTATCTTCTTCCCTCAGCTGCCCCTCCCCAGAGCCCAGGGTGGTGTGTGGCACACAGTGGGTGCTTGCAGGGAGCCTGCTTGGAAGGGGGAATGAGGCTGGTGGAGAAGAGCAGGCAGTTTCAGTCCACCTGGTCTACATACACACGCTCGTGCTCACTGCTACCTTCCCCATGTTACTGGGGAGGGCGGGGGATGATCCTAGAGTTTACTGGGTACACTTCAGCACTCTGTGGAATCCCCCGGGACAAGTGTAGGGACAGGCACTTGAGTCTGAAACCTGGGAGGTGAGCTCTTAGGGGCCCTAAGAGCTCAGGGAAAGGGGTGCCCACCCTAGGCCAAGGCCCCTGTCTAGCCAGCCCTGAGACATGACTGGGTGGCACCCAGGGGTCTTGCAGGCAGAGGGAACGGAAGGCTGGGTCCCCGACTTCAGGTGTCCTTGTCCCAGGTAGCCTTTGGCCTGCTCGAGGGCTGGAGTTCCTCCATCACGTTTATTCCCTGGGGGCTTTCTAGACTTTATGTATCACCTGGGCATTGTGTCACCAGGGAGAGTTCAGCTTAATGGTGCATTAATAGTCTTGTGAGGTACAATTGATGGCCCCAGTCACTTCCAAACAGAGTGCAGGCCCCGGGGTGTGGAGACTGCTTTCCACTTTGGGGGTGCTTGGCGCGGGGGCAGACTTGGGAACAACCCTAGGCACGTGGGCCCCAGGAACCGGGGAGGCGGCAGGCATCGCCAGGTGGTGCCCAGGCCTGGGAGGCCCGTGCGGAAGGAGACACTGACCCCTGCCCCTGGGCCAGGGCCGGCCTGTCTTCGTTCCCCGGGGCCTCGGGTGCTGCTGGGAACAGGAGGTCAGGGGCTCTGAGACCTGGTGCCACCGGCCTGCCTGCTGCCGCTGCTGAGCCTATTAACTACGTGTGCGCACGTAGCATTTCCTAATGGCATTTTCCTTCTAATCCTGCTACAACGATATGATTCATTCCTGGCCTGGCTCGTGTGCACAGGGCCCGTAAGCTGCACTGCCTTCTCCCCAGGCCAGGGTGTGCCAATCCCTGAGCTGACGCGTGGTGGGTGGCAGTGGAGGCGGCGCTGTCTCCAGGAGCGGGTGAGACCCCTGACCTCAGTGAGGGGAAGCTGAGTTTTCAGAAGGGCTGGGCCTGGTGATGTCTGGCCATGTATGATGCTCTCTGCCTCAGTTTCCCTATCTGTATGGCAGCCCCTGGCAGCTCTGGTGGCCTGGGTGGCCTGCGTGGCCTGCCAGCCTTCCAGGGTGACTGTCGTAGAGGCCTGCAGTGGGGGCCTGCGGCCCTGCAGGGCACAGGTTGGCCCTCTCCCCCTTTTCTGAGAAGACGTTCTGGTCAGCACCAGGCAGTAAGAACGATAGCAGCCTGCATCTTGGAGCTTCCTATCTGCGCCATCCCTTGTTCTAACATTTCACACACAAAGCTCGTTCACCCCGGCCACAGCCCTGCGGGGTGGCACGGTTGTGATTCCTGTCACCCACCTGTCTTTCAAAGGGAGGTCCCGCAGCTCAACCACGCAGCCTGACCCCAGGCCGGGCGCTTTGGGTTTGCTGGTTAAGGGCCCAAAGTTGGGGGCAGGGTGAAGCAGGTTGGTTCAGGCTTGACTGCAACCCTTAGCCTGTGTTTCTCTGTAAGATGGGAGTGATTCCTGCCTCCCAAGATGAATTGGAGAAGTAACTGTGTCTCGGCATGGCTCCCAATGGGTAGCAAGCCTTGGTAGTGACCCTGCTAGTCTGATCCTGTCTCTGCTGTGCTCAGATGCCTTTTGTGTCCCACCCTGTCATTTCTTGTCCTCAGTCTGAGCTCAGTGTCTTGTGGGAGGGACATGGCCAATGGATGTCCTGCCATGGGTGATGGGTCCACCTGTGGCTGTGTTAACACTAGGCAGGCACTTCCTCCCCAGACAGTGCTGTTCCGCAGATGGGGCAGGAGGAGTGGTGGGAGCACCCATCCTTGCCCCAGGGGTGTGTTGCCTCTTATATCTCCAAGTTCAAGACAGTTTTCAGTCAGGCTACCTGATGGCATCCAGTGGGGCCTGGGGCTGCTCGGGCCAGCTCCAGGGGCTTCTCCAGACCCACGTTCCCTGACCCCCTGGCAGTCCCAGGATGGCTGCCTGGCCACTCCATGGTCCCATGGGACTGCCAGAGGGGCTTCCTGGAGGAGGTGGCAGTCATGAGGATGAAAGACAGGACTAGCAGGGTACAGGGTTAGCCTGAGCAGTCACGTGCTGCCTGGATCCTGTGGGATGATCACACCGAGATGACTTAAAACAACACTCAGCTTTCCTGGTGTTTCAGGGGGGTCCTCGGAAGAAGCTATTCTCGCCTTCACCTTGAGGCAGGGCAGCTCCTGGCACGGTGCATGCCGCTCACAGGCCAGTCACGTTGCGTACCCCACAGAGCTTCCCTTGGCACCCCAGAGCCTCCGGGCTTCGTTCTGGGGAGGAGCGCCAGGCCTGGCCCTTGGCTTGTTGTGATCCGCCTGGCAGTGCCAACGTCCCAGGACAGGGAGACGCCCTCCTCCTGACCTGCCTCAGGGTTCGCAGCCTGTGAAGGCCTTTCTTGATCAACATTTGGGCACCCGGGGGAAAACATCACCTACCACAGGCCCCATTTGTCAGACTGAGCCGGAGGCTTGTCCAGGGCAGCCCAGCGGGTGACCAGCCACAGAAGAAAGTGTCCCCGTTGCTGGCACGGCCGCAGGCACCTGGGTCCCCATCCTTGCTGCCCACAAAGTGTGTGGCTGACCCATCCAGCGCCTTAGCTTTTTCACTTCTAACAGAAGGGAGTTGGGTTAGTGCTTCTTAATCCCTTTTGTAGCGAAATGAAATCAGATTTTCTCCTAAAGAAGCCGTATCCCGAAGCTCCCTGTTGAAGCAGAGGAAGCCACACTGCCTGCCGCCCAGCCAGGTGCCTCACTGAAGCCCCTGCTATGGAGAAGCCGTCGGGCCTTCCTGCCCTGGGTTCAGATTCGGCTGTGCCAGGGTCTCTGGGGCTGTTTCGGGTGGTCTGGAGCTGCTTTGGGCAGTTGACCCCATGTCCTGGTGGCCCAAAGAGAGCAGTGTCTCAGATCGCACGCTGTTCAGCTCGAGGGACTCGGAGTCGGGGCTGGGAAACCCACCCCTTCTTGACAAACACCGTGTGTGCAGATGGGATGGGTGGGGCTGCGGGGCTGGGTGTGAGGCCCTGTGGATGTTGGTGGTTGTGTATGAGATTGTGGGAAGGGTGACTTGTGTGTGAGCATGTGTGTGAGTGCATGTAAGTGTATGTGTGAATGTATTTGTATGTAAGCATGTAGTATAAGTATGTACGAGTATGTGCTTATATATGTGTGCGTGCATTTGTAGACAAGCCTGCATGTGTACATGTGTCAGGGTGTGTATGTGTGAGTGCATCCATGTGGGTGTCAGCATGGGTGTGAGCGCATGTACGTGTGTGTAAGCATGTGCGAGTGTGATGTGCATGTGTATGTGTGCGTGTGAGAGACTGATGGCATGGCCATCCCTCCCCCCGAGCAAGGTTCGCAGACTGAAGCCTGAGGCCCGTGGGCAGCCCTCACTCCAGAGGCGGCCCCCGCAGCCCCTCGGCTGTCCCCACCCCTGTGCAGCCTGGCCACGGTCCCCTCAGAGGCCGACAGGGCAGCGGCAGAGCTGGCCTTTGAGTGTGTACCCTGAGCTGACGCTAAGCCCGCACAGGTTTTGTTTTCCCCGTGATTTCCCGCCCTCTCTGTTCTTTCCCAGGACCCACCTGCTTACAGCAAACCTCACGCAGGCTTCCCTGCTGCCGGGCGCCCTGCTCCCAAGCACTGGCCTAGAATTTGTGCAGCTGCTCTCGTAAGCCCCCGGGGCCTGGGGGCCTGGGTGCTCAGCTGCCTGGGGAGTCAGCAGTGACGGACCTGGCACTGGGGAGCCTCGGGGGACACAGCTTGGGAGGAGAACTTTTCACCAAGCAGACCCCTGGCATTTGCTCCAGCGGCAACTGGGCTGCCCAAAGGCTGTCTCGAGAGTCCAAAATCGGAGGTAGTTTGCCACGGGCAGAAGTAGTTTTTGGCCAGCCTGGCCAGGCAGCGAGGATGGGGGCGGCACGTGCCCGTGGTGGCTCTGTTGCTGGCTCGTTCTCTCCAGGAGAGGGACGGCCACCCCGGCAGCCCAGCGCAGGTCTCCGGAAATAGCTCTGTGTGAAAGCTGTGAGTGTCAGTCATGCAGAGGGGGTGACAGAAACTCAGTGCTTAGCCAGCATGGGCAGGCAGCTATGCTGTTCGTTGATTCATGTCAAAAGCTCAGGGCTTTGGGAGAGGCTGGACCCAGGAATGCAGACAATGTTCGGGACTGGATGTCTATCGTTCTCTTTTTATTCTTTTTCCCTCCCCCTCAGCTGTGTTCTCAGGGGGCCCTCTTGTGTGGTGGGGGGACCCCTTTCTCTAGCACCCCTCCGCCTGCTGGGAGCTGTGCCCCATTCCTGATGCCCCACCGTGGCCAGGCCTGGGTCACACCTGTCATGGGGCCCGGAGGGTGGGTGAGACCCGGGCTGGGAAGAGACGGGCCAGCTGGTGAGGAACAGCATGTTTGGGCCATGTTGGGAGGGCAGCTGTGGGTTGGGGTGGGGCCACATCTGGGCCTGGTGGAGGCCCCCAGGCTCCTCTCAGGAATGAAGAGAAACTGACACAGATTCCAGTCTTGGCAGATCCAGAGACCACCGCAGGGAAGCCGGTGGGCCAGGGTTTGAGCAGGGGGCTGTGCTTGTTGAGAATCGCAGTCTTGGTGGTCCCACATCTGTGCTCGTGGGAGAGAACAGAGAGGACGTGCGTCGCCTGCTCTTCCACTCCCTGTCTCACCCCCCTGAGCCCTGCCAGCTCCAGCTCAGGGTAGAGAAGCGCACGCAGAACCACCCGGACTTGGCGCCCCGCCTCCATGCGGACAGCAGCGCTTTGTGGCCCTGACCGAAGCCCTTGGCCTCGCCCACCTGGGCCTCCCGTGTGTAACATGAGGGACAGGACAGTGTGGTTAAGGGCCCTTCCTACCCGACATGCCAAGATCTTCTGACTGTAGCTGGGAAACGGAAGGGGAGGAACTTCCTCAATGAACTCCAAATCAACTTTAATTTTGATTCAGATTAGGGTGGAGGCCACGCTCACTTTCAGCAAATGTGTCTCAACTGGGCCATTGGAAATGGCAGACACCCAACCCAGACCCCACTTTCCATGCCTGGCCCTCCTTCCTCTCCCTGATCCCTTCCCTGGGAGCCCCCTGCGCCTGTGTGGTGACCAGAGCTGCTCTGTAGGTCTCTGGCTGATTCCCTCTGGGGGTCCCCGTGAGACCCCCTGGCCCCACAGAGGGTGAAGGGAGGGGCCTAACTTCCACCCTGAGCTTTTGGTGCTTCTGGCAACTCCCGGGGAAGGGGTCTAGGGCCATCACCCCATTTTACAGATGTGGGGACCAAGGCTCCAAGAGGTTAAGGGCAAGTTGGTGGGCACCGTAGCTCGAGGTTCCTGGCTCCCCGTCTCAGACCCGGCCCCTGCACTGACCTTCCTGGGATGGGGACAAGTGTTGGGTGCTGCATGGCTGCATCTGCCAGCTGAGAAGAAGTGGAAAACAGTGGCTGTCCCCGTAGTTCACTCTCCATTTAGCCTTAGCCAGCACAGTCTGTGCACATGGCGAGTCACAGCCAGTGAGCAGCAGCTGGAGTGGCTGATGTAGTGGTTCTGCCCACAGACACCAAGACTGAAGGCTGAATGCGGAGCCCGTATCCTGCAGCAATGAAGGGCGACCGAGCCCAGGACGCACCAGGGTAGTGGCAGAGCTGGGGTGGGGGATCCCCGGATTCTCAGCGCATCCAACTCCCCTACCCACTCACCCAAGGGCTAGACCTCCTTGTTCCATGAAGGATTTAGGTGGCCTCGGGAGGCAAGGAACCTTTTGGAAGAAGCTTCTGTCCCAGAGCAGCCTCTGCTGTGTGGGTAGGAAGCGTCCTTCCGCCTGCTTCTGCACAACTCCCGGGACCCCCTTCCGGAGGCCGAGCAGCTTCCCCGACGGCGGTGTGTGTCGGCCTGCGGAAGTGAGAGCCGTTCCTGCACCTGCAGGCGTGGGCCCAGCTCTGGGCAGCGCGGGGCCAGATGGACACATCGTCACCCTGCCCTTGGAGTTCCTGCTCCTGGGGGGCAGGGCAGACGCAGGAAGGGCAGCTGGTGGGAGCTGCCAGGAAGGACAGACGAGGCACATCTGTCCTGGGGCCAGGGAGGTGGCCCTTTATGGAGGAGTGACATTCAGCAGGGCCCGGAGGCTTGGCAGGCAGCCAGAGTGGAGGATGCCAAGGCAGGGTTGCCAGGAACAATGGTACGAGATCTGCTGGGGGAGGAAGGTCTGGCATGTGAGGGGACCCAGGGTTGGGGTGAGGAGGAGGGCCCCCATCTTCCATGCACCCTGCCCCGCCTTCTGGACCCCGTCTGGCCCTTTCCCTCCAGCTCCATGGAGCTTTCTGCAGTTTCCCAGGCCTTTCTACGGCCTCGGACCCAATTGCAGGAACGCTTGGAGGTGGTTGTAGTGCCTTCCCGTCAGGGGTGACATGCCCCAGGCTCAGATGGAAAGCAGGTTGTTGAAGGTCATACAGCGCAGGTGACAGAGGGGGCCTGATCCCTAGATGTTCTGACTCAGCGTCCACTTTCTCAGGGCCTCCCTGGGAAAAGCCGGTACCCGCTCTCCCAGGTCCCTTGAGAGGCGCAGCTCGACTTGCGGAGCCTCTGTTTACACTGGGAACCTGGCGCTGATATGAAAGGTAGAGGTTGCAGGAACTGTGACCTCTCATTGTTTTTTCGGTTGTTGTTATTACTGCTGTTATCATAGGAAAAAGGAAGTGATATTTACCAAATACCAAATGCCTTATGTAGTTCATCCCCCTCAGTCCTCACAGCAACCGGTAATAGAAGGTGGCTTCGTCACACCCATGCTGGGCATGGGGAAACTGAGGCTCAGGGAGGCGAGCAGCGGGTAGGCTGCTGGGGGTGAGTCCAGGCCCCCCGACTTCCAGGCCCAGGTCCTCTGAGCTGTTTCACAGCTGCAGTCTGCACTGCTGATGTCCTCCGAAGTGCACACAAGTGCCACCAAACGAAGGGGAGCCGTCTCTGGAGGTGGTTGTGGGGATGGGGGCGTGCAGGGGACAGCGCAGGGTCCCAGGGAGGGTCTGTTGGAGGACAGTCAGGAGCTGTCCCGGAGGGATGACATGGTGTCCTGGAGCTCAAATGGAGGCAGGGTCCTCCCAGGTGAATTACCGCCTATTTTAGGCAAATTTTAACTGTCAGAGTCGTGGTGGACCACGTGTTCTTGCTTACATCCCGGAAGGTCCCCAGAGACCCCTTGCTTCTGACCTCTGGCTTCATAAAATGAGGACAGAGCTGAGAGAGAGGCAGGAACTTGCCTGAGGCCACTCAGCCAGGCCAGGGTTGAGATGGCCACTGACCCGCCTCGTGGACTTTGATTTTAGGTGAATGGCTGTGACCGTAAGCAGAATCATGTCTCTGGGCCTCTTAGGCAGATACTTCGTTCAAGTGACTTGCTCTCATTCATTCATTCCAATGTTCAGATGCATGTGGGTTGGCTTCGGGGTGAGGGGACCAGCTGCACCTGGTCAGGGGTGGGATTTCAGGGCTCCTGGCCTGCGTGACCATCACGTGCTTCAGGCCACACTGTGATGTAGGGACTGGGGCCAGGGTCCTGGCCCACTGACTCTCTGTGACCACAAGTACTTTCTCCTTTCTGGGCCTAAGTTTTCCCACCAGTAACAGAAACCTAGGGGTTCCCCGGGGGGCCACCAGGGCTGGGGAGGAGAGAGAAAGATGGGACCAGCTTCTGTACAGCTGTCGGCCAGAGCAGCTCTGCCTCGTGTTTTCTGTGTGAGGCTGATTTCATTTGTAGAAAGGACTTTGAGTCTAAAAAGCTGTTGCAGGCCCCTGGTCCTCGTTTCCCAGGGCTGCCATGACAAGTGCCACTAATGGGCGGCTTGAACTGTCACCCATTTCTGGATGCTGGATGTCCAAGGTCCAGGTGTGAGCAGGGGTGGCTTCCTCAGAGCTCAGCCACCTTCTGTCTGTGTCCTTCTGTGTCTGTCTGTGTCTGCAGCCCTGGTGTCCTCCTGTGTCTCCAAATGTCCCTCAAAGGATGCCAGGCAGATTGGACTAGGACTCACCCTCCCGGGCTTGCCTAGCTGCTGCATCACCCCTTTGAAGGTGCTGTCTCCAATGCAGTCACCTTCGGGCGGACCCGGCTCAGCCCGTAGCACTGGGCACCTTGTGCAAACCCATCGCAGGGGGGCCCGAGGCCCGGGGAGGGGGGGTGTCCGGCCTCGCAGCGCGCCGGGGCTGGAACTCCGGCCCGAGCCGGCCCTGCCGTGAAGGCTGCCTTCTCGCCGGCAGCACCGAGCCGCCGTCCTCCACTTGAGGCCTCTTCAGCACTCGGCTCTCCAGGGAATTCCCTGGAGGGAGGTCCGGGCATCGAGATTTGCCAAAGTTGTAAATCTCTTAAGCCATAAGCTGCTCCTTGGCGTCTCCCGAAAGCCCTAACGTGAAATACAGATGTCCCTCCCTTTTAAGATCCGAGCCCGCTGCTGAATTTCCCATCGTGTTTGCACCTAAGGATGCAATTACCGTTTCCTCCCATTGTCCTTTCTGCCCGTCCCTCTGCTCGCAGCTGACGCAGGCCCTCAACCCGCCGGTGAACACGGGCTGTGAGGTGACCGAGATCGGCCGCTTCTGGAAGCTGTGGGTGGCTCGGGGCCAGCGATGCTTATCGGTCCACCCAGGGCTCCTCTGAGGTTATTTTCTTCCCTTCGGAAGATGCCTGGACACGCAGAGGAGACTGTTTCCATCAATTCTTCGGCCTGAGCTCAGGCCAGCCAAGTGCGGCCCTCGGCCCTCTGTGCCCCCAGCCGGACCCGTCCTAGGCCCTCTGGGCTGTGTCGGAGCAACAGCCGCTCAGGCCCTTCCTGAGGCCCCCCGGCCTCCGTGGTTCCCAGAGGGGCACACAGCCCTGTTTTCTCGTGTGGAGCACAAACTGGCCCTGCCTGACCACGCTTATTAAAAACCACAAGAAAGCCTTTCTTCTGCAGAAGCCACAGGCTTGAGTTTCTAAACTTGTCTGGGAAGGAGACAGGGTCCAGGGTGTGTGTTTTAGGTTTGTGAACGGATCTGAGATTTAAAGCATTAAATTGAGACCAGGTTTCTCTTCTCCTCCATGAAAAGGAAAAACAAACATGCTTGCTGAGCCCTTCCTGCCTCTGGGCCGCCTCTCCACTCTCTCTGTGGGCTGGGGGTGAAGGAGGCAGCCCGGCAGGCACAGGGCTGGGTGGGCCTCACATTGCCTCCCTGGTGTCAGCTCTTGTAGCTTTTGTCCACTTGTATAAAATATAATAATTCGTACTTCCTTTGTGTGTGGGGGCAGTGGGATGAGGGCTGACATTGCTGTCCCTTGAGTGGTCAGTAAGTGATGGCTCCTTTTCTGTTTACCCATCCAAAGCTCTATGTAGCCATAATGCTTCTTCCCTGAGGGGCGGCTTTGGGAGGTAAAAGGAAAAAAGTCCCAGAAGCCTTTCGGTTGGAGGAGTTTCTTCTGGCAAAGGGGCTGTCCGCTTTGCGCTGCCAGTTGGTCCCTCGCCGAGCCGTGGTCCTCTCGCAGGGCTCAGGAGTGGCGAGTGGACAGGGCCTGGTGCAGGGTCTGGGCCCAGGTGGTGGCAGCTGTGACGTTAGACTATTCCTCCCATTGAACAGGTTCACAGACTGAGGCCGGGAGATGGCAGAGGATGGCCCTGTCCCTGTTGTCAGTGACAGGTGGGATGTGAAGGCAGGATGTTGGAGTCCAAGCCCAGCAGCCTTTCCGCTGCACTGACACAGGGCCTGGTGAGGCCAGAGGGGAGGCAGTTGCTTAGGGAGAGTGCAGGGGTCTCCAGGAGCCCCTGGCCACCAACGAGGTTTGCACACGGCTGAGTCAGGCAGAGACGTGCTAACACCACTGCTTCTTCTGTGTCTTCCAGCGTCCGCCAGGACTTCGACGTCCCCACCAACCGCCTGATTGGAGCACACAGCTACTGTACCCAGGTCAGGGGCGCAGGAGGGGCCAGAGCAGCAAGTGGCCCCCCTTCCTCTTCTCTTCTTCCTCTGCCCAGCCTGCCCTCCCTCCGCGGCTTCCCTGCAGCCTGTGCCAGAGCAGGCTGACGGCTCTGCTGGGGGCCCGGGGCCAGCTGGGGAGATGATGGCCATGTCCCCTCCACCTGCACAGCGCAGTGTCATTTTTTTTTTTTTAAGATTTTATTTACTATTTTTAGAGGGGAAGGGAGGGAGGCAGAGAGGGAGAGAAACATCCATGTAAGGTTGCCTTTCACTTGCCTCCAGCTATGGACCTGGCTGGAGACCTGGCTTGCAACCTGGTCATGTGCCCTGGCTGGGAATCGAACCAGCGACCTTTTTGTTCGAAGGCTGGTGCCTTATCCACTGTGCCACCAGCCAGGGCTTAGGGCTGTGTCTTTACAGCACTCCTTCCCTCTGCGTTTTCACAGAGGGCCCTTAAGGGACCTCGAGTAGGGAAGAGGGGACACTGAGCACAGCTGTTCGCCATCGATCCTCCCAGCCCTGGCAACAGCAAAGACAGGATCTGTTTAAGGGCCTGTCAGTGAGCATCAGGACTGGGAGCTGAGTGCCACCCCGGCTGCTGGCTGCCCTTCCCGCACGGCAGGGCCTCACAGAATGAGGTCTGACCTCACGTGTGCACAGACAGGTGGGCCCAGCTGATGACCCGCTTGTCCTGGGTCCTGGCTCGCTGTGCCAGCCCTGACAACATGCAGGGGCCAGGCCAGGGCAACGGAGGGACCGTGGGTGGCTGCTGCCCACTTTCCTAGAGGAAGGCCTCAGGCTTTTGTGGCCACCTGGATGGTCCAGCTCCCTGTCTGGGTGCCCCCCTCGGCAGGTGGAGAGCAGACCGGCCCAAGGTGGGCAGCAAAGCAGGGTGCCAGACCTGACGCAGGGCTGGGGTCCGGGCCACATGGGCTGTTCACCTGCGGGATGAACTGGGATGATTCTCTTCATCTCCCTGAGCCCCACTTTTCTCATGCGCAGAGTGAGGTGTGGGGACTAGACCAGTGCTTTATAAACTTGGGTGTGCCCGTGGGCCCTCCAGGGTCTTGCTGACCTGCAGGCTCTGCCTCCAGGCTCTGGGCGGGAGCCAGGGATTCTGGGTTGCTAACAGGCTCCCCGGGGAGGGCAGCACTGCCAGGCCACAGATCTCGCTTTGAGGAACAAGGGACGGGGTGACCCCCAAGCTTTGCCACTGTGTGATTGTGAGTCTGGGGGCAGGGCACAGCCTGTTGTCCCTTCTCTCTGTTTCAAGAAGGCTTTATGCTCTGAGGAAGGCGAGAGATACACCCTAATCAGGGAGCAGAAGCCTATTCTTTCCCCTGGAGCAGTGGGAAAGCAGTCGCTCTCTGTGCCCGAGAGGAAGTCTCTTTCACTGCCACTGGAGCAGGGGTCTTGGTGACAAAGGGATTCAGAAACGGGGCATCATTCTCACGGTTCAGGGGAAACACTTCTGTGAACCTTGTCCTCCAGAGAAAGGGCCATGATGGCCTTCGAGTGGGTCAGGCCTGGCGGGAGGGGCTTAGACGGGGGTCCTGCCACCCAGGCTCCAAGTGTGGGCTTGCTTGAATCTTTCCTCGGAGGTCAGCAGGCACTCAGCCACCCCGCTTCGTCTTGAGGCTTTGGCCAGCCAGGTGGCACCTTGAGAGTACCAAGTAAGTGGAAAGGAAAGAGACACCAGACTGGGAACCAGGACAGTGGGTTGAGGTCCCTCTGTTCCAAACAGCTGTGTGGATTGGGCAAATCCTTTCTGATCTGTGAGCCTGTTTCCTCACTCCTAACAGGAGGTTGGACCCCTAAGATGCTCTGCATGAGGAAGGGCCCTTCCTGTGACCCCAACCCGCCATCTCCTGTTTGGGGGATCAGCATGCTTGCTGGCATATCAGGTGTGAGGCAGGAGTCATGTGGCCCCTGAACCTGATCCCATGCAGCTGATGAAGGCAGAGGCAGCGCTGGGACTGAGACTGGGGCTTCCCTGCCCTCACCTCCCGGCTGCTGCCACCCTCCACCCTCCCTCCCCTTGGACGGACCCGCCATCCCCAGGGAAACCTGAGCCAGGCCCTGGACTGAGTTGCTGGTGCCACACCACCGGCCGTTTCCCAGTGCAGTGATGTGCTCTGGTTATGTAAATGTGCTCTGGTTATGTAAGATGTTATCACAGAGGGAAGCTGGGTGAAGGGTACACAGGAATTCTCTGTACTATTCTTACAACTGCTTTTAAGTCTAAAATTATTTCAAAATAAAATAGGCTATTAGAGAAATTACCCTCCTTCAAGACCCACCCAAAGGTCTCTGCTCCAGACATTGCCCTGACTGGTCATGTGGTCCCGTGTCCATCGGGGCCCCAGAGGTGCTCTGTGCCCCAGTTTTCGAGCCCCAGTCACATTCTGCATTGTGCACACCCAGACCTGACCCCCCACTGTTGGTCCCGGTGGCCATGGTCAGGAGCCATCCTTTCTCTCCAGCAGGACCCTGCTTCCCCGCCAAGGGGAAATGCCCTTGGGGTCCAGACTGATGAGTGCCGGAATGGCTGTGAGGAGGGGTGGGCAGCTTTTCCCGAGGGCTTGTGGGGTCTTTGAAGTCAGAGCCCCTCTGATTTGGGTTTCCCTTCATCCTTGCTTTCCTTCCGTCTCCACCATTTCTTGCTCGTTCCCCAGCTCGCCCTGATCGGCCTTTCCCACTGGCCTTATCAACAGGAACTTGTCAACCTGCTCCTGACCGGGAGAGCTGTGTCCAACGTTTTCAACGACGTGGTGGAGCTGGACTCCGGGGACGGGAACGTCGTGCTCCTCAAAGGCATTGCTGCCCGCAGTGACGTCGGCTTCCTGTCTCTCTTCGAGCACTACAGCGCGTGCCAGGTACCAGGCACAGGTGTCCGGAGGCTGACAGGAGGGTGGGGAGGAAGAGCGGGGGAACCTGGACTGCGTCTCCCTCACAGAGGGCTTGGGGAGAAGTGTGGCTTCCCCACTGCCAGGTACCAGGCACCAGATTCACTCCCAGGGCCAGCTGTGTCACGTGCTGGGAAGGGCTGTTTGAAAGGGACTTCCAGGGATTTGCAGTGTGATTGTGGGTCAGTGTGGCTGCCACTGTTCGTGTGTGTGTGTGTGTGTGTGTGCATGTCTTCGCCAGGGACAGGGGACCGTGCGCCTTGTGTTAGCATCATAGGGCTACTGCAGCAAAGCACCATTGACTGGTGGCTGAAAGCTGCAGAAATGGATTGTCTCCCAATTCGGGAACATAGATCTCCTAGCAGAAGTCTGAAGTCAAGGTGTCGTCAAGGCCACGTTCCTGAGAAACCTGCAGGGAGAATCCGTCCTTGCCTCGTGTAGCTTCTGGTGGTTCCCAGCCCCCCAGGTGCCCCTCGGCTTGCTGCTGCACGACCCCAGTCCCTGCCTCCACTGTCACATGGCCATCCCCTCCCTCGGTGTCTTGTCCTGTCCTTAGGAGGAAATCAGTCATGTTGGATGCAGGGCCCACCCTACTCCACTAACCTCATCTTAACTATGATGCCTGGAATGACCCTTTTCCAAATCCAGCCACATTCTGACATCCTGGGGGCTAGGACTCCAACACACCTTTTTGGGAGACACAGTTGTACCCATACAGGCCCCCCTCAGCCTGGCTGCTAGTGGACCCGTCCCTCCACCTCTCACTGCAGCTAGGGTCTTGGACAGGGCGGGGCTCCCATGGGAGGCTGGACTGTACCTCTGAGCAGCGTGGGCAGGGAAGCTCAGGGCCCTGCATTCTTGTCTCAGCCTGCTGCGGATCCTTGCCAGGGTCTCTGCTCTCGAGTCTTCAGGGAAGGCATTGTTGTCTGGTTGGTCACGGGACAAGGGTTGTCCTGAGGAGGGCTGCAGCACTGCTTGGCCTGCAAAGGTTCTTGGAGGGTCTGGCCAAGGCCTCATTCACTGTATGTCCCCAGAACCAGGGACACAGTGACCCAAGGGGTCACTGAGACCGCACTAGGCAGTTGGATTTGCAGAGTGGTTGGAAATAGTTTCATTGTGCCCCTCCTACGTGATCACACACTTTTGGTACGCCGACCCAATGCTCATAAGCCACACAGTGTGGTCCATCCCCACGTGTCCTCTCTGGATGACACCCCCCTCCCCACTCATGGACAGGAAGCAGACTCAGGGGCCCCGAACACTTGAGTAGAAAAGAATGAGAGTGGCTTCTTCCCAGACATGCTGGGAAGCCCAGGAATGTGGCCACGTGGCCCGTGAGAAGCACCAGGGCCCCGAGCACCAGACCCTGGGTGGGCTCCATAAACATGCAGCCCGGATTCCACAGGCCAGCGGGTAACCCTGGCGGCATGCACGGAATCCCCAGGCTTCCTTACGGTGAGCCCTGGTTTCACTCTTGTGTTGAGGGCGTTGGTCAACAAGTCAGCTATTTTCCTTTGGTCCTCTGAGGGTAATTGATGAGAGTATCAGTTGGGGGGTGGGGGTGGGGTGTGAGGAGAGTCAGCCTTCCCTTGAAATGGAATGCTGATTGAAGAAATTCAGGCCCTACAAAGATCTGAATCCTTGAATCCACATGGACCCCCGTCTGCTGTTGTGTGCTTGGCCGAAGACTGGGAGTTTTACCCTTATAGTAGATGATGTTTGACCCTCTGTCTTGGGACTGTGGGACCTTCCTCAGCTATCTGTGGCTCCACTGGTCTGGTTCTGCCCACCTGACTTCCATCAGCGAGGGGTGGACTGCAATGCAGGCCGCAGGTGGAAGGCCACCTCCTGATGGTGGGCATGGGGACGGGGGACTGACATGCCTGAGAAGGACAGCCTGGGACAGGGAGCTTAACTTCGGTGCTTCTCTCCTGCCTGAAGGGGGTGTCCCTTGCTGTCTTCATGAAGGGACCAGAGTGAAGACTGAGCTGGGCAGAGAGGTTGACTGCCAGCCCACAATTCTTCACTTCCCCCAGCTCCACAGATGGCACTTCCGACCCAGTTACCCAGACCGGGAGCCCGTCCAGGCCATCAGGGGCCCATGCGGCTCCTCCCCTAAGTTGTTTCTCAGGTCTGTTTCATGCTCGTCTGTCACCGGCATTGTCTAGCTATGGTGACCTCTCACTCACAGCTGGCCTTGGGCTCCTGATCCCTCCCTCTTCTCATTGGCCCCAAATCAGTAAGTTCAAGTCCTAGCTCCCTGTGCCTCAGGATGTGCCTGTGTTTGAAGGTAGGGCCATTAAAGAGGTAATTAAGTTAAAATGCAGCCTTAGGGTGAGCTCTAATCCAACAGGATTAGTGTTGTTATCTGAAGAGTAGATTGGAACACAGCTACAGAGAGGGAGGCCCTGTGAAGAGGCAGGGAGGACCGGGCCACAGAGGAGAGAAGCCTCAGGAGAAATGAGGCTGCAGGCACCGAGATCTGGGACTTCCAGCCTCCAGAACTGGGAGAAACACACGTCTGTTGTCTAAGTCGCCCAGCCTGTGGAACCCGGTCACGGCAGCCCCAGCCCACAGCCCTAGGTCTGTAGGTCCAGAGCTTCCCAGGACCTGCATGGCCCGTGAGCCTGGCCCTGGTTTCCTCTCCCTTCTTCACATTTGGTTTAGATATCACTTCCTACGGGAGGCCTGTCCTGACCTTATCACTCTGTCTAAGCAGGGGTCTCCTCTCGGTGGCCCCTGCTCGCCTCTCATTTCCCACCATAGAATCTTGTTTCTTTCCTTCATAGGCCTCTTCTTGGTTTTAAGTACCACATTTCATTGCTTCTAAGAGGCACACGTTCCCCGTATTTGAACATTCCCAGGACTCTGACGCATCACTGCAGTCAATAGTGTGTCACACTTGAGTCACCAGACTCTTTCTTCACTACACAAAGAATAACGGCGACTGAGGGCACCTCAGATTCAGTGAGATGCAGCAGAAATGCACCCCTACGATGACTTGATTATTACCTGCCTTCCCCATTCCCTTGGTAGGTGCCACGGGACAAGGCTGTTCTTGTTCCCTCCGCTGCCCTACCCCTGTTGCCTAGCACAGTGCCTGGGCCAGAGTCAATGCAGGCCATGCTGAATCGATGTCATCCCTGGAGATGACAGACTGCGGCCCTGCCAGCAATCACATGTTGATCCGTTTCCGCTAGGGCTTCTGAGCCAGCAGTCCACAGATGGGTTTGGGGCACACCTCCCAGCCCCCCACCTCTCAAAGATGTGAGAACCCTCATTGAACAGTTGTCCTTGGTTGGGCTGGGCGGTCACCCAGCCTCAGCTGGTGCAGGAGGGACCATGCATGTCCCCACTGTCCCCTCCTTGCTCCAGGCCTCTGGTCAGCTGCCCCGGGATCCTAAGGAAGTGAACTTCATTTTTGGAAAATGTCACCCACTTGGAAGAGGCCCCTGAATGAGAAAGCTCATTTATAAACTCCCTGGGCAGTTTTTCTTGCCCTTAATCTTTTGACCAATGTATAAATGGCAAGCTGCCCTTTTGTCCCTTGGTTGGAAAATTCAGGGTGGCTGACCACGCAGACGCCTGCGCACCGGCAGGCTGCAAGGCTCCTTTTCCTTCATGAATGAGCCCCAGGTCCCCGGTCTGCCAGGCTCCCTGTTCGGGGTGATGCCCTGGCCAGAAAAGCCTCTTTGGAGCCTGGAACAGAAGCCAAGTTGGCTCTGGGGGTTAGGCACGTCCAGCCACGTCCTGTAAGACACCTAATTCCCCCACTCCGCAGTCACGTTCTAACATCACAGGGGACTGGAGTGGGGGCCTGACAGGCGGGGGTGGGGCCAGGAACCGCTTGGACAGAGAAAATGAGCACATTGTGCGGCCCCCGCCCCTCCGGGCAGCGGCTGTGCAGGGGCCAGTCGTTCAGCAGGAACCTGGCGCGCTGCGTCCTGAGCACAGCTCCTTCCCGGCCCGGAGTCAGCGCCCTGGAGGACTGTGCGGCCACTCTTCTGTGACAGACCCGGAGAAAATATGTCCTTCTCCCCACTGGAAAAATAATTCCCATTCTTTCCTTAATCCACAGGCTGCGGCTGTAAATACCTGAGCAAGCAAACATCTCCCGGGGCTGGTGGGGATTTAGGGCGGAATCAGTACAGCCAGCCTGTAGCATGTACAAGCCAAATAAACCAGGGTGCAAGTGGGGAAGGCGCTGCCCAGGGGAGTCACAGGTGGCAGGCGAGAGAGGGCCGAGGGGCAGAGCCCACCAGGCAGGCAGAGCAGCAGGGCCCTCCACCCTGGGGAGTCCTACCCGGGCCAAGTCCCCGTGCCCATCCCCCCACCCTGCCCTCCTTCCCTAATGCCCTGCTGCCCCCTCAAGGTCTCCGGACATTGGTTCCTGGTGTCACTACTGACTGCTCATCCGCAGGCCTTCCTCCCTGCTCTCTGTGGCTCTAAGTCCCACTTGTCTTCCGGGTAAAGTCCTGCTTCGTTCCTGATCCACCTCACCCACAAGAACCTTCGCTCCTCAGACGTTGCTGACGTTGACTGCAGCCCCTGCTCTTGGTGGTCGGGCACAGCACAGCGTGCGGGCTGCAGGCAGACGTGTCGCCGTGGGGCAGCGATGCGTGCCCAGGGAAGCGGGTGGGGGCCCGAGTTGGCAATTCGTGCTCCCTGGTTGGGAGACCTGGGAGGTGCAGGGGAGCAGAGGTGAGCCAGCCCTCCAGGGCACGGACTGCGGCAGCACAGGCGTGGGCACTTGCCAGGCTGGGTTCGTATGAGGACGGGTGAGAGGTCCTGTGGACTGCGGGGCGGGCAGGGGAGTGTGGAGACCTGTTTAGGTCATTGGTTGTCCAGGCCGGACAGGCTAGGCACAAAGGAGGTTTGGGAAGCCAGACGCGCAGCGCCACGTACCAGCTGGACGTGTTGATGGGCTTTCAGAGTGAGTGTCTCTGCACGACAGCCTGGGAGGCAGCAGGCTGGGCCGGTGGGGGCGGCTCTGGGGTGCTGGCTGCATCTGGGAGCGGCACCAGGGGACCCCAGCCACACACACCGGTCACAATCCCTCACTGGGCCCCTGAGGTCAGCCAGCCCGGGGCTTGGACAGGAGAGGCTCAGGTGCCCGTGTTCTTCCCCTCGTCCAGGTCGGCTGCTTCCTGAAGACCCCGCGGTTCCCCATCTGGGTGGTGTGCAGCGAGAGCCACTTCAGCGTCCTCTTCAGCCTGCAGCCAGCGCTCCTGCGGGACTGGAGGGCCGAGCGGCGCTTCGACCTGTACTACTATGACGGCCTGGCCCACCAGCAGGAGCAGATCCGGCTGACCGTGGGTGCGCCGCCCCCGCCCGGTCCTGGGCATGGTTGGGAGCCTTCGCTTGCCCGTGCAGGCTCACCGGGCCTCAGGATGAGGGGCTCAGTCAGCGAGGCTGGGGGTCCTGCAGGAGGGAGCCTGAGCTGGGCCTGACGAGCTGATGGCGCTGCAGGTGTCCAGAAAGGCTGAGTGTGGGCTTTACTCCCAGGCGGTAGGAGCCCTGGGAGGTGTTGGAGCAGGGGAGCCAGGGGGTCAGATGTGGTTTTAGAAAGGATTATTCTGGTGGGGGGCAGGAGGGTGGGGTGGAGGGGTGTCCAGGTGAGAGCCGGTGGGCAGGACCCAGGGTGGCC
This sequence comes from Noctilio leporinus, assembly GCA_004026585.1. Taxonomy (NCBI): domain Eukaryota; kingdom Metazoa; phylum Chordata; class Mammalia; order Chiroptera; family Noctilionidae; genus Noctilio; species Noctilio leporinus. Next base: position 381,176 of record PVIW01000352.1, on the reverse strand, counting down.
CATAGGGAGCCAGGAGCAGGCGCCAGAGGAATGGGGTCCCAGGAGTTGGGTGTCAGCGGGGCCTGTGGGCGAGCCCTGGCCCAGGGCTGAGCGTGCACCTCTGTTCCTCCCCAGACACCTCCCGGACAGCTCCCGAGGATGGAGAAAATGACCTCATCCCGCCCCTCGAGCTCTGCATCAGGACCAAGTGAGTCAGGCCCGCCTCTGGCTGGGGAGCCTCACCTGGTGACCAGGAGGTGGGTGGTGGGGCTGCAGGAAGGAAGACACCCCAGCTCAGAGAAGGTGGGACCCCCACAGGCTGGAAAGACACAGCGTTTGGGGCTTGTTCATCTGTAGTTTTGTGATCACCACGGCCCAAGTGGAAAGGTGTGACTTGTGGGGGGACAGCTTCTGAAGATGTCCCTGGGGCCGGGGCTGGGGGTGAGTGGGTGAGTCTTGGGACCCCTCCTCGTTCAGGGAGCAGCCACCTGGTGCGGGGAGTGTTGGTAGGTCCAAAGGAGGAAGGACAGCTAAGGTAACGGCGGATGTGTGTGTGTCTGTGTGTGTGTGCAGGGTCTTAAGGTGGGTGGGACTGGCCCACCCAGCATATAGCTTGCACGGGGAGGGGGCAGCTTCCTGGAGCAGTAGCCCCCCACCCCTGCATCGGAAGGAGCGGCCTTGGTTATCCTGCTGCTGCTGGTTGGGCCCACCAAGCAGAGGCAGCCCTAGTCTCAGGCAGGGTGGGGTCCCTGGCTCCTCTAGTCCAGACCCACAGTATGTAAGGGGAGGCTGACATTCAGGCCAGATGCGGCGGAGGCGTCGGGCTCACTTTACTCCTGAATTCTCCATGGGGCCCCGGGGATGGAGCAGCACTCTGGACCGAGGGTAGTGGGCTTAGCGCTGTGGGGGTCCCCAGACTCGGCAGGCCCTTCACTGAGCCTTGGGTGGTGACTTGGAGGCCTCTGGGTGCAGCGGGAGGGGCAGGCTTGGGGGAGGGAACCTCCCAGGATTCCAGTGCCTGTCCGGGGAAGCGGTACAGCTCATAGGCGCGGTGAGCCGAGTTCTGGAGCCAGGAGGCCAGGGCGTGAATCCTGGCCTCGCCACGGCCCTGCGGAGTCTCCAGGCTCACCTCCTTGCACCTCGCTCTGTCACCGATGAAATGGGGCGATGGCAGTGCCTGGCCTGTAGGTTTCTGCTGCTGCCGCACGGCTGCCAATCTCTCTAAGAGCTTTTCGTGATCACACCTCAGCCCCTCATAAGTCCGTGTGCATCAGACGAGTCCCCTTCTCTGTGAAGTGGTCAGGACTGGGGTGGAGGAGTGGGGTGATGGCTGCGGCCTGGCAGCTCTGAGGTCCAGGCGACTTGCCCGGGACCTAGGGGTGCTGCCGACTTGTAGGCAAGTGAGCCCTTGAATGGCGCTGCACAGAGAAAGGCACGTGTCCAGGGAGAGGACATGATGTCCAGCATCCTCACTGGGTCTCATCTGTTGGCCCATCTGTTGCCTGTCCTCTCACCGGCCCTCTGAGCCAGGGGTGAAGCATTCCTGTGGGGTCACATGCCGGCATTTCCCCCAGCGGGAGGATTAAAGGCTCACACAGGGTAAAGGCTCACACAGGTCGCTTTCCTTTCATGTACAAAGGGACACTCATTGTCAGTGATGAGAGAAAGGCAGGCAGCAAGGAAAGGAGGTAACACCAGCCTTGACACCTTCTGCAGGACAGGGTGGGAGGCCACAGGCCATCCTTCCTGCAGGCGGGCTTGTGGAGGAAGGCTCTGGCCCGCACCCTGGGCGTGGGCTCCACCCACCTGCAGACCCCTGCGGCGCTCGCTGAAGGTGCCTTTGTCTCTGCACCCTCCTGGGTGGCCCACCACCCTGAACTTCTCCAACTGCCCCTTCTGGAGAGACTCCCCTTTCCCCAGGAAAGCTCCTGCTGTTGGACCCACCAGCACCCCCTGCGTGCCTGGGGACTGGGCTTCTTGGGCTCAGCCCGAGTTGGGAAGTGCTTGAAGGGGACTTGGGCTCTGCTCTGTGAGGGATCTCAGTCCAGACACCTCTGAGTGTGACTGTGGGCCTGGAGCACCTCTTCCTCTTCTAGCAGCTTGTGCCCTCGTCCCAAGCCCTGCCCCCTCCCCCTCTGTGGCAGCGTGCCACGACAGACAGTGAACTGGTAGCTGGTGAGGTGGTGTGGGAGGCTGGTGCGCCAGGGCCTGGGCGGGGGGCCCGCTCTGCCCTCACCTGTCCCTGCCAAGTGGGGCTTGGGCGGGGCTGAGCCCTGGCATCTCCAGTGCTTCCCAGTCCTTGTCACAGATTGGAAATCATATTTGTGCAGCCCCCAGAGTTAGGGACAGCTGGACGGGGACTCTGGTTGGCACAGACTCCACCCGGCTCCTGGTGGCTGAGGGATGTTCCGCTACACTTGTGCATGTTGATAGCTCACCGGCCAGGAAGATTTGCTCTGGAGTGTGGTCTCAGGCCTGAGCAGGCAGCCTCCAGAGGACATGGCCAACGCAGGTCACTGGGGGCCTCACTCACCCCAGGTGTTCTGGCTGAGTAGGTCTGCCGTGGGGCCTGAGAGGGTGCATTTCTGAGGAGTCCCCAGGTGCCGCTGGCGCTGCTGTCCCTGGCCCACACTTTGAGGACCACACTTCCAGTGCCTGGAAAAGGGCAGTGCCTCCCCCTCCTGGCTGTCTTGTGAGATCAGGTGCCAACTGAGGTGCTGATCTTCCTGCAGCTGGCACACCTGACCCACTGCAGCTCACAGGGCCCCGAGGGCTACCTGCCCTGTGCCATCCTCTGCTAGGACCTTCCTGAAACCAGCTGCCTGCCTGCTCCACCGCCCCGTCTCTTGCCTCACCGGGAGCGTACATTTGTGAAACCTTCCCCAGCATTACCCCTGTTATTCCCAGAAAAGTGGAGTAGGCGGAGTGGGACCTCTGGGAGTCCCCACATCTGTCTCCATCAGATCATGCACTGCTGTGACGGGAACCAGAGGGCCTCCCAGAGTCCTGTTCCAAGGGGTCGGATTACAAAGGCTTGAGTGTTGTTTTTACCCCAGATTCTCAAACAGTTCAAAGAGAGAAAATTGGGAAAATGGCCCTTAAGGTCAGTGAGGACCCGCTAGACCTGGCCCTGCCTTTGAGGACGAATGCTGCTCCCATAGGAAGGCTTGCCTTGACAGGCAGCGATGGTCTGGTGCCTCAGCCCCAGGCCAGGCCATTTCCAGGGTCCGTCGGGGCCCAAGCGCCTGCTGGGGTGGGTCTGAGCATTGGCCAAGAGATGAGCCTGTGGGCAGGCGGGTCCCCTCCCTTCGCTTCCACCCCCAGGAACCTGGGACTGAACTCCAGGGAAGAAACGTCGGGGTAAGATAAGACGGTTCTTGCTTTCAGAGCGTTTGCAGTCAAACAGAAGGCAACTTCAGCGTCCACTCTGCTCTGGTCCAGGGAGAGATCACCGTCTGCTCTCAACCTGGCTCTCTTGCCCGATAAGGACCTCGGACACTCACCGAGACCCAGCACGGTGAGCAGAGCACACCACGCACTGGGCACTTGGCTCCCTCGCTCACCGCAGGCATGGCCCTTGGTTTTACCTCTAGTCACATGCAGCACAGAGCCTGGGACTTAGGCTCCAGCTGTCGCAGCCCCGTGGAAGGTCACCAAGCGGGCATCATGACTTCCCACCACCTGGCTTCGATGCCATGGTGACATTGCACAAGACCAGACTTCAGACTTTGCCTTTCGGAGAAGAGCATCCTACGTTGATCCCCGTGTTCCATGCTGTGCCATCAATACTGTCTGGAGTGACGCACTTCTCCGCCTCGGATAGTCTCCTGTTACTTCGCTTGTGTCTGGATTGTGGGGTCTGTCCTGCATCCCCTCTTCCTACTGTTCTCTAACCATCTCAGCAAAACCTGGCTCATTCGGGGTCATTTCCCAACAAGACACACACAGTGACTGCCCTCAGTCTTCCAGCCTTGCCAAAGTGAGAGAAAATGAAAGAGTTGTCAACAGTCCAGAAGAAAAGAAAGACGCATAACCGGGGCCTGGGGCTGGGCCACAGATGTTTCTGTTTGAGGCTCAGGCAAGAAATGGAAATTAATTCCAGCTGCGAACGTTGCCGCCCAGGGGCCGGAGCCCAGCAGCCTGCTCCCCTGGCTGTCCCCCACCCCCCTGAGGGTCACCCATGGCGGCAGGGTTCCCTGGGTGCTCCACTGCCCCACCCTCCCTCTTCTGATTCCCCACCCTGCAGCCCTTTTGCATACCTGCCCGGGGTGTTCCTTGTACCTGCAGAGGCCCCCGGGACTCCGGGCTGCTGATGCAGAAGATCACAGAACAGGGTCTGGTCTCAGCTGTCCTACTCTGTGCTGTCATGTCACCTGACCTCCAGAAGATTGAGATTCTGCTCTGCACTGACTTTTCCCACCTGTCGATTGGGTATAACCTTGTCCTCTTCTACCGACCATAAGGGGCTCGTGCCTTTGTGAGAGGAGAAAGCAGAGAAGAAGGGACAGGAGAGTGGCCCTGGGCACAGGCGAGGCTTTGTGACGGGCTGGGACGAAGGAAGGGGATAAGGCAGTGTGCACGAAGGTTAAGGTTTTCCTGCTGGGCTCTGGTGGTCTAGGAGGAGCAGCTGGTGTGTGTGTGGGGGGGTGTTCACCCTGCAGCACCCCTGGGTGCCGTGCGCAGGCGCTGAGCTAGAGGTCTCAAGGAGGGGGTGAGGGTGAGCGGACTAGCCCTGTCCTCTGGGGGCTCACAGTCTGTCAGCGGAGGGAGACCCCTGACAGTATGGCCAGGGAAAAGTTGGCAGCAGCGTGGAAGGACCCCGAGAGCCAGAGAACCCTCCTGGAAGGGGTCCGGGCTCTGATTCTGAAGGATGGGGGCCAAGGGCACAGCACAGGTGGGGCCCACAGGTAAGAGACACCCCATGGGGCCACCGGGGCCCCAGGAGGAGATTAGCCCAGGAGGCACCTGCCTGGAAAGCTGAAGTGAGGAGGAGGAACACCAGGGTTTTCCACCAGCCGCTCGAGGCTTTGAGACCAGGCCCGCTCCTTTCCCGCCCATAGACTCTGTCGTGCATCTTCCCCCTGAAATCAGTGCTCCTGCTGTTCTGCTGGGGTGGTGATGGCCCTGGAGGGAGGGGCCCCACGTGGGGCTGTGGCTGCAGCGGGGCCTCCGAGATGCCAAGCCACGTGAGCCCAGGGACTACGGCGTCTTCACTGAACCCAACCCGGGCAGTGGGGTGATCTCGCTCCCCAGAGGCGATCAGCAACCTCTGGCAACGTTTTCAGTTGTCGCAGGTGGGCTGAGGTGACTTGGTCCAGCAATGCACAAGACAACCCCTGCAGCAGAATTAGACACCCCAGAATGTGAAGGGCGTGGGGGTTGGGAAGCCTTGCTCCATGCTTACCCTCAGCTTCCCCCGAGTCAGCACTGGGCGGGCCCGGGCGGGGCCTCTCTCAGAGGGTGCCCACCGCATCCCTCCCTGTCTGCCTGCGTCTGTCCTACGGCATGTGCAGGGCACTTCCTACTGTCCTTGTCACTGATTCCGCACTGGACCCCGACAGGCGTGATTTTGAACGTACGAGTTTCATGTCTCAGTCCTTTCAATGATGTCTCTGTTTCGATTTCCATGAATTGCAAACTCCTTCTTCCCGGTACTTTTAGTACTGTCTTTGCTTTGGCATCTATTGGCATAAACCCCATAGCCTGGGCAGACGACTCAGTGACGCTCCGTGTGACCTGTTCATGCAGCGACAGACAGACGGGTCACTCGCCATCTTTCAGGATCTGAGATGTTGGCAGATTGGAGTCAGAGGAGGGTCTTCCATCTGCCTGTGCAGAGTGAGGAGGATGGAGGCTGGGAGGGGGGAGGGGGAGGGCCCCGGGCCAGCCTGGGGATGGGTTTTAAAGGGCTACAGGAAGCCTGGTTCATTTATGACTCTCCCCTCATTCTTGCCGTGACTCGGGGCAGGAGCCCACCCTGGTGTGGACAGTCATTTCCTGTTTGCAAATCAGGGTCCCTCGGGCCAGGCAGTGGACAGAATGTCACTCTCCTCCCTTCTCGGGATCTGGGTTTAAGACGTGTCCCTAGCGCCCAAGACTTCAGTCAGTAACTTACCCGGGCTAATGCTTACCTGTAAATCTTACTAGAACAATAAAAGCTTTTTAAGGACATGTTTCAAAACTGCAAAGACAACGAACAGAGAAGGAAAATGGAAAAGCTCAAGTTATGTAGCAAAATCAGTCAAGCCTGGTGTGTGGCCACGGGTTGCTACAGCACCATTAACCCAGTAGACGCCGTGGACCAGCCTCGTCCCTGGGAACCTGCGGTCAGCCCCGTGCCTTCCCAGCCTGTCACCTCCAGAACCTGCTCAGCCAGGCGGGCATTTCCCAGGGACACTGAGGAGAGCACAGCTGGGTTTGGAAGGACCAGTCCCCTAAGACAGCAGGTTGTCCACCGCCCACCCATCTCAGCCTTTCTCGCTCCACAGTTGCGTATCGAACAGATAGATTTCTTGGGACGTTGTTGGCGTGTGTGGCGCAGGGCAGGGCTGTGTCTTGTGCACAGATCATCTGACCTCTGTGCCCTCATGCCCCCTGTGGCTTCAGAAAGCCTCACCTCGCAGCGCCCTGGGTGGAGTCGAGGGAAAACGGTCTCCAAACAAGGCTGTGCGCAAATATCGCCTGTACCACCCCTTCTACGGGAGCAAGAAGCACAGAAACACCACAAAGGCCTATTTTTTCTCCAGATGACGAGTTGTCTTGCTCACTGGAAGGGGAGTGGGATGGCGTGATGTGTGCATCCCCAGCCGGGGAACACTCTTCGCAGATACCGGGAAGTGGTCTGGCTTGAGAGGACCGTAAGCTGGGCAAGCATGATGTCCGTTGAAGAGGGTCTTTCTCAGCCCAAAGTCAGGGACAGGGATGGGGCAATGGGGCCAGGCACGGACACGGGGGAAGACCGAGCAGACGCCTGAGAAGGAAGGAAAGATTCGGAGGCGTCCAGGCTACTCGTGAAGATGAGGAACGCTGGTTCTGCGATGACAGCCCTCGGTGCGCGCAAGCTTTTCGTCGGGAAGTGTAGCCATCTTACTGTGAGGGGTGCGGTCCCTCCCTGCTTCCGGCCCTCCAGTTTCAGGCCTCCTGGACTTTCCAGTGCGCCTGTGCGGTTCAAGTGGCAGTCACCGTTTGGACTCTAGTCCTGAAGAAGAAAACCAGGCTTTGGAAATGTCGGCTCCCTCCCTCCCCACCCCCATGCTGCAAACCGCATTTCCCACCCTCGCCCCACGAGCTGGTCACCCCTGCCCGCCAGCCCGTTGCACCTCAGCATCTGTGTATCGTGTAAGACACCCAATGCCGGATTCCGCTGGAATGTGCCCTCCCCTGGAAATGGGGTCTCCTGAGTTGTTTTAGGAAACTAGGGCCATGTTTCAAAGGCACATGCTAGGAAATGTCACGGTCTCGCCTGCAATACTTGTATTTGGGAACTGAACTATTACTGTAGCTAAGCCTGGGCCACAGTTTAATTATGTTCAGCACGTCCTGGAGTGGCATAAAGGTTGGTTTTCCCTTTGAACACAAATTTATGTTTCCCTGAATGGCCCACAGCCCTTCGCTAGCTTCCCAGGCTCACAGAGCAAAGCCCAGAACCCGTGCCAGACCTCCCGGGCCGCAGGGTGCAGCCCAGGCCTGCTGCCCCACCCCACCCTCTGCTGTCCCCCTCCCCATGCGGCTGGACCCAGCAACCCGGCCGCCTCCTGAGTGTGAACAAGCCAGGATGTTTTCATATCTAGGTGTTCCCATGTGCCTCTGAAGTGCCGCCATCAAGCCCCCCTGGAAAGTGGCTGGATTGAGATGTGTGTAGATGGCACACAGGAGCCGGGGACCCCGCAGGGCTGGGCACAAAAGGGGTTCTCAGGGGACACTTGTGGCAGGAATGAATGTGCGAGTAGATGAATGGTGTGCTCCTCCCTTGCTCTCTAGGGGCTTGGGTGCATTTCTGTTTTGTAAGGGCCTGGGGTGTAGGCTTGTGTGTGAGTGGAGGGGCCAGGTGGAGAGGGACCTGACCCTTCCAAGACCCCAAGACAAGAGCTTCAGGTGAGTGAGGGATGGCTCTTAAGTGGGCCCTGCCGCTCTGATTCTCTTTTTCTGTCCCTCTGCTCTTAGGTGGAAGGGGGCGTCTGTGGACTGGAACGGGTCAGACCCCATCCTGTGAGCCTTCAGGTGACTTGAGTCCTACAGCGCCACCACTCATCCCAGGGGTGACAGCTGAGCCCCAAGTCTCTCTGAAGGGCGTCACCCCCACCTGGGCCAGCACTGCAGCAGAGGCCTCCAGAGCCCCCTGCCCCTTCCATGAAGGGCCAGCCTAGGACCGTGCTGGAGGCCTGGGTGTGGCTGCCGGGTGGCTCCCCCGGCTGAGCTGTGACTGCCGACCAGGAGGGAGGCCAGCTACTCGGACCTCTGCTGCCTTTTGCCTGCACCCTCCCTTGCTGCCTGCCGGCCGCCCCTTGCCGAGCCTCTGATGTGGCCGGCCCGGGACCCTGGTGCTTGTTAGCTCTGGTCTCTAGCTTTCTATAAAACAAGCGTGACACCACGCAAGAGCCATGACTTGCGTGTTCTGTCGCTGCCAAGGAAGCACCAGGTCTACCACGTGGTTACGGCTCAGGTGGCCACAGTTCCCGGTGGAGGTCCCAGAGCCCTGGTGGCCTCTGGGCTGTGGTGTCACCTGCCAGGGTCTCTGTAGGCAGGTGTGGCCTCTGGTCAAGTGGTGCTCCCGGCTGGGCTTCCGGCTTAGCCTGACTTCTACTGACCAGACCATGTCTAAAGCATCGGGTTCCACAGCCATGCTGACCAGGGGCAACTTGACACCCCGGAGCCCCTCTCAGGCAGACCTGGGCTTCTGGGGGGCCCCGGAGGGTGGGCCTGTGGGCCTGGAAGGAGGTGGGGCCTGGCTAAGTAGCTGTGGAGCTGGGTTCCTTCCCGGGAGAGGTTCTTGACTGCAGAGTGCAGCAAGGCAGGGATGAGCAGAGGGCCTGGGTGTGGCCCCATGTGCATCTGTAGGGGGCATGTGGCAGAAAACTAGCTGAAAGGGGGGGTGGGCAGGGGGCGGAGATCCTCACATTCCTGGACTAGGGTGGAATAGCGGGCACAGAAGAAACAATCACTCACGAAGTAGAATGGTACAGGTGAGGTCTCTTCCATTCCTTTCATTTATAGTCTACTGATTCCGGAAAGGAACGTGAGGAAGTGTGGGAATGCAATGGGAGGTGGGTGAAAAAGACCAGAGAGAGAGAGGTGTCAGAACTGGAGTCGAGGACCCTTTGCCATGGCTCCCAACACCAGGACTGGGGGAGGGCACCCAGAGGCAGAGCCCGGGCCGCCGGTGGCCTGTCCCATGGCTGTCCATGCGAGAAGCAAGGGACAGCATGATGTCAGAGCCCTTGGGAGCAGAGTCACACGTCACCACTGCTGTGCCCGCTGAGCCCTTGGGCTGGGACTCAGGGCAGCAAGGCGGGGCGTTTACACGAGGGGACCAAGACCCTCTGGGAGGAGGCCACAGGGGTCCCAAACACTGGATAGTAGCTGGTTCTCAGCCTCCATGTGGCCCCTGGGGCTCAGGACGCAGACAGCTCAGGGGCTGTTTGCCCTGCAGTGTCAACTAAGAGGAGACCCTGCTCTGTCAGTGCGAGGCTTGCCGGGTGAAGCTGGCCTTTGGTGGTGGCAGCTACAGACGGAGCTTGCTGAGCCTGTCCTGGGCTGTGCAGGAGCTGTGCTCCCACGTTGGCCTGTGGGTCGGGCCAGCAGGGAGGAGCCGGAGGGAAGTGAGGGGCAGGAGTGCTTTGTCCAGGCTGCGCGAGGCCCGGGAGGGCTCGCTATGTAAACTCCAGCGGCCATTCGCAGCAGGTGTCCCGCAGAACTGCTTCCTATATGTCCCTGAAATGTTTATACATTTGTTTTCCTTGGCCAGGGACAGGCCACTCCCGCCGAGTGACCAGACCGGCTGAGGAATGGGCTTCCTTGCAGCAGCCTTGTTTATCAGCCTGGAAGGAAAACTGTCCTTTCAATGAAACTCACTTAACCTCCTGCCCCGGTCCCCTTGGCAGGGCTGGAGAAATCAAAATATTCCCAACACTGTTTGAACAGCCCAGTTCCAACAAATTACAAAAGCACTTTTCCGGAAGCCAAGACACAGCGCCCCATGCAGTCCGACGCCCTTTGCCTGGAGTTGTCTGGAGGGGAAGGTGAACAGCGCCTGGCACCTCCTCCGCCCCCCGGCGGTCGCCTGCCCCATGGCTGCTGTCACATACGAGAAGCAAGGGGGAGCATGATGTCAGAGCCCTCGGAGCTGCAGTCCCCCTAACAGTGTGAAGTAGGAATAACATCCCCTTCTCTTCCTCCAAGGTTAAGAGCCAACCATGTGCTAGAGGTGCGGGGCCTCCCAAGGTCACGGCCTTAACTGGGCCCTCCTTCCCTGGGGGTCTGGTCGGTTCAACAAGCAGGAAGGGAGGAGCTTTGTCCTTTCTTACCATGGCTCCCACCAGAGCCTGCCGTTTTCTCCACTATTTGCCTCTTGGTGAAAGACGGGGTCCATTTCATTACTTTCAGGGCAGTGTGAGCCGTAGGACCCACCTACTTACCTCCATACTGTCGTCGATAGAAAGTTCTTCCAGGGGATTGCCCACCGCTGGGGTGGATCTCTCTTGAGGCAGGGGACTGATTCCTGCCTGGCTGCTGCCCTGATGCAGTCCACCCTCCTCCACTTCCCCAAAGACCCGAGTCTGTCTGCGGGATCTGTATTTGGGCCATGCAAAGCAGTTCTGGGGAGGAGACCTTTCCCACCTCAGCCTGCCTATCTACTCAGCACCCATCTGGAGCAGCAACACCTCTGTGTCCCCAGGCTGGAGTTACGGACCCTCCCAGGCTACAGGGCACACTGCTTCCTTGAAGCCTTCCTTGCTTGCCTTTAGGAGAGGAGATGGACCCTCCTCACCCCGCACCCTAGCACCTTCACACCTCTCTGCAAGTCCACTAGCAGCCTGGTGCTTTCTTCACCTTGCCCCACCTGTCCCCTGCCCAGAGGATTTGATGGACCAACGGGGGCAGAACCATCTGATGGACCAAACGTCAGCAGAACCATTTGCACCTCTGTAGGTTCTGCATGGCAACTGCACATAAGAAGAGCAAGTCCGGGAACTGCAAGGCTGCCCAGGGACCAGGGGCTGGGCCTGAGATCCAGGGGGCTGGGGGATACACTGAGGCAGGGGTGTGTCTAGACCCCACTGACTGCCCCCCAGGGCCTCTGTCTGAGCCAGAAGCTGGGCAGAGAAGAGGGAGCGCAGCAGCCCAGCCTCCTGGGAGGACCGCAGGGCAGAAGGGCTGGTCGGTGTGAGGCCCCACAGGCCCTGGGCTCTGTCTGCCAAGGAAGCTGTGGCCACACGAAGGTTCCCCCGCCTCAGTTCGGAGCCTTGCCTCGCAGCTCCACGTGAGATCGTCAGACCAATAGCGTGCATGCACCTGAGAGCTTAGACGTGCAGAGCCTTGGTCCCAGACCCAGCCAGGCTCTCGGACTCAGCTGCATTTTAACAGAACCCTCAGGTGAACCAGAGGAAAGTCTGCAAGGTTCTGCTCTGGAGCCCGGGATGTTGGGGGGCAGCCAGGGGGCTTGGCCATCATCTCCACCACAAAGAAGCACTGAAGGCCGGAGCAAGGGAGGCGTCACATCGAGAAACTGCCTCTGGACCAGCGGATTTGGGTTTAGTGCAGACCCACTGTGTGCTGCCTGTGTGGCCTGGGCACCTGACACGAGCTCCCTGGGCCCCAGTTTCCTCATCTGTAAAATGAGCACGTCCCGGAGTGGGGATGAGGGTTCTGTGAGCCAAAGCATGGAAGCATGGAGAGCGGGGCCAGGCCATTCGCGAGGACTCAATGTGTATTGTTAACATGCCTGGGCGGGTCCTGGAGGCCCCTCTGACCTGGTCCTGGACGGATGGGCTGCGTTTGGGCAAGTGGAGAATTGGATGGAAGAGCTTTGCAGGTGACAGGAATGCTGGGAGCCAGGAGAATGAACGTCCAGGTCTGCGGGTCTCGTGGCGGGTGATGGCACGAGAGTGGGAGCCCCGGAGGGTTAGGAACGAGGCGAACAGTACGTGAAGGCCTGAGCTGATGGGAGCACCATCCTGGGCAGGGGTGGTGTGGGGCAGGTAGCACACGGAGGGGCTCCTAGGTGCTCCCAGGGAAGGCAGTGTGAGTGACAGGTTGTGGGGGGGAGGGGGGAGGTGACAGATGCTGATGGCCTTTGCTCCCAGAGGTTCTGGGGACAGTCCTCCTGGGCCACCAAGCCCCCTGGCATCCCGAAACTTGCAGGAGGCAATTCAGCTGCCAAGCTATTTGCAGGTATTTCTCTCCACCCACCAGAGTCCTCCCTACTCCCTAATCAGGCCCTAATCCGCACGGGGCTGTGGGAGCTGTAACTACAAGGCAAAAATGCCAAGCATCTGCGATACGGAGATTGCTTAATGCAGAAGTGGGCGGGCAGGTGGGCGGGCGAGGGAGAGGCCAGCATCCCCGGGGTCTGCGGCACCTTGCCAGAGCCCGCATGTTGCTGCAGCAGACCTGCTCTGCGTGGGGGAGGGACCTGAGCCCCCTGGCCTGGTGCTCAGTGACTGTGGACCCGGGACTGGCCACCTCCACCCCTCCTTTCATGCCATCCGTGATCGAGGGCACCGTCCTGCCTAGGTTCCCGTTAAAGACCCATCCGATGTCCTTGGGAAGTCACTGGAGGTTTTCTGTTCACAGATGGGGAAACGGAGGCCCAGAAAGCTGTTCTTAATTAAGAATTCTTCTGGGAAATTTCTTCTTCATGGTGTTCTCTTGGAGACCAGACCACTAGATAGTCTTGGGGCTAAAGGGAATATATCTGGTATCTGATGGGGAGGGCTGTGTTGGGGAGGGGATGATGCCATCCTGCCTCTCAATCCCCTCCACGCTCCTCCTCCAGCTCCCCCTCACCCCCCACCCCCGACCCAGGCCCCAGAGAGCCCAAAGCCGCCTGAAGCCTTTGCTAGCACCGTGTGTACCTAGTTCCTGCCCTTTGGCTCCCCTTGTTCATCTGTCACCTCTGCCCCTCCCCCAAGGCCTGCCTTCAAGGCCTCTAGGAAGCCCTGTTGCATTTCCCAGCTGAAAGTGTGGGCCCTTTAGCGGCTGTCGGTGGCCCAGCTACAGCTTTCCCGTTACTGCATGCACCTGCACCTGCACCTGCGTGGTGCACCCCTCTCCATCATGCAGTGTTTTCTCCTCCCTGGGCCTGGGCTCCTCGTCTCCCCCCGCACCTGTCCCGCCCTGCGGTGAAGCGCAAGGTTCATGCCCTCTCCTTGAAGAAGCCGCCCCGGGCCCATACCTGTGCCCCCTCCCTGCCCCACCTCCAGGCATAAAGCCCTAGTCCCTGGGTGTTGGGGTGGAGAGGCAGCTGCTGTCTGTGGCCTCCAAGCCGTTGACTGCGGGTGTGGTTTTGAGATTAAACGTGGCGCCTTTCCTGTGGCCCCTGATAAAGGCGATCCTGGGCTCTACCCGGCCTTCTCTGTTTTCAATCTTGTTGCCTCTGGGAGGTTGGCAGAGTCCCCCTGCCTTCTGCATGGAGCTCTGGGTGATAAGCCCCATGTGGGCACTCTCAGGGCGTCCCCTCTGGGCCCTGTGTTGTCCCTTCTCTGCCCCAGTGCAGGGACCGAACCCCAGGGGTGCTATTAATAACTATCAGGACGTTGTGTAAACAGGCTGCCCTGTGTATGGGAACCTTAGTCTAAGGAAGGATTGTTTTACTATTGATTGAACTCCTGACAGGATCTCTATAAACTCCAGGGCTCAGGTCATTCTCAGATTTTATTGGGGGAGGAGGGGAACTTACAGAGGCTGGCACAGCCAGGGAGACTTCTTGGAGGAGGAGGATCAAGCTGGATCCTGAGGGAAGGTTGGGGAGAAGGAGAGCTGGAGGCACCCCAGGCAGGGTGCGCAGGGGCAGAGCTGCTGGGGGTGTGGGTCTCAGGGTTCTGGGGTGACGGGAAGGCTAAGGATAGTAGGACTGGATCTTGAAGGGCTTTGCATGTCAGGGGAAGGAGCTTGAGCTGCTTCCTCTGAGCACTGGGGAGCTTTGTGGGATTCAGAGCAAGGTGGTGGTGGGTCCAAATGTTTGAAAACACTGATACTGCAGCAGCGTGCAGGGTGGATCTGAGGGAAGATGCCAACATCCGGGCCGAGGCCACAGAGAGGGGAGCCTGTGGGCCTGGAGTCAGGGCCCCGGTTCTTCTGCTTCCGGGCAGGCCAACCTCAGCCCTGAGCTGCCATTGCCTCTGTCTGCACCCCTGGCGGCACCGGTGGCTGCAGCCCTCCCGGGGACAGTCTGCAAAACATCCCTACTCCCGAGGAAGGCTTCCTCTGCCTGCCTTGGCACTTCATGAAGGAGGGGCCACAATTCGAGGAAGTGCCCGGGCCTTTGTTCTGGCTCCGGCCACAGCTGGACCCACTGCCCATTGTGTTTGAAACTGGTGGTGACCTTGGGCCAGCTGGACGGCACCCACAGGTTCCCTTGGGCCCGGCCATCTCCAAGTGCACCTGGAAGACAGCCAGGCTGGCAGGATGGCCTTCGGTCCTCAGTGGCCTGGGGGAGGACCGCCATGCCCCACCTGTGGTCTCAGAGCCTGGGACCCCCAGATCTGGCCACTTGAGGTGTCAGCGGGCATGAGGGAAACTGCTCATCTCCCAGGGGCCAGGAATCTCGGGCAGGAAAGCAGACAGATACATCCCAGGCTCACCTGGGCCTGTAGGCAGAAGGCCCAAGTCTGTCTTTCTGCTCTTCTTTCTTTGGTTTTGGGGACCCTTGCCACATGGAGTATGCACGGTAAGGGGCCTGGGCAGTGTGGTGGAGTGGCTCTGAGCTCATACCTGGAGTTTTCTACCTGGGCTTAGATCCTAGCTCTAACTCCCCAGCTGTGGAACCCAAATAAAATTATAAGACAAACAGACAAAAACAAAAGCCCTTTCAGTGCCGCCTCTGCGGTGGGATAATCTTGTCAAGGCTGGTGTGAGGCGGAAGGGGCAGTGCTTGGAATAGGGGCTGCCCCCCGTCTGCACCCTGGAGGCAGGCGTTGGCTGCCGTGCTGAGAGCTGGATGGGTAGGTGCAGGGGCTGGGCCACCTAACTCGCTGAGACCAGGAAGTGTGACCTGATGCCATGCCATCACACAGGGAGGCCAGTTGGGTCGCAGCCATGTCACCTGACTCAGGTGATTGGTCCCTACCCTTCCAAGTCCGCCCCAACGGCAGTCCCTCCTCTCCCTCCCTCAGTTCTGGACAAATGTCCTCCTTTCCGGTTGCCCCAGCTGGCCCTCCTCTTCCTCTGGGCTCTGGTCCCTTGTTTGTAAAATGAAGTGATTGGATGGGTGGCCCGGCACGGCTGGGCCCACATTCTCATCAGGGACCACCCCTGGGACACAGACCCACAGCGCAGTGGCGAGCACTGAGTACAGCACCTGATGGGCCCATCGCTCAAGCTTCCACTGCCAGATGGGGAAACTGAGGCTCTGACGGCCTAAGCACTCAACCAGGGCCTACAGGCTAAGAGGCAGCAGGCATCCCGTTCTCCTACTTGCTCCCTGCCTCCTGGAAGCCCCCAGGCAGGGTGGACAGGAGGGTGGGGCGTCCTGAAACCCCACCTCTCCTATCTCCTCTTATTTCCTCCTCATCACCAGCCCAGGCCCGAGATTTCAGGGCTCTGGGAATCTCGGTGAGTGTCCTGGTTTCTGGCCCGGAGCTATTGTGTGGGAGCCCAGCCTTGCCTTCAATTTGGACTTCTCCCCACGAGGAGCCGGAGAGAAGGATGGGTCGGAGCCCCGGCCCGGCCCGGCCCGGTCAGCCAAGGTGGGAGCGGCTATCCAACCCCTGCACACCCCGCGCACCCCGCTGTCCATTGCCCTCCACTGCCGGCAGCTTTGGCGGTCACAGAAAGTGCCAGGCGCTTTTTCCTTCTTCCAAGCAAAGGCAGACACACCTTGACTTATTTGTGTAAGGATTTTCCATTTCCTTCTCTGGAAAGCCTGTTCCCTCACAAAAGGAGGCTGGAAGGAGAGGGGAGTCCTGGGTCCCATCCGGAAGGAGTGAGCGAGGAAGGCGGAGCACCCCAGCACCGGGGAGACCCACCCCTGAGCCCCGTGAAGGCTGAGCTGACCTCTCAGGTCCCATTTACAACCAAAGCCCCTCCTGCTGGGGCAGTGCGTTCCCAAGGTGTGAAGCTGGCCCAGTCCACTCGTGTTGTGTCTGTGCTCCCCTCTCTGCCCCGGCCCTGACCTGTCTGCCTGGGTTTGGAGCTCTCCAAGGGCAGAGCCTCTGCACCCCTAGCGTGGGTGCTCCCCAAGGAAGGCAGGGCCCTGGAGGGGAAGCAGAGATCCAGGCTGTGAAGATAGTCACATAGGACATGGTGGGAGTGGGGCTGGCAAGTGGGCGGTGCACCATCCCATCCCCACCAGCCCCCCTCTGAGGGTCTGGGCCAGCTGTGGAGAGGGGGCATCAGGAGAACATCCCGCCCCCTGTGTGGCTGGAAGCCCACCCCAATCCCTCTCCCCTTCTGCTGGGACTTTCCTCTCCCTGAACTGGCCCCCTTCCTTTACATAAACAAATCTGTCTGCCATGTCTCCTCCTCCAGGAAGCCTTTCCTGATTACTGGGAAGAGGTGGGGCTTTTCCGCTGCCCACAGATCCACCTCACCCCTTCCTGAGACTCAGGCCTGGGCCCAGCTGCCCTCCCCAGAACACCCAGGGTGGCATGGTGGCCCAACAGAGTGCCAGGCTTCTATCTGTCATCCAGGGAACTCAAGTCAGCTAGTATCTGGACCAGTGTATGGTGAAAGCATCATTTCTGATGGTCTTGACCATGAGGCTGGCCCAAACTGGACACCAGGGGTACTGTGTTATATACGTACACAGTCACTTTCCATTAAGGGCACATCCAACTGAGGTACCCAGGCTCAGTTCTTCTCACAGAAAAGCTGACAGTGGCCTTAAAACACAGCCTGCTTCTCACATCTCCTGTTTCTAATACCTGTTCAATCAAGCTCCTGGCCAGAATCAAGAGACTTCCTCCTGAGAACAGGCCCCTGTCTCTGCTATCGTAGAGTAAGAGCTGGTAAATGCTTCTTACCCTTTTCCCCAGGGCTTCCAGGAAGCTCAGGTGGAAAGTGATGCTCAGGTGCAATCTCTCTCTGGCGTCATGGGAAGCTTCCTTCTCTGTTTTCATTTTAATTACATTGTGATTAATGGCTGATGAGGTGCAATTGTAGGCAGCTCATGGTATCCTTTCAGAGCCTGAGATTCTATGATTCAAAGTGCTGCTTCCTCCAGGAAGGCCTCTGGGACTGCTCCCACCTTTACTTATCATAATCTTATCCCCAGTTTATAACCTTGCCTGGGCATATCTATGAATGCCTTGAATTTGTGTGGGACCCCCAACTAGCCTAGGAACCCAGGGCCTGGGTCTCCTCTTCTTCCCACTTTTCCTGGGACTGAGTGGGTGGGTTGAGCCAGAGATGCAGGCAGGCAGCTGATCCAGGTCTTGTGGGTCCCTCTTTATTTTATCTGGCTCTGCAAATGGCTACTTCCAGGGCTTCTGGCTCTCAAACACAGAGGGCTTGGGGAAAGGTCTCTCACCCGCCCCTAGGCTGCTGCCAACACTGTGTTCATTCTCTCTCAGGCCTGGGCAGAGACAAGGTTAATGTGAGTCCCAGATACTGCGGCCCCCACCCCTCCAGCCTGGTGAGGTCGGCCTGGCCCAGGGTGAGGTGGGGGGGATGGGCAGGGAAGAAGCAGGGATTGTCCTGCTGTGTTTGAGCAACAAGTCCCTCCTGGTCCACAGTGTTCCCTGCCAGCTGCCTCTGCCGGTGGGGGTGGGGTATTTGAGATCACCCACTCTGTGCTCATGGTCTCCGTTTGCCTCTGTGCAGTAATAGGGTCTTAATGACCTCAAAACCCTCCTGTCCTAATGCTCTAATACCCCGGGAGTTCGGAGGCACTCAGCCCCAGTGACGGCAAGGTCCTGGAGGGGCTCGCATGGGGGGCCTGTGAGTTGTGTCCCAAGAGCGGTGGGCAGAGCTGTCAAATGTCAAACACAGCCCAAAGCAGGCGGTGTGTGTGCTGGGGCGAGGCTGCTGGGGTGGGGTGGGGCAGCCAGGGCCTAGCTGGGCCCAGGGGCCCAGGGCAGGGGGCCATGTCATCATTTTCTCATTAGGCAAGACAGTGATCCGCCTGTGTGACATGATCTTGCTGGCCCTGTGGGCTCCAGGAATGTTGGCTTTACATGAATAGACTCTCCAGACCAGGCCACAGGAGGAGGGGTCTCTAGAGGATGCAGACAAGGGTGGGTCTTGCTCACCCTCCTGGATGCACTCCCACCACCCCCAGCACAGCGTTACGGCATCCTAGGAAGCCAAGGGGTGAAAGAGGGTGGTCCCATGGGTGGCCCTGTGTGTCCCTGCTCCGTGGGTGCCTAGCACAGCCCCCCTGACACTGGCTGGTGGACTGGCAGATGGCTCGTTCTGTTCACCTTTGAAAACGTTCCCGGGCCGCCCTGCACGGAGTCTGCACCCTCCTGGCTGTGATCGGGAAGCTGGACCAGCCCCAGTACCCATCGTTCCCACCCAAAGCAGGGGTGGGGGTCCCGCTGGCGGTGAAGGGCCCCCAGGACACACAGCAATAGGCAGCGTATTCCCAGGTGAGGAAGCCGTGCAGTCACAGGAGCTCCGGCTGCTGCACAACTCTTACCTGCTGATGGAAATCCAGCTCTGTGGCGAGCGGGGAGGCCTGGATCATGCACCGCCCGGGGGGCAGCCACCGTGAGCACTCAGGTGCCAGAGACACCGTGCAGAGGCCCCTGGGCTCAGGATCGGGCAGCACACCTGGCAGAGGGCTTCCAAGATGCAGGGGTTCACGGCCATGATGTGTCATTACTCTGTGTGCTGGCATGTACATGTACCTGTGAGGACATGCATGTGCTTACGGGTGTCTGTGTCCAAGCATATACATGTGTGTTTGTGTGTGTACACATGTGCAAGCATGCAATGGTGTGTTGTATGGGAAATCAGTGTGTGTGCATTGCATGTAGATAATGTGTGTACTGTCCACACTCATGTACGTGTATACCTGTGCTGTGTGTGTTATGTCCACATGCATGCATGCAAGCCCATGCACCGTCTGGAGAGGAGGAGGGGACAGCCGGACCTGTACTGTGGTACCCTGACCACATGTGACTTCGCAAGAGCAGGTAAGAGGGATGGAGAACTCGTCATCAAGGAGGACAGGGTTGGGGACACAGCCCGGAAATGAGCCGTTCATGCTGGAGGGGACAGCGTGAGCCCCGCTGGAGCTGGGTGTCCCCTGTCCGGCCCGGCCCTGTGTATGACCACAGTGCAAGCCGTCTCGGTGGTGGTCAGGGCCGCAGGACAACTTTCATTTTTTTTCATTTTCCATGCACAAAAAATATACTAAGAACTATGTGACTGGGTTGGTTTAAACATGAATATACAAGTATACGTTTTGGGGGAGCCCATGACAGAGGGGCTTCCCTGGAGCTCCAGCAGCTGCCAGCATCTCAGCAGCCACTGGGGGTCTGGGAGGGAGCATGGGGCTGCATGGGGGTGGGGCGGGGTGCTCCCCCAGAAAAGCCCTGTGAAGCACCCAGTCTGTCCCAACAGCAGGGCCCCGATGTGGCTGGAACAGGGTTCTGCAGCCATGGAGGATCTCAGAAGGAGCCAGAGCCAAGGAAGACAGTGTGAGACCAGCAGAGGCTGGAGCCCCACAGCGGGGCGGGAGGCCAGGCCTGGGGTGCAGGAGGCTGGGGCAGGCGGGAGAGGGGCCGGGGCGGGAGGGCTGCCGGTGGGCACCGGCACACTCACTCGGGAGCACCTACCGTAGGTGAGGAGTCGGGTAGGATGGGTGGGAGCACGGGGAACCCCAGGAGGTCAGCGGGGCGCAGACTTTGGGCACAGCATTGATGGGGGTTGCTATGCCTCTGTGCTGGCTCAGGCCTTCCTGGGGGGCATGAAAAGTGAGGTTTTGGGGGCTTAGGGCCCTGAGTAGATGGCGGGCTCCCCCCATGGAGACTCTTTCTGGCTGTCTGGGCTTCTTGGTTCTTGGTCAAGGAGGGCACTTTGCTGAGTCCTTCCTGGAGTCCTAGGAGGAGGTGGCCAGTTGCCACCGGAAAACAGAGGAGGGAGAGACTGGGTGTGGCAGGCAGACCTCGTCCCAGCAGGTGACCGGGAGCCCTGGATCCCAGACCTGCATCCGCCCCCGAAAGGACCCCCGACATGCCACCTTACCTCTCAGAGCCTCAGTTTCCCTGTGAGCAAAACGAGGGCATTAGATCCAATGCTGTCTGGCTCCCTTCTCCCAGTGTGATATTTTATGATATTTTATGATCTAACAAGGCAAAGACAGGAGATTTGTGAGGGCCCAGGACAGCAGGAGGGGCTAAGTGGCAGAAGAGCAGAGTGGGGAAGTTCGGTGTGAGGAAGTGATCCAACTGCCTTTCTAGGGACCCACAGCACAGAGGGGATTCCAGGCAGAGCCCCCTGTCCTGCCCGGCCCCACCCAACCTGCCCCCAGCTTCGCCCACCCTGCCACCAGCCCAGTGTCATCCTGGCCCGGGGACCTGCTTCGTCCAGGCTGAGGGAGGGTGGGATAGGGCAGCCCTGTGCTGTCACAGGGCCCCCGTTCAGGCCTGGGAGCCTGGCCTGACTGTCGAGTCGCTGGGACGTGCTGTGCCAGACCCTCCCAGGCCCTGGCTGGCCTGAGCCAGCTTCTGTCCACTCTCCCCGGCTCCTCCTCTGTGGCATCAAGTGGGACCAACGGCTGGAGAGCTGGAAGATCCTGCTTTCCAGAAGTAGGTCTGACACTGTCCCTCCCCTCTGTCCTTTCTAATAAGTCCCGACACTGCGCAGGGCAGGCGGGGGTCGGGGTGAGGGCGGCGGGAGGAGTGGACCAGAGGCAGTGGCTTAGAAAATGACTAAATTGTTCCTCCTCCAGTGAGCACCAGTGGCCCACGAAATCCGGTTTTGATTTGAGGGGGATCGTGTGACGCCTAAATGGCCAGGAGTTATCTGTCACACAGGGAGGAATTCAGATGCTTTGAGAGGTGGGCGCCATGACCTTGGGGAGAGTCAGGTCATCAGCGACAGTGAGCAGATGCCTCCTGGATGACCCTCCCCCGCACCCAGCCCTGGGCTGGCTCTGCTGCTGTGGCCCTGAGGGGACAGCCAGGCTGGGGGGAGCTCACCCCCAGAGCTGCTGCACCAGGAGGGCATCGGGGAGGCTGATGCAGGGCAGGGAGCGTGTGCATGCCAGCATCCAGGGACAGATGCTGGCCCCTGGATCCTGGGGGCGAAGGAGCTGGCCCCGGCCCTTGTCTGGACTGGGGAGGGGCTGGTGGCCCGTGGCCATCCTTGAGGACTGGGCTGAGGAGTTTGAGGGGACATTCTTGGTCTCTGTGCTCTGGGCCTGGGTCCCTGCCCTGCGCCTCTGGGTTCCTTCCAGCCTCCCGGAGGGCTGGAAGGAAGATGAGCCCCACCTGAGCTGCTCAGGGCCAGGGCCCGCAGGTCCCAGATCAAGGCTGGGGAGGGTGGCAGTGAGCACCCTGCTGAGGGACGGAGCTGGGAGGCAGCAGCCAGCTTCTCTGGGAGGGGTGTTCCCTGATTCTTGCAGCCTCTCCAGGTGCCTCCCCCACTTTGTCCAGCCTTCCCACCCTCCTCCAGGGCTCTCTGCCTTGGCTCAGGGAAGCCTGAGCGGTTCTGAAAAACCACCGAGCTGCTGGTGAGCCAGTGGTGCCCCAGTGGTCATGGCCAGTCGGCTGAGTCTGTCTTCCTGGTGGGCCTCCTGGAGGCGGTGAAGTCATTGTTTCCTGAAGCCGAGCCCGCGGTGGGAAACCCTTGCCTGGCGCTGTAAGAAGGCTCCACTCCTACTGCCCTGCGAGCCACAGGGGCTCCTGGCTAAGAGAGTGACAAACCACAGCCACACCCATGGGCACCTTCTCCCCACACTGCCCAAGGAGGTCCAGGTCTTTAGCCAGCATCCAAGGCTCTATGCACCCACCTCTGAGAAAGGCCTAAGGTTGTCCCGCTGGGACCCAGCGGGGACAGGGCCCAGATTGTCCTGGGAACAGCTCTGATAGGAATTCGGGCTTGCTGGCATGTCAGGAATAAGTCACATCTGGAAAAACGTTTGCTGAGAACGTTGCTCTAGAAGGGCCAGCCAGTCTCCTGGTGCCCGAGAGGCCCCAAGCCCCGCCCAGAGCTCAGGAGCTGGGGATGGAGCCTGGCTCAGGCCCATGGCTTCTGGAGGCTGGGCCCGTGCCCTGTCCCCTGTCCCTGGGTGGGACATTGCTGGAGCAGGAGCTGGGGTGGAGGCCGGGCCCCGCCTGGAGCCCGAGCTCTGGCCCAGTGGGTCTGCAGGGGAGAATCTGAGCCCCATCCAGCCCCCGCTGTACCCTAGTTATTCAGGGAAGTTGGGGAGGTCCCTTTACCCATCCTAGCACCTCCGGGGCCTGTGTCCCACAGACCTGTCCTTGTTCCTCCCGGTCCCTCCCGACAGGCAGGCTGAGAGCCAAGCTTGGGCTCTGGGATTACGGGTCCTGAGTTCTAATTCCAGCTCTGCCATTCCTTGTCCAAGCCCTTAGCACCTCAGCCTCCCAGGGTCATGGTGAAGACAGGCCATCAGCGAGATGCCGTGTCCTTTTTTCCTCCCCTGGTGGGCTCAGGTGTGTGGCAGACCACCAGGAAGGAGGTGGAGGGGTTTGAGGCCTTCCTGTCCCTTTGAAGGGGTCAGGTCATGGCCACAGAGGCCCTTTTGCATTATGGGAGATGGTGGGTGGATAAGTCAGGACACCCCAGGGCCTTCGTCCAAAGAAATGGGGCGTCATGGGGGCACTTAAGGCAGGAAACATGCGGGCATGGGGAGGAGGTGGGAGATGCAGGAGGTGGGCAGGGCGTTGCCCTGAGGACCCCCTGTGTCATCCTGACACAGGTGGGCACCCAGTTTGCTAGGGCAGAAGTGCTTTGCCTATGCGGTGGCCCCAGGGTCCCCAGCCTCCTGCCCTGTTTCAGAAGGACGTGGCCCCTGCCGTGCGCACACTCACACGCGTGCCCCCCACAGCCACGCTCTGCCCTCCCGCGCGCCCACAGCGAGCCTGCAGGCCCTCGCGCTGGAACGCCAGCCTCGGGAGGGCAGGAGCTGGGCTGCAGCCGCCTCCCGGTGCCCAGGACTGTGCAGGGCACGTGACGGGTACGCGGTAAAAGTTTGTCGGACAAATTAGCAGGTCCCAGGTGACTCTCACCCTCAGGCATGGTGGCACACTGTCTGTCCTCAGCTGCACGGATCCTGCCGGGACCGTGACACTGTCACAGAGCCCAGGACACACAGGCCCCCGAGTCCCCCAGCTCCATCTGTGCTGCCCTGTCCCCGCGCTCCAGCCTGAGTCCGGGGGCCCTGAAGCTGGGGCTCTTCCCTGTCCCCTTCAAGTCCCACCCTGGC
Source organism: Noctilio leporinus (assembly GCA_004026585.1). Taxonomy (NCBI): domain Eukaryota; kingdom Metazoa; phylum Chordata; class Mammalia; order Chiroptera; family Noctilionidae; genus Noctilio; species Noctilio leporinus. The sequence goes on along the minus strand of PVIW01000352.1, from coordinate 357,643 downwards.
TGGGACCCAGCACTTGGCAGTGTCAGAATTCAGCCCCGAACTGAGCAGGGGGCTGGGGCACCTGTGGCCCTGTCAGGACCTGGAAGCTAAGGGGAAGGAGGAGGACAGAGGGCAGGTCCCTTAGAGACTTCGAAGGGGGACGGTTCTGCTCTGGACGACCCTGCCTTCGGGCCGGTGTGAGGGGAACCGGGCGTCCCAGGAAGCCTGGGTGCTGGGGAATCTCAGGCCTGCGGAGGGAGCCCGGGGGCCTGGGGCCAGGCGCCTCTGGGCGCGGTAGGCTGAGCTCGCGCCAAGCGCCGGGGTTTGGAGGAGGTTCAGGAACTGGTCCCTCTCTCAGGCGGTTAATAAGGTACCCGTTACCTCCGCCCTGGTCGCTGGGTCTCTCTGAGCAGGCAGGACCCACCGGCCACCGCACTGCCTCCTGTCCACCCTGCCCTGTGCCCCCGGCACTGAGGGTGCATTTGGATGGACTGAACTGCCCCCCCTCACCCAGCCGGCCTCCTCCCCGGTGACCCCTGGTGGCTCGTTGCTGGGGCCAGGGAGGCCCTGGTGCGTGCTGTGGCTGGACAGAAAGGTGGCCAGGGGCGGGGGACCCGGACAGGAGGCACAAGACCCACAGGCTCCTCCCTGCAATGCGCCCCCACCCATGCATGCAGAACTCGGAGAAGTCCTCCCTGGGCCTCGGGTTCCTGTGCGAAAGTGGGGAGAAGCCAACACGCACGTAGTGTTGCGGTGGCAAGGGCAGGAGCGGGGAGGAGAGGCCGGGGAGGGCGCCTGTCTCTGGGGCCTGGCCTCCCTGCTGGGGCTCCGCCCGGCCCCTCCCTCCGCTCAGCTCACTAACATGCAGCAGGCAGTGGACTGGGCCCTGGTTCCCCACCAGCCTCCGGGCCGGCCGAGGAGTCCAGTTTCTTGCTCAGCGCGTTGGCTGCGGAAGAGCCCCTGCTCTGGGATGCCCAGGCCGCGGCTGGACTGCAAGGTCTGCACCTCTTCCTCGCCTCCCTGCTGGGGGCGGATGGCTCATCTGGCTCCTCACCCACCTTCCCCCTCCTGCTTCTGGCTCTGGGTCCAGTCAGGTCCCCCCTTCTTTCGGCAGGTCTCCCCCTCTGTGCGGACCTGTGTCACTCTCTGCCTGAGACCCCTCTTCTCCACGTCCGTTCTTGGGATGACCCTGCTGCCCCCCTACCCCGCCTGCCTTCTCTGCCGGTCTGCGTCCTCGCCCCTCCGCCGCCTGGCCTGTGTGTGTCCTCCCTTCGCCTCTCTTCCATTTCTCTCCAGGCTGTTGTGCCGTCCTGTCCTCGGCTCTGCCAGCTTGACGGCCTTTGAGGAGAAAGACCCCACCTGCCCTGTCTTCCCGCACCGGCCCCTGAACCGTTCATTCCAATGGCTCAGAGGCTTGAGGCCGCCCCGTAGCAGGGACTTCCCCAAACGCCACCTCGCTCAGGCTGCCCTTGGCCACAGAGCGGAGGGTGGGCCACGGGCAAGCTCTCTGAGGCTCCTGATGCCCCCATTAACGGAGGCCTGGCCGATGGGCGGAGGAGCTCTGGGCACCTCCGAAGTGACATCCAGGGGCCAGGCTGGGACTAGGGTGCAGGCGGCCCAGACTGCCCTCCGGATCCCTGGACCTATGGACTCGACTAACCGGGGAGGGCGATGTCCACCCACCCCACCCCACCCCGAGCCCCTGGCTCTGTCCTTGGGCACCCCTCGGCTATGCACACAGGGCAGGGACACCTGGACTTCTCTGGCCCCCTGAGCGGGGCCAACTTGGAGGAATTTCCCAAAGCCTATTAGAGCGGTGGCTGCCTTCTGCCAGCCTCCACGGGCTGGGCAGGGCTGAGGGTGGAGGGAGACAGGGCGGGAGGGGGGAGAGGAGGAAGGGAAAAAAGTTGGCAGGCCAACAGCAGAGCTGTGTCTGCATCCATCGCGGAGAGGAGGCCCGGGCGGTGTGGGGCGGGCCAGGAGCAAGGAGAGGCCTTCCTCTCTTTGTGCTCCCCCTTCGCCCCTCCCCCGGGGGCCCTATAAATAGGCCCAGCCCGGGCTGTGGCTCAGCTCTCAGAGGGAGTCCAGCACCAGGCAGTGTTCTCCAGCCCAGCCCCCTGCCGACATGGCCAGCGAATTCAAGAAGAAGCTCTTCTGGAGGGCAGTGGTGGCCGAGTTCCTGGCCATGACCCTCTTCATCTTCATCAGCATCGGCAGTGCCCTGGGCTTCCAATACCCAGTGAAGAACAACCAGACGTCCGGCGGGGTCCAGGACAATGTGAAGGTGTCCCTGGCCTTCGGGCTGAGCATCGCCACGCTGGCCCAGAGCGTGGGCCACATCAGCGGTGCCCACCTCAACCCGGCTGTCACCCTCGGGCTGCTGCTCAGCTGTCAGATCAGCGTCTTCCGGGCCATTATGTACATGGTTGCCCAGTGCGTGGGGGCCATCGTTGCCACTGCCATCCTCTCCGGCATCACCTCGTCCCTGCCCGGCAACTCGCTGGGGCGCAACGAGGTGAGTGGGGCGGGCTCTCGAACGGTGCTGAGAGGGCACCAGTCTCACCCTGCACCCATTGTACAGATGGGAACACTGCCTCCCGCCCTGCGCTGCAGGAAGCTGAAACCCAGAGAATAATAATAGACTTGTAGATGTCCCCTGAGGGCATCTTATAGGGGCTAAAGCCCCACAGGCAGCTGACACCCAGGCCAGCAGGTCCTCCTCTTTCACCTATAGTTGCTGACGCCCCTCAGCCCTGCCTGTGGGTCCTGCTCCTTCCTCCTGCAGCCCAGGCCCTGGGGAATCTCTGCCCCTATCCCTGGCCCCCTAACCAGATGCCCACAGACAGGTCTGCAAGTGTGTGGGCAGGATTCCTGTGGGGACCCCCACAGACCTCCAGGGAGACCCCCCCCCATCCACACAGGTCCTGAAACAAACTTCCTTCAAGGAAAAATCCCCTCCTGCTCCCTGGGCCCCAGGAACAAGACGCGTTCTGAGACATTTGCAGGTGGTTTTCCTGGATTACAGTGTGGGCCAGGGCGGGACATCTTGCCTCTTGCCCAGGCTCAGTGTCGCTGGGCACAGAGAGGTGGGGCATGTGTGTTTGTGTGTGTGAACGGGCGGTCCACGTGGGCGCCATCCCATGTGCTCCGGGGGGACCCGTTTCTGTACGCGTGCCTGCGGGCATGGTTGTGCGGCAGTGTGGGCCCGGGTGGGAGTGGGGGTCCGCGTCCGCACCTCTTCTCCTGGCCTGGATGGGGCCTGGGCTGGGGGCACTGATGATAAGCAGATGTTGGCAACTGGGTGGCAGCTGCTGAAAAGAATTCCTTGTGTGCCGCTTAGCACAGCTAATTGGCCGTGGGCCGCTGTTGTCTGCTGTCGCCGACCTGGGCTTTTCCAGACCTCGAGCCAAGCGCACACTCAGACCTGGCATGGGCCACAGCAGGGGGAAGTTTGGCCAGCGAGGCTGAAGGAGGCCTGAAGGATGTCGTGAAGCACCTGAGGGGAGGGACAGAGGTCAAGGAGCTGGAGAGAGGAGGCGGGCGGCCAACACAGGGCGGGTGGGCGTGGGGACAGGGAAGTCGCTTCCCAGCCAAAGTTCAGGTCCTGGCTTGGTGAGGGCCCTGCCACGGGGGATTAGCACCTCTTGTGTCACAGTGACACCTCACCCAGCCCTCTGCAGAGTCAACCGCTGCTCAGCCCCGGATTAAAGATTAGCCCTGCGGGCTGGAGTTTAGACTTTAGCCAGAGAAGACTTGGCCGTGGTGGGCGCAAGGGCCACATCCCACCAGGCCTCAGTCTCTCCGGTGGGGGCAGAGCCAGGTGGCTCAGGGAGTGCCCTTCTGGGGAAGGTCGGGTTCACACTGGAGCTCAGCTGGGCAGAGGGTCCTCAGAGGGGAGGAGCTAAGTCTCCCCAGGCTTTCTGGGCCCCTCCTGTGCAGGGACAGGCAGCACAGGCCTCTCCTGGAAGACTCTGCCCTCTCTCGACACGGGCATCCCAGCCCAGGCAGATGCCCGGAGGACGGCACCCCCTGTGCCGTCCCCATCTGGCCGCCCCCCACCTCTTCCCCTTCCTGGCCTCCATTTTCCAGCCTCCCCAATACCTGGGCTGGGCAGGTTGCAGGCGGGGAGGGCGTGCTGGGGGGCAGGTCCTTGTGCGCTTGAAGCTGAGGACCCTGAGGCTCCATGAGGGGACCTAGGCAAGTCGGTAGCTCTTGGCCACACCCATATTTCCAGCAAGCTCGCTTCTGGGCTGGAGCGAACCACCCTCCCCAGGGGGCTTGGCTAAGCGGCCCCAGAGAGGCCAGGCTAGACACAAGCATACGGAGCATGTGATGGAAGTCTGGGGTCCAGAAGTACCAGTCTTGGGTCCAGGAAGAGAGAAAGTGTCTCCCACCCGCCAAGGGCTCCGGTCAGTCACCGGGCCCTCTGTGCCTCAAAAGGGACAGAGACCAGGTTACCCAGCAAGTGCCTTACTCTTTCCTCCGGGCCCTGGAGGTGGCTCCCCTTGGGCCCTGGGCCCCACCCTGGGCCAAGCCAGCAGGGAGCCTCGTTGACATGGAGATTTCCAAGGAAAATAGGGATACAAGTGGCAGGAAGTGGTTGGTGTGAGTCAAGGGGTGTCCCCCGGGGCCATGGCGGGGAGAACTTTCTCCTCACTGAGTCAGGGCTCAGGATACGCCCTGGAGAGGTTGTGGGGCTCTGACCAGCCCACAGGGTTCCTGGCTCATTCTAAGAGCTGATACCTAATTTCAGCCAAGGTGGGAGGCTCAGGGGCCGGTTTGGTGCCCCAGTTTGCTCGTGCCAGAGCTCAGCCACTGACACCCTGTGTGGTCCCAGTTCCCATCTGTGAAGTGGGGACACAGCAGGGTGTGGCTGGGCTCTGTGCTGTGGAAGAGGCTCCTTCGTGAGCCCAGAAGTCCTGACTGGTCCCGGCTCCTGTGACTCTTCTCCCTGCACACAGGCTAGGGCTGCTGCAGGCTTTGTTCGGGCTGAGGCGTTCGGCTCTCTGTCCCAGGGAAGCCCTTGGTCTGGCCAAGATAAGCCCTGTGCACAGCTGCCTGTGATATGAGGCAGGAGGGCGGTGTGATAAGAGGTGTCAGGGTGGCCAGGGCACTTCTGCCCTTAGGAGGGGAAAGCCAGGAAGGCTTCAGGGAGGAGGTGCCACAGGAGCTGGACCGTGGAGATCCTGCTAGGGAAGGGCTTTCAGGCATTGGCTAGGGGTCAGTAGGAGGTTACAGCCCGGGTTGTGTCCAGACTGGGATCGTGGTGGGAGGCTGGGGTCCTGGAGGATGGTGAGGGCTCAGAGGGGACTGAACTCCCCGGCCATCCCAGAGCCTGTGAATTCAGCCCCTTGGGGGGCTTAGGCAGAGAACAAACCTCCCCTCTTCAGGGGGCCTTGGCTCAGTCCTGCCTTTTCTGGGCCCGACTGCCTGTGCCTGCTACATCAGAGGCCTGACCTCAGCCCTAAACTTGCCCCTCTCTCATTTTCCTGGGCCTCTGTATCCCCAATCACAGAGCGGGGGGACCCCAGGTCACCACTTCTTCCAGGGTTGGGGACCACTCCTGCCTCCTCCAGAGTTGGGGTGGGCCAGGGCAAGGGAAGCAAGAAGTTTCCAAGGACCCAGGGAGGGGGCTGGGGCTGGGTGGTGCCACCTCTGGGACGTATAATTACCAGTTCCAGGCAGGACCAGCTGGGGGGGGGAAGGGACCCACAGAAGCAGGACCTTTGCGGTGGAGACTCCCTGTGCACGGAAACTTCTGAGGCTGTTTACCCGACCACCGCCGCTCTGCCGGCCCTGCCTCCCACCTGGTCCCCGCAGGGCTGTCCTTGGGAAAGCCCCATGGGGGTGCCTCTCTGAGAGAGGCTCGCGGAGGCCGCAACCCTCCACCCCACCTGCCGCCAATGGCCCAGCAGGCCTCCCCAGCCTGAACCCGGCCAACGGGGCTCCCGCTCTCCCCAGGGCCCCACCCAGCGGGCGTTCCTTCAGCATCCGCCCAGCACCACTCCCCCCAGGCAGCTCAGATGTGCCCCCCAACCTCTTGGGGACCACTTAGGATTCCTTTCCTGGGGGCACAAGGAGACCTCCGTCCTTACCCGCAGAGCTTCCCCGGGGAGTGCGGGGCCGTGGGGGTCCTGGGCACCTGCGGCTGGGCCCAGGACAGCGCTGTCCTGGCCGGGGTCCCCGCAGCCAGGGCCTCTCCCTAGGGGCCAGAGGGACTCCTGGCCCCCAGTGCTGCCCAGTGGGGTGAGCCCTGAGGCTGAAACCCCAGCTCAAAGGATGGGAGGAGAGGCCGGAAACTGAGTGGTCCCTTTGAGCGTCTGAAATCCAACACCAGGACAACTACCCACTCAGAGTTAGAAAGGGATGGTATTGTATTTGGGGAGAGGCTGCCTCCAAACCAATGCGCTCCTCATCACCAGTGGGGAGCGGCCGCTCTGAGGGAGGGGGCTGTGCACGGGGCGGTGGGTGGAGGTCCCGCGCCAGGCTGGGTTCTGCGGGGAGGGACACCTGCCCTCAGGCTTCTGGATGCTGGCGGTAAGGGTGACGGTGGGGCTGTGAGGCGGGGGTCCACAGCCGGAAGGGAGGGATCCTGGAGACGCTGGACTGGAATCCGAGCCGGGCCCCCACTTCCCCGTGCAGTCACGCTTCAGTGGCGCCAGCACACACACGCTCAGGCACGCACTCGTACGTGTTGCTTGGGGCACGCAAGTGTGGGCAGGGGGCAATCCTCAGGTCTAAGTGGGTCCACTCAGGCCTTGGGAACCTGGGAGGGTGGGGCTCTCTGATGGAGCCCCTTCCTTTCCCGGCAGCCGCGGGGCAGGGGCTGCCTGGGAGCAAGGGAAGGAGGGAGGGAGGCAGGAGGAAGCCATTGCTTTGTGTATTGTTTCTTGTCAGGAAGATGAAATGGCTTCTGGGAGCAAGTCAATGGCCTTTGGGGACCTGCTCTCTCTCACTCAAGGGGCGTCGCTCCCGTCTTTGTCCCCCTCCCCAGCCAGCGGTGGCACCTTTGTGTGGGTGTGTCACCCCCAGGGTCGTGTGTGGTGACAACTCAGAAATGCCAGCGGACACACAGCCTGGCCATCCAGGCCACCATGCTACAGCGAGAGCAGGACCCAGCTGGCGCGCAGCTGACTCTGTCTGCCTGTCCCCCATGGGCCGGAAAAGAGTGTGTGATCTCAAATTCGGGGTGCGGGGCTTTACATATTTTCCTTAAAACCAAGCTTCTTAATTTTGTGGTTCAAATCTTCCCCACTGGCGTGATTATCTTTTGAACGCGTTACTCCATCAGTTTCTAAGATGGAGCTGCCAGACTTGCCCGTGTTCCTGACATTCCGCTGATTTCTGCATCCTTTGTTTTTACACTACATTTTTGGGTGCGTCAAGGTTGAGAGTTTTCCTAGCTTTTGGATAGGCTTGTCATTTAGTTATTGGGTAATACATCCCTTGATGTCTGATGAAAAAGGAGTCACCCGTGAATACTGCAGACACAGATCTACAGAGACACACGGAGGTACACAAAGCACCCACTGGAGGGTGACATAGGGGCCCTCTGAGGGACCCCCACGGTGAGTGCTGGGTCTTAGCCACAGTGGAGGGGCGGGGCAGACCTCGCTGACTCCCATCCCCTGTTCTTCAAGCGAAGATGCTCAGAGCTTCAGGCAGGCCTGGCCCTAGAGGCCCCCAAGGGTGGGGCACAAGGGTGCCCAGGGCCAAGTACAGAGACCCAGGACTTGGGAGTTACCTTGGTCAGCCTGCCCATGGGCAGCAGAGAGGGATTAAGGTTTTTTACTTTGCCTGGAGAGCTCAGCCCTGTGCCACTCTGGAGTCAGGATACCTGGCAGCTAAAGAGCCCTCTTCTGCCAGCTTCCCAATCCAAGCCGGTGACAGCCAGGTCCCTTGGCTGGGCCTGCCAGTAGCCAGAGCCTTGGCCAGTACGTGTGGGAGACACAGACCTTGGGGCAAGGTTCCTGGCTTTGCGGTCCCCTCCCTGAGCCCCAGTCTCCTCATGTACCATCTCGCAGAGCCCTTGCCCCTGCTGCCCCACAAGGACCGCAGAGACTAATGACTGCCCAGCTAGAAAGCACGTACACCATCCCTGGGTCCAGAGAGCTTTCCTGGATCCAGGCTGCCTCCAGAGAGGGCGGCAGTTCCTGGTAATTAGCATCCTCTACCACTTCTCTAACCACACAGCCAGTGTCCCCTCCGAGGCCTGCGCGGGGAGATGGAAAAATCTCTCCGCCCCGTCTTCACTGGGCTCTCTAGGAGGCAGGAGGGTAGCTTCAATAGTTCAGCTAGGACCTGGGGGTGGAGGGTAACAGTGGAAGCTCATTCCAGTCAGGGCCCTGGGAGGGCTCCTTGGAGCTGGTGGGGTCTAAACGAGCCTGGGCAGCTGGCCTCAGTGGGCTCCGTATGCAAGCTGGCGTTTTTCAGGTGTTCAGCGTAAACGTGTGGATTATTTCATTGTTCATCCTTGCAGTCACAAAACGAATGGTTACGATTTTTGGTGGCCTTCCTCAGTGAGATATCAGACCTGGGCTGGGCAAAACTACCTGGGGAGGTGCAAATGTCTATATATTTTTCAATAACAAGTGACCACAACTGAGCTTGGTCCTCCTATTAATTGTCTCGAGTTTAATAGGTTGTAAATAGTAACATGTGTTTTGAAATTTTACCTGCGCTTTCCTGGACATCAAGTTTCGGTAGACCTTTAACTACTCCTTCCAATTCTGAATTATCATGTTTTCCCAGATGGAAATAACACAAGTGCATTGGCGGTTAAAGGAGAGATAACCAGTAGATAGTGAAGCAATCAGGGGAGGCTTCCTGATGGTGGTGGCAGTGATGGGTTTTGGAAGAGGAAGGTTACCAACCCATATGGTTCTGGGCAGTCAGGAAGGGAACATCCTGGAGATCCTGGGGCAAGTGGCCCATTCCTGTGGAACCAGAGCTCTGGGCATGGCACCAACCCAGCCCTCTTCCCCTGCTCACTTGGCATGAAAAGTGGTGCCTTTGCGGAGCAGGGGCTGGGCTGCTCAGACCTGTAAGAAGTGGGGGTTAGGGGGGAAGATGAGCTCATTCAGGCCACATTTGTGAGAGGGGCGGGTGGGGGAGTATGAGGCCAGGAGCCACTTAGGGCAATGGCTCCATTAATCAGCGTGCGAGGGTTGGGTTCGGGATTCCCGCCAGCTAGCAATTAGGCTGGCCCTGGAGAGCAGGGGAGAGGCAGGGAGGAGCCCTGAGCGTCTCCGGCACTCAGATGAGGAGGGTGGTAGCAGGTGTGAGTGTGATGGGCAGCAAGCAGCCAGCCTCGCCCGCCCTGCCTCCCCGGAGCCTCTTTCAGTGCCTGGCAGGACTCTCTCCTACCTCCATACTCCTGCACAGCAGGGCCCCAACTGTCCCCCAGTCCCGGGGGTAAGATGAAAAAGAACCAGAACAAAGCCACAGCTCTTCTGATCCCTCCCGCCCCTGCAGCCCTTCCCAAATGCCCTGGGGCAGCCCTATTGCCTTCCACCTGTCTCATATGTGGGGATACTGGGAGCCGAAGGCAAGGGTCGTGGTTCCGGTGCCATTGCCTTGGGCGTGGGGACCTGAGCCCCTGGGGCGGGGAGCAAAGTGGGCATTGCCCGGAGGGCTGGCTGAGCTGGGGCCCTGGGATCTGAGTCACCTTCCCTGTGACCCAGGGCTGCAGACAAAAGCGGGAAGAGAATTGTTCTTGTAAGACGCCCTCCACATGGGGCTGAGAAAACTAGGTGGGGGTGTGTGAAGGGGCGCCCCCGACTTAGGATTCTGCAAAATGTGCAACTGCCTTGGGGACACCCTCCTCGGGAGGAGACTTCAAGTTTCCGCTAACTTGGACACACCTTGCCTGTGAGAAGGCGGCCGAGGTGGCCGTGTCCAGGCATCTCCGCCAGCGGGCCCGGGTGCTCCCCTGTGTGGGCACAGCTGACCCCGGAGATCCCCACACGGGGAGGTGCAGGGGTGCCCTGGGAGGGGTCTCCCTGCTGTCGCAGCGAGGGGAGGGCTCTGGTGACTTCACAGTGGCTCCCATCCCCTTCCTTTTCCATGAGTCATGTTACTAAAAGTGGCCCAGGAGTAAGTGACAGCCAGCCGGTGGTGGCGGGGCCTATGTGGCCAGAGAGAGGAAGGGCCAGGGCCAGGAGGGAGAGGGAGGGACAGACGGGGAGGGCCCTGGCCAACAAGTGGGAGAGAGACTCTGGACCAGGGGAGAGGCAGAGGTGGGCAGGGGGGCTGAGGCTGGGGCAGCAAGGGAGACAGGCAGGAACCTCTCCCCGCCAACTTTGGGAGCTTTAGATACAGCCAGGCCTGGGGTAGAATGTTCTGGACTTGGGGGATAAAAAGCAGTGGCTGCAGCTGGGCTGTCCCACCTGTTTGCTTCCCCTCTACTATGACTGTCCCTGAGAGTCCCTGACCATGTCCTCCCATGCCTGGGCCTTGCCCTGGCCTATGGCCTTGGTTGCCACCTGCTCTGGCCTGGATGTAGCTGGTGCAGATCCCCAGGCCTCTTTGGACTCTGGGCAGAGCATCACAGGGTCTAGGTGGGGCCTAGGGGCCCAGCTGCTGCCTCTTCAACAGGTGTGACAGGGGCAGGTCCTGATGTCTGCCACCAGCTCTGGGTGCTTGGGCAGGGCCTGGCCGCTCTGGGCCCAGCCGGGGGCTGATGTGCTGATGGGCTCTGAGGGTATCAAGGGTCTGGCCCTTGGTGCCCACGGTCCCGACAGAGTTCCCACCTGCCCTGCTCACCTGGCCCCGCTGTCCCTGTCCCCTCCAGCTGGCCTCTGGTGTGAACTCAGGCCAGGGCCTGGGCATCGAGATCATCGCCACCCTGCAGCTGGTGCTGTGCGTTCTGGCCACCACTGACCGGAGGCGCCGGGACCTCGGCGGCTCGGCCCCTCTGGCCATAGGCCTCTCCGTGGCCCTGGGACACCTGCTGGCGGTGAGTTGGGGGCCTTCCCAGGTGGGGGTGCAGGGGTGGAGCGGGCAGGGCCAGGTGGGGGCTGTCAGGGTGCCCTGTCATGGGCAGTGGAAGGGACCCTGACTGGGCTCACACCATGGGAGACAATCCGCTCTTTGCGTCTGGGGGGTCTCGTGGGTCCTGCTCACGAGACAGAAACACAGGGATCTCCCGACTGTCTTCTGGGGTCCACGTGTTCCTCTTCTTCCGGTTCTGATGGTCACCTCTCTGTCTTTCCTCTCTGTGTGTCACCCTCTCTTCCTCTGCCCCTGTTTCTCACCTCACCTCCCTCTGCCCTTTCACCTTGGAAGATTGACTATACTGGCTGCAGTATTAACCCTGCGCGGTCCTTCGGCTCAGCGGTGATCAGTCACAACTTCAAGGACCACTGGGTGAGGATCGAAGGGCTGCCCGTGGGGGTGGGCGGGAGGCTTTAGTGTCCCTGGAAGGTCCGCCTCCACCCTGCAGCATCTTGTCCCATCGCAGAGGCAGCCAGGGCTGGGGACTCAGGACTGGAGAGGAGGGGCAGGCCTGGAACAGCAGATGTCGGGTGCCCCTCCCAGCTCAGATCTACCCCCAGTCCACCCAGCAGCACGGCTGCAAGCAGGTCTGAGTCCGGCTCTGCCACTTTCCAGCTGAGCATGACCTTGGGCAGGCTGCTGGCCCTCTCCCTGCCTGTTCTCTGAGCTGTGACGTTGGGGTGGGTGGTACCGACCTGCCCCCAGGCTGCTGGGAGGATGAATGGCCTCGCTGCCTGGAAGCTGAGCGCAGCGTGGAGTCACCACGCCACGGGTTGGGCTGCAGTTCCTTGCGGGGTTCCTGCTCCAGGCCGGCCTGTTTCCCAACTAGGCTCTGACCTTCCAGAACGGGGCCGGGCAGTGGGCGCCCTCAAGAAGCGGCTGGTCTGGCGGTGCCTGGCATGCTGAGCTGGGCCCGAGGTGGGGGGCCCTGGAGGCAGGGAGATGGGGTGCGGCACTGCCTGACTCCGTTCCAGACGCAGGTGGGGGGAACCCATTCAGCACCGGGAGGCGCCCAGGGAGGGTGTCCCAGGAGGGAGGACTCCAGCGGACCGTTGACGGCTGCGCCAGATGCCCTCTGAACACGCCTGTTCTGCTCCTAGATTTTCTGGGTGGGGCCTTTCATCGGGGCCGCCCTGGCTGTGCTCATCTATGACTTCATCCTGGCCCCGCGCAGCGGCGACCTCACGGACCGCATGAAGGTGTGCACCAGCGGCCAGGTGGAGGAGTACGACCTGGACGGCGACGACATCAATTCCAGGGTGGAGATGAAGCCCAAGTAGAGGGGCCCGGCCCTGGGCATCCGGGCCGGGGTCGGGGCAGGGGTGGGCGGAGGGCGGGAGGGCTGAAACCAATATTGTAGACACTCTGACAAGCTGGCCAAAGTCCTTCGCCAAGGACTTGCGCCATCAAGCCTGATGGGGGCTGTTGCTGTCACTTTCTTTCTCTTTCTGTGTTTCCTGGCCTCGGGGGCTTCCTGGAGACCGAGACTTCCACTCACCCCCTCCCTGAAGTCAGCAAGGAGGTGAAAGAGAGGGACCCACTCTGCCAAGTGGTCCCTTCAGAGTGTGACAAGAGCTGTGCCAGAATGTCCCCCTGCTCCCAAAGCAGCTCCCCAGCCCACCTGCCGAGGGGGCCCGGGCGCCGCTACCAGTTTTGTGCCTTCAGGTGTGGCCCTTCCTTCTACCGTGACGTTGCCCCCGAGGGTGCTTTGAGAGGAAGAGACCCCAGGAGGGGCCGTGCCAGGAGCAAGTGGTGACCAGCTTTTTCTGCAGTTCGGCCTGCTTCCAGGGCCCGCCTTTGGATGGGCTGCAGAACCTTGGGATGGTCCCCGTCTTGTGGCCTCTGTGACCCTGTCTGTCAAGTGGCAGGGCACAGGGAGAGCTCTCTAGGGTGCCGTGAGTGTAGACACACTGCGGGTCTGGAAGATGGGGTCTGGGCCGGCACCGCGTCTTCCATGAGCGTGGTGTCCTTTTCCCAAGGACACAGCTGGGGTCTTTTGAAGCAGTGAGCAAGGCGGCCCCACCACGGGAGTCTCCCTCCGCCGCGGCCGAACCCGGGGCCAATCAGGGGTCAAAAGAGACGCCCCTGCTTCCTCACTGAGTTTGAGTGGGACCTTGCCACCCATAACGGCATCATCTTGACCGTTATTTGGTTCTCCACTTCCCTTCTGCCAGATTAAATGCAGGCCCCTGTCATGCAGGTGTATGTTCATTAAGGGACAGTTTGTTATCTGAAGCCCGAAGTCTGGGGACAGATGACCACGATGCAGCTCCGCCCACAGAAGCAGGAACCATTGCTGGATCCTCAGGGGGCTTCCCTGTCCCCCGCTGACCCTGAGAGGTGGGGAGAACGAACAGACTCCCCCCTTACTGCTGGGCTCCTGGCTGGAGGCGTTGAGGGCAGCTTGGGGAGCTGTGCAGGCTCCCATGTAACCCAGGTGACAGCCTCTTGTCCTCACTCACCTGGAGGGAGAGTTGGCCTTGACCTGGTCAAGGGGCGCTGGCTGCAGCCCAAGTCCAGTTCAGAGACAGAGTCTGTTTTGGGGGCAGCTATCTACCTAGTCCGTTCAATTCCACCAGGGCCAGAGCAGGTCCCCCACGTGCCATAGCCACGGTGGCGACAGAAACTGAGACACAGTGCCCAGAGGTCAAGAAGTAGGAAGCCTTTCGCAGTCACCAACCTATCATGGCATCTGCACACTCTCTTCTTCCCCACTCCCCAGCAGGGACTTCTAGCCCACTTAAGAGATAAGGAAACGGAGGCCCAAGGTCCCACAGCTAGATCACGATTTGGTCAGGCGTAGCCGCCAAGGCTACTGGATTGACCCCTCTCATCCCCAGCTCCTCAGTTTCTGCCTGGAAAATGGCGGGGGCCCAGGGGTGCCGCGGCTCATGCTGGAGGGGAGAAGGTGGCAGACCTGCACTCTCTGCCTGGTCCCTGCTATCCCAGGACCCTGTTTCTGTCTGCTCTACATATATGTACGTTTCTATGGAGTTGAGTTTCATTATATGCTAAGAAAATAAAGAAAAATGACGACCAAGGTCATCCAGGCTTCATGTAGTTTTCTTCCGTCATTGAATTTCCACAAAGGATCTCTGGCCCAGGAGGGGTTTGGGGCCCACTGCCCAGGACAAGGTCTGAGGGGGAGCCACTGGCGGCCCTCCTGCCCCAGGACCCCTGACCAGGGCCCCTGGTCTCAGGGGTGGGCGCAGCCCCAGCCCAAGCATTCTATCGGAGGGACACAGGGCACGTGAAGGGATGGGGACAGCAGGACTGAAGTGTGACAGCCACCTCCTTGTAGCAGGATCTAGGCTCTGCCAGGCATCCCTTCCCCTATGCCTGTGCAGGGCCCTGGGGCCCCAGGCACAGTCGCATGGGGGAGGCAGGATCACACCCCAGGGCCGAGTGGGGTCGCACCAGGTGCAGCAGCTAAGGGAGGAATTGCAGTTTAGGCCCTGAGAGCGGTGGGCCCCTCTGCTCCTGAAGTCCTGAGGCCCGTTCAGTGAGATGGAGCCCACTCCTTGCAGGGGTCTGCGGGGAGAAAGGTCCGGTGGGCTGGCCTCTGCCTGGAGGGCGACAAGAAGCCAGGAAAGGACCCCTCTGTCCGCTGCTCCTGTCTTTCCAACCTGTTCCTGAGGTACCCCAAGGCCAGTGTGGGGTGAAAAAGACCCTGTCCCCGGCTCCCCATGAACTCACACAACCACACCTTATATGAGGCTTCCTTTATTGTGTGTGGGGCATGGCAGGTGTGTGGGTCCCCCCTCAGTCAACAGAGGGAAGGTGGATACTTGGGGAAGGCCCCGAAGTCTCAGGCCCCACCCAGGACCTGATATGCACCCCGTCCCCAACATGCCCACACACTGAGGGCTAGTTTCTCCAAGCAGGGAACCCTCTATCGGGAGAAACGAGTGCCCCATGACAGGGGACAGGCTCCCTTCCAGCAGGCAGGCTTACATTTTCCCGGGGGCCCTAGGAACCTTCGTCCTTTTGGACATCACCCTGGGCCACACAGGCAGCTGTCAGCACAGATGTGGGCTGAGCATCTGGGACGGTCCTGGCACCCCAGCAGTCCCCCTCTAACAGACACATGCTTCCTGCCTCCCTCTGATGGAAGGCGTGTGGCTGACCGTGATACGGGGCAGCTGGGCCTAGGTCAGTGTTGTTGGAACAGGATTGATTTTTCCAGTGTGCACCAGGCCACTGGGAGTGGCACCGGGCTGTCTCAGCCACTCAAACCACCCGGACATCTACAGCTGAGGACAGGCTGCTATGCGCTTGACCACCAGCAGTGGGGACAGGATATGGACTAGCCCGTGGCAACCCGGGCCCAACTGGAGGCTACTCACTCTCACAACTCCGCTCGGCGTTTCTGACCTTGTTCCGTCCTCCCAGGCAAGAGGCCCTCTCAGACCCTCCCCCGGGCTCTGACCCCCCTCACCGCCACCCTGCTCTTCCTGGACCACCCCTGGCCATTCCAGGGTGAACCTTTCTTACTGATTATTTAATGATACCTTCTAGAATTCTAACGTCAAGACAGGGGTCTGAGAAACAGGTCGGGAACTGATATTGTGTGAGGAGATGATGTGCCCAAGGCCACCCGGCAGGTGGGTGGCAGAACTGGGACTTGAACCTGCTTTTACTTGGCTTCAGAGGTGGGGCTCCTTCCTCTCTCTGGCTAACCAACTGTGTCATGACCTCCACGAAGTCAAACTCTAGGCCAGCCGGGCAGCCAGACTTGGTCTGCCATCGAGGCGTTGAGAGCGGGGAGGAAGGGAAGGGAAAATAACCCCTGGTTGGAAGGGACTCTCTCACCAGAGGAAAGCTGTTCATTCCCAGGCCAGCTGGACACAGCGTCTGCTTGAGACACGCTGGCACCACAGGACCCCAGGCTGTGCCCCTGGCATTGGCACCATCACAGCCTCCCCAGGGCCCTCTGGCCCGGCCTGCTCCTCCGTCAGGAAGGAAATGTCTGCTAACCCTGCTCACGCAGAGGGTGTCCTCACCCCCGGGGTGCAGGAGAAGGAGAGGGGCAGTGCTGCCCCTGAGGGGTGATAAGCACCGTGAAAGGGCCTCAGCCGCCATGCAGGCCTGGGGGCAAAAGCTTTGGGGCCAGGCTGCCCCAGTCTCCTTGTCACCGTCCAGTCGGTAGGTTCAGGGCTTTAGGTACCCATCCCTGAGGGTCATCCCTGACCCTGCTGTGCCACGGTCTGCCCAGCCCAGCACAGAGGAGAGGTTCGGGGGAAATAATTAGAGCTGGTGTGGGGCTTCTGGGAGCAGCTGAGCCCTTGTCCATTTTGTTCCTCAAACTTTAATGGAGAGAGTAAATTTCCTGGAAGATTCCATGACTCAACCTGTGCCTTTCCGCGGCTGGGCACTGGGGTGACCACAGGGGTGAGGTGCGTGGTGGCGAACACCTATGACCCCATTCACTGGCTCTCTGCTGAGACCAGACAATAGGTTCCTTCGCCATCAGTGCCCCCTGGCCCCGAGGTGTGCATTGTAGAAATTCAATGACGGGAGGTGGCTCAGCTGTCCCGAGAGGCCGGGCCCTCTACCCTTGGCCCAGCAGGATGCAGGCTGCAATTCAGCAGTGGCTTAATCATGGAGTATCTGTCTCTCCACTCAACTCACTAAGAGCTAAAAGTTGCACGTCCGCAATGGCCCCACCTGTTCTGAGGTCTCCTAGGAACCCTGGTCCAGGCTGCACGGTTTTCCACGATTCTTTCCAGGGGACATCAGTCAGAGCCCTGAGATCAATGCTCAGATCATCCCCAGGTTGCTTTATGGTCACACGTAGGGGACCTCAAGCATTGGGTCAACCAGTCCTGGGTTTCTGAGCATCCGGGAACCTGGGGTCCTTGTAAAGCGGTATTTCACTTTTTCCTCCAGGATCAAAGGGATTCCTCTTTCCAGGGCCCAGCCCGGTGCCAAGAGGTCCGTGGGAGAAGACCGGATCTTTGAAGCTACCCTGGACTGGGGTGGGTCAATTAGTCAGACACCAACGCCATTCATCCTCAGCAGGGCCCACGACTCTGGTCCTGCTGCCAGCATCTTTATTTATCTCCAAAGTCTCAAAAGCTCAAGGGGGCTCAATGCAGGACCCCATGAAAGTGGATGGCTGGCCCCCAGCAGCCATTTGCCCCTTGGCCCGAAGGGCCACAGCACCTTTGGGGGGTCGGTAGATGCAGAGAGGGCTCTCTTCCTGTTGGGGTTCCCAGGCTGGTCCTCCTCGTCCTGGGAGCCAAAGCTGGGAGTTGGTCTGGAAAAGCACCGGAGGGACAAGCGCCAGGGGCCCCGCCCGCGGTGTGGCCCTGCCACGAGCTGGCCCTTTGGGGTTTTTCCATCCCTCTGCAGGTCACACCTTCACTGGTCAGGAGCCTCTCAAGGAGGGGAACAGTAATTAATGTTTTATGGACGGGCTGCTGGGCATGACACCTTGTTTTCTTTAGGTTTAGAACACAATGAGGGCAATGAGTGGAATTTGCTGTGAGCTCAGGGTCAGGGCAGAGCCGTTCTTGGGGACAGCGATGTTTATTGTTCTTAGTGCGGAAAAGGGGGCCATTCTGGAGGCGGGGAAGGCAGGTGAGCCCTTGGCTGGTGAAACCATCATCTCTGGCCCTCCAGAGACAGTTCCCACCGAAGCCTCGGGCCTGGTGCGTGGAGGCCGCTGGTGAAGGGTACCCCGAATGTTAATGAGCTGGTCTGCCTACCTCATCCTAGTAAAATCACATTCTCCGTACGTAGGGTTTGGCTTATTTTTCTGTGCTTTCCAGGGTATGAGTGGGGAACAGGCTGAGGACATAAGTGACCTTCAGCCCATACGGGTCCGTATGGCCTCACTGGGTTCTTAAATATTAAGATGCTTCAATCTGGTCTGGGCTTCTCAAGGATCCCTCCCTGTGTCTGGCCTCCTGGCTACCCTGGTTCTCATCCAGTCCCTCATCACCTCTGTGCCTCTCCACAGCCCAGGACTTCAGGGGTCAATGCTGTCATCAGCAAGAGGCCACCAGGATCCTGTCCAGCACTATCCTTGCAGGGCAGCTCTGGTATATTGATGCCCTGACCCACGTGGCTGCTCTATGTTTTTCATATCCCCTCCGGGTGGGACCCCTTCAATTCATATCCGTATGAAAGGGGTCTGCCCAGCAAGGTCCAAGTTAGACAAAGCATGGGCGCCCGTGTGACTGGGTATGCGCTGGGGGAGAACTCCGTCCTGTGATACACTTGGAATCATCCTCTGATCTGTCCTAGGAACCAGTGTCTTCCCACACTCATGCGGTGACGAACAGAGGTCACCGCCAGGGGCTATGCATGGCTGGCCTGAAACCCGCCGCCGGCCCCCATGTAAAAGAGCAGCAGCTGGAGAAGGCCGGCCTGGAGAACATTTCTCCTCCAACTACTGAGGAAGCAAATAGATCTATAACCTGGAGGAGAAGGACATGGAAGGGAAATGGTGAGAGAGAGAGCAACTCTCAGTCAATTGAGTGCATGAGTCCAACCCACGAAAAGCAAACCCAACAAGTTCATAAAGATGAGAAAGTTCCCCAGGATGGAAGTCCACCAGTCACAGTAGCCTTGAACACGTGTAAGCTCTAGCCCCTTATTCAACGTGGACTTTATTTATTTTTAAGGTTTTTAATTTTTTAATTTTCAGAGAGAGGGGATGGGGGAGAAGCAGAGGTGGAGACCCATCCACGTATGGTTGCCTTTCACCCGCCTCCAGCTATGGACCTGGCTGGAGACCTGGCTGGCGACCTGGTTCTGTGCCCTGGCTGGGGAATCGAACCAGCGACCCCTGGATTAGCAGGCTGGCGTCTATGTCACCAGCCAGGGCTGGATTTTATCTTTTTTGTGAACTTAGTTTATATTTTTCACAATGCAACTTAGATATAAATAACTTACGCCTTTAAGGAATTCAAATGAAAAACCTAAACAAACAAACCCTAGGCAACCAATAAAATTACTTGTAGTTATCTGAGTGTAAAGATGACCCCTGCGGGAGGGGCCCCCATCACACGGGTCCTCAGTACATTTTGAATGTCATCGGGTGGGTGTGTGGGTGGGGGTGGGGGTGGGGACAGTGATGTCAGGAATCAGTGATACCTGAGTCGACTGTGGAACCTACCACCACCGGGGTCTTCTGCATTGTCGCCTGTTGTTGGTGTGACCCAATCAGAGCTGCCAGTTTATTTGTTTGAACACCAAGGAAATGTTTGAGCGTAGGGTTTTGAACAATGAGAGCATTTTATGAGCTCCGCAGGGTGGATGCGCCGTGGCTGAGTTCCAGGCAGTCAATATTGATCTGCCCGTTGGGAAAGCAAGTTCCCAGGGGGAACCTCCCCCCAGCAGACCAGGTCTCCTTGTGGGACGGAGCACGAGGAAGCTGCTGACTTTTTTTTTTTTTTTTAATTCAACGAAAACCTTTTTGTTTCAATGAGAAGTGCCTAAACAAATCAAACACGGGCTAAGGATACTGACAACTTCCATTGTCATGTCTCGTGCTTCCTCAGCTTACGGTCCTTACGAAGTTAGGCACTGGCAGGTGAGTCCAAGTTCAAGAAGCAACTTCTGCGTCCCAAAGTCATTGCCTGGAGCTGGGGAGGCAGTCTCCCCCCGAGCTGCAGGGTGGGCACCCTTTAAGGTCAGCAGACCACCTGGCACCCAAGCCTCCCCGATAAGCATTTGTAACTTTCTGGTCTCACATCCTGTGCTTCCACCCCACCCGGGCCTCAGCCACAAAGACAGACACGCAGATGTTCCCCTGTGCCAGGAACTGTGTCTGTGTGTCTCCTGCCTCACTTGACCCGCTGTCTCCTCCTCGCCGCTTCCCCGCAGACTCGGAGGGACACGTCTGCCCCCCACCCAGGATGCCTGGGCCCTAAGGTGAGAACGGCTCTGTTAAACTTTACGAAAGTCCCGGCAGCCGCAGATGCACCTGGGTCGTGACTGACGGCCCGCGGCTCCTTCCATCCGAGACCAGCTCCAGGAATTTCCACGGCGGGCGGCGGCTTCCTGGGCTGGCAGGAGCAGAGGCATCTGCCTCCAGGAATGTGGGGCCTGGCGAACACCGAGCCAGGGAGGCCTCCATGGGGCCCACACCTTGGGTTCCAGAAAAGTCGGAGCGCTCCCAGCTGGCTCCCCGCCCATTTCTCTGCTTTTCCCTCTTAGAGTGAAGCCACCCCGGGCTGCCTTCGGGTAGCCTTTCTGGAGTGAAAATGCTAGAGTTAGATTTGAAATGGAACTCAGTGGGGCTTTTACCAGCAGGGGCCATTCACGTGCCTGGCCCACGACCTAGCGATGGGCTTAGGGGAGTCACCTGGGCTTCGGGGAGTCACCTGCCCTGTGTGGGCCTAGCAGAGTGTGGTCCTCCCGGGGCTGTTGACCGGCTTCCACAGGTGATGGAGCAAGGTGGAAAGCCACCTCACCCTCTGGGACAGCGCCCAGAGAAGACCCTCTGACAAAGCCTGCACTAAAACGTCAAAATTCGCTCATACCAGCCGGGGTTCACAAACGTGCGGGCCCACAGGACTCTCTTTGGGAGGGAACTCGTGGTGCTGTCTCAGAGGGCTGGTTTTCCGTCGACGTAGCCTGTTGGCTTGGGTATGATCTTGGAGGGACCCCCCGCTTCCAGACTCCCCAGCTGAAAACCCCAGCTGGCTTGGTTCAGCGACACCTCTTGTGAGCACAGGGGAGAGGGAAGAGGCCAGAGAAAAGTTCTGAGCCCAGAGTGAGGGTGCTGGGGGCGGGGTGGGGTGGGGAGGGAGGCAGCTAGAGTAGGAATTGTGTGTGCGTGTGTGTGTGTGTGTGTGTGTGTGTGCGTGTGCACAAGAGAGACAGGGGAGGCAGTGGGGAAATTGGTGGGGAAAAATAGGTGGGTTTGAAGAGAAACCGAGAAATGACAATGGTTGAGAGAAACGCAAGAACAGAGGAGAGAGGACTGCGGGTGGGATGGGCTGTGCTTGGTCTGGATAATGGGTGGGGAGGACCTTCTCCTCGCAGTGACTTTCTCTGGGCCCATCACTGATTAACCCCATCCTGCTCTGTCCTGTTACCCCGGGGGGCTCGTTTGGGAGCCAGTGGCGGGCGCCTGGGACATCTGAGGAGGCTCTGAGGGCCTCCGTGAATCATTGACTGGCCTTCTATGGAGCAGGAAGCAGCTGGGGCCGGTGCCTCTGCCAAGCCCCTGGAGGTGTGGGCAAAGGTGGCTCGGGCTGCGGGTGAGCCCCAGCCCCCCAGATCCCCGGCCGGAGCCTCAGGACCCAGGGCCGCTCAGGGAGCCAGGGCGGGCCGGTGCCCCGGAGCTCTCTCGCCACCAGAGCCGATAGGAGTGGAATGGGCACAGAGTGGGGACTTCTAGGCCAGGCTCTGTCACCGACTTACTGCGGCACCTTGGACCGGTCCCTGTGCCTCTCTGCACCTCAGTTTCCCTCTCCATACGATGGGGATGGAGTTGGCCCCATGGACTTTCAAAACGTCGTGACTGAAGCCCCTCCCCATGGCTGGCCCTGGGGTCTCCTCACTGACACCCAGCTCCTAGCACTGCAGCTCTGCCCCAATGCCGCCTGGAGCCCTTGCTCAGCCCTCCAGCAGGGACGCTCAGCGGGGTGAAGGCCTTGGACCTGTCCTCCGGAGCTCCAGGATGCCTGGGAAGAGCCCACGACCCCCACGGCCAGCCTGGGGTCAGGTTGGTCCAGTCGTGGCTGGGGCAGGACTACACTGAGCGTGGGGGGAAGTATGGGGGGAGCTTGCGGCCCTGCCGCCCATCCTCACTGCTGGTCCTGCTCCTCACCTGTACCGGGGGACCCCGAGGAGACGGCGCTCAGAGCACCGGGAGTGAGTGGGTCCCAGCTGGCTCTCACTGAGGTTGGGCCCTGGGAGCTGACCCCCCACCCGCCCCACCCAGCCCCCCTGCCTGAGGGAGGAGGAGGCCTTAGGCAGCACAAGCCTGGCCTCCTTCCCCACACCCAGGGGCTCACCCAGGCAGCCTCAGCACAGCTTTCAGGGGAAGCCAGAGAGGCCCCTTCCCAGGGCTTTGAGGGGGTGCTGTTTCCCCAAGATGCTGTCAGGAGGGAACATGGAGTAGACAGAGTGGTGAGGTCACTGGCAGAAAACCCCTGGGGAGGAGGCCAGCCTGGGGTGAGCTCCTTAGGCTCGGGGCTCCCAGGTGCCCGAAGGAAGCCTGGAACCCTGGCTGGTCAGTGACGGGACAATCTGCCACTTGTATGTGTGGCACTGTGCCGGAACGCCACAGGTAGTGCTGGCCTGATGCTCATGCGTGAGCGGACAGTACGGGATTCCCCTCCTTCACCCATCTGAGCAATATTTATTGAGCCCCTACTATGTGTCGAGCAGCATTCTGGGTCCTGGGTATTGAACAAACAGACAAGGTTGACATGGTACAGTGGAGAAACCAGGAATCCGAGAGGTTAAGCAACCGAGGCAAAGTGACGCAGCAGAAAGGGCCAAGCAGAAGTGGGACCCACAGTCCCGGCAGACGATCCTGCCATCTCTCCGGCCAGGTTGGTGGGAAGGCAAGGGGTAGAGCTGGGGAGCCCGCCCAGCTGCCTCGTGTGTGAGTGCGAGCACGTCACCCCCCTCCCCGGGCTCTCTCAGGGCCCTGGCCAAGCAGCCTGGAAGTGCTGCTGGGGCAGCAACAGAAATTCAACGTCTAACCGGGGACAGCTACTGATCTGTGAGCGTGGCCTGTGCCTCCGGGCCCTGCCACGTCCACGGGGAGCTCCTGAAGCTTCCTGAGCAGGGGAGGGGCACGGTAGCGCGCCCCTGAACTCCGCTTGCCCTGAGCCTCCTCATTTTCCAGGACCTTGGGTTATCAGGGGAAGCAGCTGAAGCTTTGGACAAACAGTGGGGGCAGGCAGGGACACAGGGACAGATGGTTTATTAATAAGGGGGCTGGGAGGGGCGGGCTGGTTGGGGAGGGGAGGGTGAGCTGCAGGGAGCGACCAGGAGAAGGCCTCGGGGGACATCCAGCCCCCGCCCCTTTGCACTCGCCACCCCTTCCCAGACCAGGAACAGGTCCTCCCAGATCAGGACAGAGCGCCAGCACCTATGCACCCAGCCCCAGGCTTAGTGGCCCTCAGAGGGGGACAGGGGTGCTTCCCCTGTGACTCCCCTAGGCTCAGTCCGGCTACCTTGACTGCACCAGGCCACCCAGGGTGCCAACAGAGGCACATTGTCTTCAGTGGGGTACTCAGAGGAGAGATGGGGTGCAGATAGATGGGAGCGGGCAGGAAGGAGTGGGCAGAGGAGGGAAGGGGGAGATCTTTTATCTGGGGAAGGGAGCAAGTATGATACATCTGTATCTCACCTGGAACAAAAGGTTACTACCTTTTCCAGCACACTTCAGATTTTCTGTCACCTTAAAAAACAACACACGCCCTGGCTGGTGTGGCTCAGTGGATTGGGCACCAGCCTGGGAATCGAAGGGTCACTAGTTTGATTCCCAGCCAGGGCACATGCCTGGGTTGCAGGCCAGGTCCCCAGTTGCGGGTGCCCTTCCTTCTTCCTCCTTTCCTCTCTCTCTCTAAAAATAAATAAACATAATCTTAAAAACACACGCACACGCACAACCCACACTTGTACAATAATATATGTTGCTTGTAGAGTGGTCTAGGCCGGGGGTCCTGAAATCCAACCGCCCGGTTGAGAGCCCAGGATCTCATAGTAGCTGTGGGGTCTCCAACAAATCACAGGTGCCTCGGTTTCCTCATCTGTAAAATGGGGACCCGCCTCATAGCGCTGTGGCGAGGATTAAATGAGCTCACAGATGTCGTGTGCTTATCAAAGGCCCTGACACATCGTAAGCTCTATTGGGGTATTAATTATAGAGGTAAATTATGAAGTTTGCTAACGTGACGAATATCCATGAGCCTCTTACTCATCCCAAGAACAACAATCTTTCCAGCAATTTCCATCTAGCCGTGTGCACGTCCTCTACTCCCCAAAGAGCCCCTGGCGACACCCGCCATCCTGAATTTTGTTTGTTTCCTTGGCTTAACTTTTTGATTTTGTTTTTGTATCATGCTTGTGTATATACCTAATCCATCTATTGTTTAATGCCCCTCCTTTGAGCATGATAAAAATGGTGGCATATCGCAGACGGTTTTCTGGGATGTTCCCTCACTCTTCAGTTCCTGAGGTTTATCCATGTGAATCTTGCCTGTGGCAGGAGGCCATGAACTGTGGGCTTCCTACCACCACGGGTCTCTTCCTGCCACTCTTGTCCCCTCCTGACCATGGCGTTGGGCAGCCGGGGAGAGCCTTGTGCCACAGAGCACAGATCCCTCCCACTCACCTGCCTCAAAGCCAGCAGTGCTCAGACCCACCCTCCCTGCCCCCAGCCCTGGCTCTGTTCCCGCCTGAGTCCAGAGCCACTTTCATAGGCACTACCCCGTCTTCTGTTGCTCTTGGGGGAGTGGCTGGCCAGGTAGCACCCTAGCTTTGCTTCTGACTGGCTGTGTGACCTCGAGTAGGTCTCCTGCCCTCTTTGGGCCTCAGTTTCCCCACCTTTGAGGAGAGTGGCCGATCCTTGCCTGGAGCGGGTGCTTTGCCTCATCTGGAAAATCTGGGGAGTGGGTGCAGTGTGCGGGGTGCAGCCCTGCTCTCTCCTCTCCCTGGGGCTTGGTGGGCATCTGCCCCCCGAGGCTCTCTGCTCCCAACACCTTGAGTTTGTGTGCAAGACCTCCTCCAAGGTCGATAAGCCACCCCACCGACGTTCAGAGTCAGAATCTCCCGGCGAATCACAGCATGCGGCTTGGGCCACAGAGGGCACTGTGGGCTGGGCGCCAACAGACTCCACCGAGCGATCCTGGCGGGACGTGTGTCCGGGAGCTGGGTCTGCGCCCTCCAGGGGGTGGGGGTGGGGGGTGGGGGCTCTCTTGTGGGGCTCAGTGAGAGTTTGCTGCGGGAGAAGGAGGGCAAAGTCCGCGGTGAGTGTAAAGTTCTTGAGAGATGAGTTGTCCATGCCCAGGTCCAAGCACCTTCTTCGGTTGGAGGAAAACAAAGTGTCACACTGTTCTCACAGCGCCTGGCAGAAGGCCAGCGCAGCCCCTGGGCTCCTGCCTGTCCACACCTCGCCCTGCCCCGCCTCACCCGGCTCCTGAATTGGCAGGTGCTTCTGTGGGGACCCTAAACTCTGTTCAGCAGAAAAATTGCTTTACAACTGAGGTTGACCTGGAAGCCTCATGGTGGAAGCTGCTTTGCCGTTCAGAGGCCAAGGAATCGAAACACCAGTATTCATGGTGCCCCTAGGACCCTCAGTCCTGGTTCTCCTGACCTTGACCCTGACCTTGACCCTGACCCTGGCCAGAGACTGTCTGACCCAGGCCCAAACTTAGCCCTGACCGGTAGAGCCCCAGCAGAGTGGAGTGTCCCCTCAGAGGCCCGAAGACGGGGACTTCTGCCTGTAGGAATCTAGTCGGAGGTGGCAGGGCTCCTGGTTCTGCGCCAGAGGAAAGGACAGAGTCCAGGAGCAGAGCAGGGGGCTAAAACCCAGCCAGGGGCAGGGGTCCTTGGCCTCATTCTGAGTACCTTCTGCCTCCAGCTCAGCCCACCACGGGACACCCGAGACAAGTATTCAGAAACAGCTGCTCCCCAGGGCCGGTCACTAGCTACAGGAAAGACTCCAGCTGCAGGAATGGGCAAGCCGGTGCCCCTCCGAGGTCCAGGCTGCAGCCCTGCCAGCCAGCGTCAGGAAGGGGCTGCGTTTGCTCAGCATGACCACCAGGCGGCACCAGACACCGGCGGAAGGGAAGCCTCGGGTCCTGGGTCCTGGGTCCTGGGTCCTGGGTCCTGGGTCCTGGGTCCTGGGTCCTGGGTCCTGGGTCCTGGCGCTGGGCTGCGGGCCCCTCTCCGAAAAGAACCTGCCCACCCCTGCCCAGGTGAGCCCTCTTGCGCCTGCGCGTGGGACAGGAGGGTCGCCCGATGTCCTCAGGCCCGCTGGGGGGCAGAGAAAAAGGAACACGAGCCAATGCGGTCTTTTAAAATTTTAAATGGTGCAAGCATGGTATGACTGTAGTTCTTTATCTGAAAACGAGTTTCTTGAAGGTTGCGTATCGTTGGGCCTTGATTTTTCTTTCGATCCGACCATTTCCTGCATTGGGGCCACGAGTCCTTTTACACTTAATTTTTAAATGAATGTCGCTGGGTTTACCCCTGCAGATTTGTACCTTTCCCTTTATTTGTCCCATCTGCGCTTTCGTTCAACTTTACCCCTTTTTCTTTTCCTTCTTCTTCATCTTCTTTTTTGATTAATCTGTTTTTATATGATTTATTTCATCTCCAGTTTTGGCTAGTTAACCATATCTCTTTGCTTTATTTTTTGATATGGGAGGTTAAGAATTTCCGACATGTATCCTTAACTTACTACAATCTGCCTTCAAACTATCTTATCGTGTTTCACGTAGAATAAGAACTTTACAACCATATACTGACAATTTCCTCCTCCAATCCTTTTTGTTATTATTTCACACATTTTACTTCTTATGTATGCTGTAAACCCCATACTATGTTAATGATAGTTTTGCTTTAAGTAATTATTTTTTCTTTTAAAAATGGTGGTAGAATATACATAACATAAAACTTACCATGTAAAGCATTTTTTTTTTTAAAGATTTTATTTCATTATTTTTAGAAAGAGGGGAAGGGAGAGAGTCAGAGAGGGAGACAGACATCAATGTATGGTTGCGTTTCACCTGCCTCCAGCCACAGACCTGACTGGAGACCTGGTTTGCAACCTGGTTATGTGCCCTGGCTGGGGAATCGAACCTGCGACCTTTGGGTTTGCAGGCCGGCGCCTTATCCACTGTGCTACCAGCCAGGGCCTACCATATAAAGCATTTTAAGTGTACAGTTCAGTGACATCAAGTCATGCACGTAAACTCTTCCCATCAAGTAGCAACTGCCCATCCCCTGTTACCCCAGACTGGTAACCTTTATTCTACTTCCTCTGTCTATGACTTTGATGACTCTAAGTTCCTCATATAAGTGGAATCATGCAATCTTTGTCTTTCTGTGTTTGGTTTATTTTACGTAGTGTAATATGTTCAAGGGTCACCTGTGTTGTGGCAGGTGTCACAACTTTATTCCTTTTTATGGCCGAGTAATATTCTACTATAGGTAGAGGCCACATTTTGTTTATCCATTCCTTTGTTTATGGACACTTGGAAGGTTTCCAGCTTTTAGCTGTTGTGACTGATATTGTCATAAACATCACTGTGGGACAAGTATTGTTGGAATTCGTGCTTTCGGTTTTGTTTTCTTATATGCATACCTAGGGGTGAAGTTACTGGGTCATATGGTAATTCTGGGTCATATGTTTAACCTGTTGAGAAATGGCCTGTTTTCCAAAGCAGCCACACCATTTTACATTCTTACAATGTAAAATGCATGAAGACTCCAATTTCTCCACCTTCTCATCTAAAGTCCCCATTTTCCATTACAAAAATAACAGACATCCTAGTAGGTGTAAAGTTACATCTCATAGAGATTTAGATTTTTATTTCCCAACTGACTAATGATGCTGAGCTTTTTCCATGTGTCTTCATTTTGGGACTATGTCTGTTCAAGTTCTTTGCCCATTTTGACCTGGGTTGTTTATTTTTTTGTTGTTGAGTTGCAACAGTTCTTTACATATTCTGAATATTACTTCTTTATCAGGTATGACTTGCAAATATATATATTTTTTATTTCAAGGGTTATCTTTTCATTCCCTTTATAGTGTCCTTTGCTGGACTTAAGTTTTTAATATTAACAATATCCAATTTATCTCCTTTTCTTTGTTTCCTGTGTTTTGGTGCCATATTTAATAAACTTTTATGAAAAATCCAAGATAGTGAGGATTTTGTCTTGTGTTTTCCATTAAGAATTTTAGTCTTAGTTCTTGAATTTAGGTCTTTATTCATTTTGGGTTAGTTTTTGCACATAGTGTAAGGTAATGAAGGATTCAACTTCATTTTTGCATGTGGATATCCAGTTTTTCCAGCACTGTTTGTTGAAAACACTGTCGTTTCTCCTACTGAGTGGTCCTGGTAGATTTGTCAAAGAACAGGGGACCGTATATGCAAGGGTTTATTTTAACATTTTCTATTCTATTCCACTGGTTCATATCTCTGTCTTTCTGCTAGTACCACACTGCTTTGATTATAGTAGCTTTGAAGTAAGTTTTAAAATCAGGAAGTACGAGGCTTCTAACTTTGTTTCTTTTCTTTTTTTCAAGATCGTTTGGACTTTTCAGGGTCCTTTGAAATGCCATGTGAATTTTAGTATGGATATTTTCTAACTCTGAAAATAAATGTTATTTGGATTTTTATTAAGATTGCTTTGATCTGTATATCAGTTTGGGAAGTATTATCACCTTAACAACATTATCTTCCAATTCCTGAACACAAGACATCTTTCCTTTTCTTCAGATCCTTTTCTTTTCCTTTAACTCTTTAATTTCTTTCAGTGATGTTTATGTGAAAGCCTTTTCCCTCTTTGGTCAAGTTTACTCCAAAGTATTTTATTCTTTTTGATGCTCTTGTTAATGCGTAGAATGGTTTTCTTCCTTTTCAGACTGTTGTTGTTAGGGCATAGAGAAAGCACTTATTTTTGCGTGATGAGTTTGTATCCTGCAACTGTGTTGACTTTGTTTACTAAGGCCCCTACGGGGCCACCTGCCTGGGCTTCTTGTGAGAAGGGTGGGGGGAACACATGCATGTGTACATGAGAGCAGTGAGGTCTTGGGCTAGGGTGGTCCGTGTTTTCTTTTCAATGTACTTTTCTTCAACACCTTGGTGCCTACGAAGGCAGATGGAAAAATTTAACCTTGCTGATGTAAAACGATTCCTTGATCCAGACGTGACGGGGGCGAAGGGCCTTCATCATTCATGAACTCCCGTTGGCTGTAAACATGCCTGGGGTCACCAGGGTTCAGCCCAGCAAGCTGTGGGGAGGCGACTGTCAGGGCCACCAGGCACTGGACCATTCACATGGGCTTGCAAGTTCCAAAACTTGCTGTGCCAGACCCAGGGTCATTTAGAACACCATCTGTCGTTCTCTTGACCAGTTGGGCTTCCATGTTTCACAGTCTAAAATAGGATAAATACAACCAGGCAATAAATGTAAAAAAGAATACGTTGAGGGGCTGTGTAAGTCGTTTCATTTCTGCTGCTGAAAACAGTGGCCCTGTCCCATTCAGCATGGCCAGCCCACCCCACGCCCTTCACACCTCCCTCTGTGGTGACGTACAGCCCAGATACGTGCAGACTTCACCCCACCACCCAGGCTGGCATCCTTGCCTGGGCCAGAAACGAGGCCCTGACGATAAGGGACCTTCTTGGGCAGCCCATGCAGGTGTTTGTGATCACCTTTCTTTTGCTAGAGTCATTCTCTTCTCTAGCCCCCACGGACACCGTACCCCCACTGGGCCCCCGCAGCCCTAAGCCCACTCTCCAGGCTTGGGATGCGGCTGGGATCACCATCCAAATTGGGAGCTCTCAGAGGGCGAGCCCCATGTTCTAGGCTTCTTCTCTGAGTCTCTTTCATTGGTGGTACAGGGGGATGGGATGGGATGGGGGGACTTTTTCCAGGGTGGGTCAACAGAGTGGTGAAGAATACTGGCCGCCTGGGACAAGAAGTGTCCTGTGGCTGTCACCATCCTGGGCCCTTGCTATCAGGACAGACACACGCATTGACTTACAGATTGGAAGCGGGTGGAAGGGCTCACTCAGCCCCTCCCAGCTGTGGACATGGAGTCCCATGCCAGGGCAGAGCTGGGCACAGTGTCCTGCAACCCTGGTGAATATTCAACGGCTTCTGTCCCCTTTGTTGGCTTCTGCCTATGCAATCGGCCACCAGTGCTGAGGGAAGAGGGCCAGGACTCCGTGAGGCTGACTGAGGGAGCCCTGCTGAGCCCCGGCCATGGACAGCCGGGCACGGGGCGCCTGCACCCTCTGCTTACTGAGCGCGTTACCCATCGTGAGTTGCGGGCTCAGGCCCTCCTGCCTGCCGCGGGGCTCCAAGCCTGGGAGCCACAGGGCCGTAGGGGGTCCAGCTGAGCCCAGTGGGGTCCCCACTGCTCTTCCTCAGGTGGCACAAAGTAGGCTGCACCAAGGCTTGGAGAACTGGTACCTGTGGCTCCCTGTTTCCCTTCCCAGAAGGAACCCACAAACAGCCTGCACACCCCACTGACTCTCTCCTGCAGGTACTGGGCCCTGTGCACCCCGAGTGTGACTTCATCGGCCGGTTGCGAGAGGACGAGAGTGCGTGTCTACAAGCGTCCCAGGAGACTCGCAATGCCACCCCGGGTACGGGGCTTAGGAGACGAGAGATGGCTTCCTGGGCGCCTTTGCCTCACCCAGCCTCTTAGGATGTGGTGCAGGGCGGTGCCCTGGGCTAAATCCACGCTGCTCCACCCCCTGTCTAGGCTGCCCCACCACCTGGGACGGGCTGCTGTGCTGGCGGGGCGCAGCCTCTGGCGAGTGGGTGACTCTCCCCTGTCCAGATTTCTTCTCCCACTTCAGCTCAGAGCCAGGTGAGGGTCTCGGGGGTGGCGGTGGCGGGGAGGGGAGGTGTTTCCATCTGGTGGTGCCGGAAGGAGGCAGATACGGCCCAGGCGTGAGGGCAGGCAGTTCCTTGTTTCCATGTGACCTTAGGAAAGTCAGTTCACCTCCCTGACCCGCAGCTTCCCGACCTGTGACCCCGCAGGGGCCGAGGATCAGTGAGCAGGGCATGGACGGAGCCTCCCCTGGATGTCGGCTGTGGGGGGCAGTGGGCAGAGCCTGTCTGGTGGCCAGGATGCCCCCAGCTGCCTGGTGGGGGAGGGTGGGAGGGCCCCCACCGCTCCAGAAGCACTTTGTCCCCTTGCCCTTAGAGCCCTGGGGGCCCAGCTCGCCACACTGTCTCTCAGGGGAACGCATCTTTCTGCTTAACAGATGGTGACTCTGAGGCGGGAGAGGGAGGCCCCAGAATGGGTCCCCAGGCCTCTGAGTAGAAGGCTCCTCTCTCTCTGCCGGGCAGAGGCACTCCCTGTGCAGCCTGCCAGGGCCACTACTCCATGGCCATGGGTCCAGGTCCCTCCCAGAGAGGGGAGAGAAGTCGCTGTGACCAGATTGCTGATTCCCTGCCTCCGTTTGCCTGCCAGGGGCCGTGAATCGGGATTGCACCACCGTGGGCTGGTCTGAGCCCTTCCCTCCGTATCCCGTGGCCTGCCCGGTCCCCCTGGAGCTGCTGGCGGAGGAGGTACGAGGTGTCTTGCAGGGAGGCTGGTCTGCCTCTGTGTGGGTGCTGCCATTTCCGTTCCGGCCAGCGGGTTGGGATGCCGATTGCAGCAGATTTCCAGAAGGTGGCGGTGGCTGGAGGGGGTTGTCTTGTGATCATCTGCTCAAGGGTAGCAGATGGACCACATTGCTAGGAGGGCGGGGTGCAGAGGGCAGGGTGGGAGATCTGCTGGCCACCATCCCTTTGGGGTACCGTCTGTGTGCCCAGGCCTCCAGGACACAGGGTTTCAGGTGGTCCCAGAGGATCAAAGGCTCCCATGGTCCTGGGCAGGCTCCGTCCCTGTCTCGTCCCCAGTCTGTGGAGCAGCGGGCTAGGCTGAGGTGCGGACAAGCAGGGGACACTGCAGCCCATAGGTGGTCACAGTGACCCTTCACGGAGCTGGTGCACCCACACCTCCAAACTGAGCGGGGGGTTTCTAGGTGCTTTCACACCCACTACCCCATATCTCTTTGCTCTCAGCCCTTCAAGGCCTGAGTCTGCCCATTTTCCAGGTGGAAAGAATGAGTCAGAGATGGCCAGCGATTGCCACTTCCCTCAGAGGACCTGGGCCCCTGCTCCCATCCTTGGCCTGCACCCCCTCTCTGTTGTGGGGGCCAGACTGGCCCCCATATACTTGATCAGAGAGTGAGCTTTTCCCTGTGGTTGTTGCTGGCTGTCCCCTTTATTTGGGGACACCATGTTCCTCAGCGGTGAGCAAGCTGGGTGTCAGTAAACAAGCCTGATTTCCTCCTGGACTCTGTCATTTCACGGGGTCTCGGAGTTTCTTCTGGGGCGTCCCTGTCACCACCCCTTGTCACCAGCAGAGGGCAGGCTAGAAGCAAACACGTCAGTTCCCGGAGGAGCTTGCTTGTGGTCCCCTCAAGGCCCCAGCCCCATTCGGGGAGTTCGGGGTAGAACCGGAGCTTCTGAGCCGTTCCCCATGTCCTCGGTCCCCAGAAATCTTACTTCTCCACGGTGAAGATCATCTACGCCCTGGGACATAGCATCTCCAGCGTGGCCCTCCTGGTGGCCATCGCCATCCTGGTCACTCTCAGGTTCGCCATCGGTGTTGCCTGCTCAGGAGCCTTTGCTGCCCCCGGCTGTGCGCAGCTTCCAGCCTGATCCCTTGCGAGCCTGCCATGCCTGCCTCCTTCCTTCCCGGTGTTTGCGTAGCTGTCCCCAGTCAACGCCCAGCCCTGTGCCTCCTCAGAAGCCCCCTCGCCTCCTCCCTCAGTGTCCCCACCCTCCTCCCTCCCGCCCCTGCAGGAGGCTCCATTGCCCCAGAAACTATATCCACACCCAGCTGTTCACCACCTTCATCCTCAAGGCGGCAGCTGTGTTCCTGAAGGACGCCTCCCTCTTTCATGGCGAGAACGTGGACCACTGCAGCTTCTCCACTGTATCAGCCATGGTTGCGGGGTGCTGAGGAGGAGGGGGGGCGATTAGAGACCTAGGTGCACCTGCCTGAACCCGCCCAGCCTGGTCAGCTGCTCCCCTGGGCTCTGGCATGGCCAGTTACGGAGCGGAAATTGTCCCCACCTTCCCACCCCTCCCTGGGGCCAGGTCCTAAAGCCTCAAGCCATTTGCTGGCTAGTGCCAACTCGTGTCCTTTCCTGTATTCCACTCTTCACTCCATTCCCCCCACTCCACATCCCACCCTAGGCCACAGCCACTCCTAGGGGACAGATGCGTCCTGTTTGGGTTAACAGAGCACCAGGGGGAGGGAGCTGAGCTCAGAGAGCGAGCATGAGGGGGCGTCAGGGAGGAGAAGGCTGGGAGCTGGGTGCGCAGTGGTGGTGGGGGAAGGGGAGGGAAGAGTGAAGTGGACCAAAGTGAACGAACTCACATACAGGAGAACTTGAGGCACATCCAAAAGACAGGGCAGTCATCGTGGGGGCGGGGAGAAGGGGGAAGGCCAGGAGATGGGAAGTAAAAGGAAGCTGGGCAGAGAGTGGGCACCCAGCCCTGAGAAGGTACCCCAAACCTCTGCTGGAAATGAACAGATAAATAAATGCATGAACTATCCAATGACCCGAATTAACTAAGGAAAGAAATAATAAGAGCAAGGTACATTGAGCACTTAGGTGCTAGGTATTACCCTAGATGCTCCGCATGTACAGAAACATCACCTTTTCATATATATATATCCATCTTAGCCCCTCTTGTAGATGAGGGACAACTGACAATGCTATGCAGCTGCTTGGTGGTGGGACCAGGACCAGCCCGGGCCACCATGGGCTCTGCAGCCCTGAGAGATGAGTGGGTCGCATAGGAGGGTAGGAAGGCGCGGATGCATGCGTGTGCATGCATGTTGGCAAAACAGACCTGTCTGTGCGTGAATAAGAGGTGCTCCCTCTCCACAGCCCTGGGGACTGACTGGGGCTCAGTAAGAATAGCTGTAGTCATGCAGCGTCTCCATTTGGGCCTTATGATGAGAGCATGAGCTCAGGACTGGAAGGGTTCCTCTTGCAGGTGAAACGCTCAGCTAATGGACCGTCAGTTCGAGTCCTGGCCCACAGATCCCACATCTGGGCTCTTAACTGACACATTATATTCCTGCATTCCCTCTGGGGGAGCCAAGGTGGAGGGGACCTGGGGGGAGGGAGCTAGGTGGGCTCCGATGGGTGTCCCGGGTCTGAAGCACCCAGTCCCCGGCCCGCAGGTTCTGTGCAAGGTCTCTGTGGCCACCTCGCATTTTGCCACCATGACCAACTTCAGCTGGCTGTTGGCAGAAGCTGTCTACCTGACCTGCCTCTTGGCCTCCACATCGCCCAGCACCAGGACAGCCTTCTGGTGGCTGGTTCTTGCTGGCTGGGGTGAGTCTTGAGGGCACGGTTGGGCCCATGGGTGGGTGGAAGGGCTGGGAATGCCCACGAAGTGCACACAAAAGCTCCCTTGGCCCAGGGAGGGGAAGGGACATCGGGAGCCCCACAGCAAGTGCTGGAGAAGGGCTGTAGGCTCTCACCCGGTCCTGCCTTCACTGTGCCCTGTGTGGTGGGCAGTGGTGGGGGCAGGTCTCCAAGCCAAGGATGTGGACCCCGCCTTTGTGTCCCCTCTGTGCCCACAGGCCTCCCCCTACTCTTCACTGGCACGTGGGTGGGCTGTAAGTTGGCCTTCGAGGATGTTGCGTGAGTCTGGGTGACCTCCTCATCACACCCTCCCGAGTCCCCGAATCCCCGGGGTGGGTGTGGGCTGGGCAGTCAGGCAACATGGCTGTTCTCCAAGCTGGAGAGAGGAGGAAGAGCCCCGTCCTGCCTTCAGGAGCTACCGGGCTTGGGGGGTGGGGGATGGCAGATGCGGAGGCAGTCTGTGGATAGCACATAGCAGAGCCTGGGTGGGAAGGAATGTCAGATTCTTAGGACTTCGGGGCTCGGGGGGAAGGGAAGGGGAGAGGTGGGTGCAGGTGGGGGGCCTCCTGGAACTGGGGACGAGTTAGGACCAGCAAGAATGCAGCAAATACACATTTATCTACCTAGGTGGGGAGAACGGGTGAACCCAGCGGGGACTGGATGCCTCTCTGGAAGGGGCCCAACTCTCTGAGAGACAAGATAGGCTGCCTGGGAGGTGTGGGCACTGGGAGGCTCCAGTGCTAGAAACGGGAGCCAGCTGCCAGGCAGAGAGCCAGGAGAAGCGGGGTGCACAGGGTTACCACCCAATGGGGCCCCAGCCTCAGCCCTGGCCTGTCCTCTCTTCAGGTGCTGGGACCTGGACGACAGCTCCCCCTACTGGTGGATCATCAAAGGGCCCATCGTCCTCTCTGTTGGGGTCAGCCCCTGGGGCCAGTGTCCTCTGTTTTATTCTGTCAACCTCCCTGGGTCCACCAAGGGGCTGTGCCCAGCGGGAATCATGGCCCCAGGCTGTGAGGCCCTATCTGGACCTCAATCCCATGGGTAAAACCAGGGGGGTGGTCTCCATCAGCGCTCAGGCCCCTTCCAGTTGGGAGTTCAGATCGGTCTCATTGGCCCTCATCTACTATTTCGGTGAGAGGCTAGGCAGGAAAAGGGGGGTGGGGTGGGACCGCTGTAGCTGACACCCACCCCTCGCCCCACAAGGAAACAGGTGAGGAAACAGGGCAGTCAGGACTGGTTTGCGTGGCCTTGGTGAATGGGCCCATTTTCCCAGCTTAGCAATTATGCCAAGTGAAGGCCACCTGCTTTGTGGTGGCCCTTGGGAGGTGCTGAATGCAGGCAAGGCCTCCCACCCTTGATCCCTGGATGAAAGGCAGAGGGGAGCCCTGAAGCTGGCACATGGGACCCCCAATCTCCAGGCTACATGCTCTAGAGCAAAGATCTGTGTGTCTGTCATCTTCCCTGTGTCCCAAAGATTTGAGGTTTCTAGTTCCAAAAGAGGCCCTACCCCAAGCCACCAGGGCACCCCCCTGACATCTTGCCTTGTACCTTCCTGCGCCTCTTTCCAGGTGAACTTTGGGCTTTTTCTCAATATTATTCGCATCCTGCTGAGGAAGCTGGAGCCAGCTCAGGGCGGCCTCCGCACCCACTCTCAGTACTGGTAATGTGCCCGCATGTGTTGGGGAGTTCTGGGACAAAACTGGAGAAGGGGCAGTGTGGTTCTGTGTTATTCTTGTTTGGGCATTCAGGATCCTGGCCCATGATCCTGCCCATGTTCCCAGAGACAGAAAATAGATCTGGTCCTTGACTTCCAGGAGATCATAGGATGGGAAGGATGGAGGCTCCAAACATCCAGTTACCAGGCCAAATAGGCTGATGGGTGCTAGGATCAATTTCTATAAGAGCCTTTCTAGATGGAGTAGGGATGGGGTATGGTCAGGGAAGACTTCCTGGAGGAAGTGGTCTTTGAACTAGACTTTGATTGGAATAAATTGAGACCAGAGCATTTGGCATAGGGAATAGCAGGATCCAGCAGCCCAAAGTAAGGAAGCCCAGGGTGCATGTGGGGAAGATAGAGTTCCCAGGGTGAAGAGTTGACATGCAGAGCTGGTGGGAAGTAAGTTTGAAATTCTCAACTTGGGAGTCTGGAGCATCTCCTCTCTTGCAGGCGTCTCTCCAAGTCAACCCTACTCCTCATCCCACTGTTTGGAATTCACTACATCATCTTCAACTTCCTGCCTGACAATGCCGGCCTGAGCGTCCGCCTGCCCCTGGAACTGGGGTTGGGCTCATTCCAGGTGAGGACCCCATAGGCACTGCTGCCCTCCACGGCCTTGGGCAGGAGGAAGGTGCTGCTGCCTCTGGCCTTGAGTGACTTCATGACAGGGTGAGGGCTGCTAGGCTGGTTACCCTCTCTTCCAGCCACTCATCTATTTATTCAACTATTTGTCCATTTTCCATCTGTCCATCTCCCTATTCATTTAGCTACCCCTGTACCCATCTACCCATCCACCTACCTACCCATCCATCCACCGACCCACTCATCCTTCCTTCCTTCCTTCCTTCCTCCTGTCCATCCATCCACCTTTTTATCCACCTACCCATCCATCCGATCTGTGCAACATTTGCTCAGCACCTATCGTATGGCAGTCTGTGTTCGGTACCGAGGGGTGCACAACAAAGAAAATTGGAGGAATAGGGCCAGCAGTACAGACCCGGCAGACTTGTTACATGAGACAGCGGCCTGGCATGTAGTAAGGGATGTGTCTACCTTCCCTTTTTCTCAAAGGCCTGGCTCAAGCCACAGCCTGGGGGTGGGTTGGGGAAAAGGTAATAGAAAGACCACGACCACCCGGAGGCCAGGCCAGGGTGTCCTGACGGGGCCCTTTCTCTTCGGCCTCACAGGGCTTCATTGTTGCCATCCTGTACTGCTTCCTCAACCAAGAGGTACGTGACTCTCTGGGATCTCCACTTGTCGGGTCTCCCTCCCACGGGCCCTCAGGCCCCCTTGCCCCTGCACAGACCCTGTAAACCCCAGCACAGGCCAAACTCCGACTCCTGCGACCCTTTGTGGGAGCTTGTCCTGAGCGCTGAACCTGGATGCTTTCTACAAACGTCTTTTACCCGTCCTTCCTCTGGGTTGGGCCAAGATGACTCTCCATTCAGCACTTTAGGGTCAGAGGAGGGACCCAGGGTGGGCTCTGTGTTCCTGCAATTGAACAAAATGGAGAGTGAGGGAGGGAATAAGCCAGCTGGGGTGGGGAGAAGGGACGGGAGAGAGAGAGAGAGAGAGAGAGAGGGAGGGAGAGAGAACCTGCAAGAGACACACAGAAAGAACAGCCTAAGCAGAGGGGCGTAAGCAGAATAGACGACACAGATGGTGTTGCTGTACACGTAGAACGATGGAGAGGTTGCATGCACAATTCGAGCATCCCAACCAGAAGACACCTCACATTGTTTCCTTAGGACAGACCTGCTTTCCGGGGAGAGGTGGGAGAATTGAACTCAGGCCGCAGGCAGCCAGGCCCTGTGCAAGGGCACAGGCCCGGCCACGGGCTCCCTCTGGTGGCCATAGGTTTGCTGT
The DNA here is from genome assembly GCA_004026585.1 of Noctilio leporinus. Taxonomy (NCBI): domain Eukaryota; kingdom Metazoa; phylum Chordata; class Mammalia; order Chiroptera; family Noctilionidae; genus Noctilio; species Noctilio leporinus. The sequence goes on along the minus strand of PVIW01000352.1, from coordinate 319,981 downwards.
GAGCGCTGTGCTCTGCGGAGGCCTGGGTGCCCTGGCCTGTCCCCCAGCTGCGGGGCCCTGCTCTCTCCTGACCTGCAGCTTCTGTGTCTGACTGGCTCCCTGTCCTCTCTCTGCCCTCCCACCCCAGGTTCCGGACTATGGTATCTGAGTGCAGGGTGGGGTAGGGGACAGGGGAGGCAAGGAACAGCCCTGGCTGAGGTCTGGGGAAGGGGACTCCGCAGAGTTGTAAAGGACTCTACCAGGAAGCAGCGCCGCGTCAGGGGCCAGATGGCTGTTACATACTTCTGGTGACGGGGAGCTTACTACCCACGAGTAGCTTTTTCTGTTGTCAGACAGCTCACCTGGATGTGGGGCAAAAATCTACCCCACTTTTGTCTTTCACCACAACCCAAGTTCAGCTGTCAGGTAGGTCGTAGCCTCTCAGTTCCTCCTGTCCCCACAGACCCTTGGAGATATGAAGATACAGGCATTTCCACGGCACCTCTCAGGCTACTTTTCTTTCAGTTGCTGCCCATCTCCTTGGCCGCAAGCCCTCGGGCAGAATGTCGAGTCCTCTCCCCCTTTAGGTCGTGTGCTCTGGGCAGGTTCGCCAGCGGTCACAGTTCAGCTCAGTGGGCAGCAGCGGGCTGAACCCCAGAGCAGGGATGGTCTAAGCCACCCCGAGGGGGCAGAGTTGGTATCTGGCAAGTTCAAAAAAGCGCCATAAACGTCATTATCTGGGCCCAGACAAAGGCAGTGCTGAAAGAGAGAGAAAGGAGATAACGGAAATGGCCAGAAATCTACCCAGGAAGGAGGAAGGGTACCCTTCAGAGGCCGTGCTTAGCAGTGGCTGGGGCCAGCCATGGCTCCTCCTGCCCCAGGAGCACCTGTCCCTGTTTCTCCTGCCCAGTCCCTCCCGGCACTCCCAGTGCCCCTGGGGTTGTGGAAAGAAGAGGCAGCAGGACCCTTCTAACATCCTCCCCTTGTCCCGAAGGTGCGGACTGAGATCTCACGGAGGTGGCATGGCCATAACCCCGAGCTTCTGCCGGCCCGGAGGACCCGGGCCAGGTGGACCGTGCCCTTCCACTCAGGGACGAAGGTGCTGACGTCTGTGTGCTAGCCTGGCCACGATGCGTGCCTGGAGTCCACACCTGAACTCCGGCAGCTCCAGTGGGTCCAGCACTTATCAGAGGAGAAGGACCAACAGCCCACGCTGCCGCCCAGCCCTGGGCAGGGCGACCCACCCCCCGTCCGCTATACCTGACTCTTTCCCTTGGCCCCTGTGTGTCCAATTCTGATTTTCCTCGTTCTCTGTCTCTGTGTTTCTCATGTGCCTCCAGAGGAGCCAATAAACTTGTGGATGGCTAGATACCCATGTGAGCGAATACGCTTGTCTCATGGAGGGGGTGGAGGGGGTACCTGCATTCAGATCTCGGGTACACAGGGCGTGGGTCATTCCTGAGTTCATGTGACGGCGCCACTGTGGGTCTGCGCAGGGGTCTCCTTGTTTAATTTACTTTCAAATAGATTCTCCTTTGTTTCTGCCTCCATTCCCATTCGCCTCCTCCCCCAGGCCAACATTCCAGCGTGAGTATTTGTGTTTCTATGTGTGTCTGTCTTTTTCACTTACACACATGCTGTCAGTGATGTGCCTGGCATCTTGTTTCTCTGCCTCTCCTCTCTGCACGAGGTTTTAAGAGATCCCCCGGGTGCCATGGGCTCATCTGGTCCCTTGTTTTGACAGCTGTGTCGTGCCACAAGGTGTCACCACTTGTGTGACCTGCCCTGTCTCCCCCTCCCACTAGGTGAGCACTTACATGCCGGTCCCCTCATGGTCCTGTGAGTAGGAGTGCCTGGTTATCAGTTGTGGCTTTTCTTAATGTGACAGTAGTGACAGATTGTGCTGCAGAATGCCTGCAAAGTCTACACTCCCACCAGCAGCTCCGCCAACACGTGGCTTTACCCAGCTTTCTAGTGTTTGCAAGTCATATGGGCGTGAAGTGACAGTTCAGTTGCTTTAATTTGCATTTCTCTCAGGACTAGTGAGTGAGCATCTCTCCTTGTGCCTGTTAGCCTTTTGGGTTTGTTCTTCTGGAAATGGCTTGGGCCCGTTTGCATATTTTTCTCTAGGGTAGAGGTTCCTCAGTTCCAGGTCTTTCTCTTATGTCCTCTCCACTGTATGCCTTCCTGTGCCCCCATCCTGATGTGGCCGCTGATGTTACACATTGTCATGGTCCATCCCTCCCCGACTCTGCTCTTTGGGAGGGGGAAGGAAATTGAGTCTGGCCACTGTCCTCGGGGATGTGTCTGTTGACTGATGGGGGTGGAGAGAGACTTTTGGACAGATAACAGGTAGAAAAATACATGGTGGGTCAGAACAAAATCTCTTCCTTTCTTGGTCTACCCAAAGCAGATCTGTCCTGCAAACTCAGCCCCATTTGCTAATCTCCAGGAAGCCTTTTCTACCTGCCATTCCTCCTCCGATGGAGACACCCTCCTCGCTTATGGTCACATGAAACCCAAGGTTACCTTGTTGGCCTGGCCCGGCACCTTCCTGGTCACACAAATGTCAAGATGCAAACCCTGTCTAAAATCCCTATCATGCATTCCTGCCTTTAGTCTCATCGTGAAAGGAAGTCATACTCAATGCAGGACATTTGGGAGCTAGAGAAGGGATTCAAAGAGAAAATAAGTCAGCCATAACCTCATTACCCAAAGACAGTCACTATTGATATTTTTGCGTGTTTTCTGAAAAATGTTTTCTATACACTTCTGAAACGTCTTGAGATCATATTAATTTATAAATTTGTATCTTTTTTCTTATGCTTAAAATGATCATACACAATATAAAAATGGCCAACGAGTCCATGAAAAGGTGCTCGATATCATTAGTCATTGGGAAAATGCAAATCAAAATCACAGTGTGATACTTGCTGGGATGGCTAAAATGAAAAAAACAAAAAGACAAAAACAAGTGTTGATGAGAATGTGAGGAACTTGGAACTTTCATACATTGCGGGTGGGAATTTCAAATGGTGCAGTTGCTTTGGCAAAAAGTCTGGTAGTTCCTCAAAAAGTCCAGCACTGAGTTACCGTATGACCCAGCAAATCCACTCCTAGGTATGTGGGCAAGAGAATTGGGAACATACACGGTATATAGGCAGAGACTTGCAGGTGAATATTCATAGAGGCATTATTCATAGTTGCCAATGTCCATCAATTGGTGAACGGATCAACAAAGTGAGATATGGCTCTACAATAGAACGTTATTCTATACTGAAAAAGAATGAAATGCTGACACATGATCCGCCATGGATGAACGCTGAAAACATTGTGCTAAGTGAGAGGCGTTAGTCACAAAGGCCACATATTGTGTGGTTTCATTTATGTGGAAAGTCCAGAATAGGCAAATCCATAGCGACTGACAGTAGATAGAGCTTCCTAGGTAGAATAAGAGCTCCGACTCTCTGGGCAATGGAAGCTCAGAGGCTGGGGGAGGGGAAATGGGGACTGATTACTGATGGGTATGGCGTTCCTTTTAGGGGTGAGGAAATGTTCTAAAATTAAATAGTAGTGAATGTACGCGAAACCCCCAAATCATCCACTTCTTACAGGTGAAATTTGTGAGATGTGAATTATATTTCAGTGAACTTGTTGTTAAGAAGGGCAAACACATGGTTGCTGCAGGACACTTGCTAACCTTTTGTTCGGCCTCATAATTTTCAAAGTCCATCTAATTTTTATTCAGCCGATAATTAGTCAACAAAGGTACTGGTGGCGGTTGCTCCCAACTTTTAAATAAATAGCTGCGGTAGACTTTCTTGCATACAAGAATACAAGACTTCATGTGCATTTCACAAAGATGAAAACTAGAGAATAAACTCTCAGCCCACGTCATGCCTATGGTAAGTCTTAATTCCTGTTGGCGAGTTCCAAGGGGACCAGCCATGTAGATGTGCTGGTTTCTCCACAGTGTTATTGTCAATAATATCTTTGTCAGCCGATGGTCCGAGTGGTGTCTCAGAGTTGAAATGGTGTGGTCGTCATGCTAGGGTCAGTGTCAGCCATCAGAAGGGGTCAGGGTTAGTTGGTAGTTAGCAGCAGTGGTAGCAATGAGTTTGGCGGTGGCAGCTGGATGTTCACTTATGTAACTTGTCTGTCTCTTTCCTGGTGGCTTCAAGTATGTCTGGGAGCCGGCTTCTTTCTTCTTTCCCATTCTCTTGGAGCCTCACATTTCTGTACTTTTCTGATCTCTTCCACCCTGCGATCCCAGGACTGAGGGTACAGGGAGGATTCTTGGACTGACTCCACCCCCCCCACCCCCCCCGTAGCTGGCAAACCTCACCCCTCAGGGGTCAGCATGTCTGGCAACAGAAGTAAGGAGTCAGTCCTCAGGTGACTTCTAAGGGGACACACATTAGCAGGCCATGGGGAGTTGGAAGGAGCAGTACTCGACTTAGCCACCAGGTGGCAGAGTAACTGCAGCCAAGGACCCTGGCTGGGCAGATGTGCTCCCTGGAAGAGACCCCAGCACTGGGGGTGGAGGCAGGACTCCCAGGGCCAGGCCTGGGTCACAGGCAGCCAGCACAGGGGGACAGGAAGAGGAGAGAAATGGGACACCCAGACCCCAGTCTTAGGGAGGAAGAGGCTGATAAGAAGAGCAAGAGCTGAAGAAACAGAAGAGCTGGGGCTCATTGACATCTCTGGGCAGGGTTCAGAGCAGAAGTGGGCTCCCAAGGGGCCCCCTGGTTTTATGGGGAAAGCAGGACTTCCCATCGTCCACTATAGCATCTCCCTTCAGCCTCTCCTCAGGCCCTGAAAGGAATTCCCTAAAGGGAAGGAAACAACTTTCCCTCCTCTTGTGGCCAGCCTGTGTTTCTCTACACCATGGGGTAGGATGAGGAGGCAAGGCTAAAAGGGAGGGGCCCATTTCCCATCCCTGGAGAGCCCCCAGAAATGTTGGGGAGATCCCCGGGGACGGAGCCATTACCTGACGTGAATAAGAGCAGGTGTATAGGGCACAGACTATCTGGGCAGTTGGAAGCTCAGAGGACAGAGTGTGGAGGATGAGGCCACAAGCAGTCAGGGAAGGCTTCCTGGAGGGGGTGTGACTCAGGCTGGTTAAATAGACCCTAGAACCCCACAGGCCAAGCCCTATCACCTGCTGGGCAGGAAGCAAGAATATGGTGGACCTCAGCTTGCAGAACAATGCTTTTAGGGAGCACCTGGCAGGACAGGATGGTGGCATAATACCCAGGCTTTGCTCTTCCCAAGGATGTTCTTGGGCATTCCTGTCAGGGTTCTGGGCTCTGCTGGGCCACTCACTCTTTCAGTATTTGCTAAGTAGGTGCTGGAGCCTAGACGCACAGCTGCTGGCCACTCCAGAAGGTTCTTGCCCAAGAGGCTCAGGGTCTGGGAGAGAACAGCAGGTGGAACTGGTTCCTGGCAAGCATGATGAAGGAGTTTGGCTTTTCCAAACCACCATGTGGGGTGTCTGGTGTTTCATCCTCACTGTCACTGGTGTGAACAGCTGTGCCTGCGACCAAGGCGGTAGAGTGGGAAATTCGCCACTGTGGTTTCCTGGTGTGGGGCGGGCACTCCTGGCTGTGCCCTGGGGACAAGTGAGCTCCCTGAAGTCCTTGGATACGTGGCGCTTCTGCCTAACCCGGCGAGAGGCAGCCTATGGTCTGCGTCGGGGGCCCTGGGTCGCATCTCCCCCTTGCTGGCTTTTGCACTCACAGGGAGACAGGGGGGCTTCTCTGGGGGTAGCGGGTGCAGGTGGGGAGTATGGGGAGGGGTCTGGACAGGAATGAAGAGGGTGGGAAATGGTGAGACCGCTGGGAACTGGGCTGCCTTCAGAGGTGGAGCCAGGCCTTGGAAACTAGTAAGAAGCCACAAACCGCAGATGTTCAGGCATTTTTTTTTTTTTTTTTTTGGACAGTCTGTTCTCTTTCTTCTGTGTGAGTCTCTGTGTGGACCTTCTCTCCTGGCATGCTCCCTGCGCTGTTTTTGAGCTTCTCTGTGTGTCTGTCATTTCTCTCTCTCTCCTTCGGTACCTCTGTCCCTGTGTCTCCCTCTCTCTCCCTCTCCCTGTCGCTCCATGTCTCCCCCTCTGTGCCGCTGTCTCTTTCTTTGTCTGTTTCTCTTTGCTATAATCTCTGTCTCTTTCTTTCTCTTCATAAACCCTAGCTTCCAGCTGTGAGAAGTGACAGGCCACCAGGCAGCTGGCCTGTCTCTGTGATACTGGACACCTGGTTCCTGGGGCTGGTGGGGGTCAGCTGGAGCTTTTTACGTGCGGATGGCCAACTCTCCATCTGTCACAATTCTCTCCGTCCCTCTGCCCATCCCCCACAACCTCGGCTCTTCTCTTTCGTCCCCATTGGGTTAGGACAAGTCTAACCCAAATGTCTCTTTCCAGAGACAAGGTGTTGTGTGCATGTGTGGGGGTGGTCCTGGAGGTGGCAAGTGGGACGACATAACCCAAGTTCATAGGCTCTCCCTGCAGGCGTTCCCAGGGGCAGGGCGGGCAGGCAGGCGGAGGATGGGGTTGACAGACAGGCTGTTTCCCTGCTTCGAGGTGTTGCATAAGCATCCGCGGCCCTGCACGCATCCCCATGGTTACCGGATGGGAAAGGCTGGCTGTGGTGGCATTACCATGGCACCGGCGTGGCCCACAGCTCAACCAGGCATGGTGCTGGCTCGGGGCAGCTCTGGGCTGCCGAGCGACAGATCTCTGCCAGGCAGGCCCCTCTCCGGCATCCATCACCGTGTGGAATCAGGTCGGGGGCAATCGGCCCTGGGCCAGCCTCTGGGACCGCCTCTCAGCCCAACAGCCATGGGAGCAAACTGGCCTCCCAGACCCGCAGACTCAGCACAGGCCCTGAAAGCTCAGTCCTGGCCTTGACCCCAGGCCACGCTCGAGGCCTGCCCAGAGCCCCAGTCCTTTCTGCAGCCCCTTCCCCAGTCTGAACTTGGGCCCAGCGGGAGCCCCGGCCCTCAACATGGCCCCCACAGGAATCTTGACTTGGCCCCGGTCTCTGTCTTAGTTTTCTGGTCGCTCGCCCACCGTCTGGCCGGGGCTGGGCCCGGGGGATCTCACAGAGTGGACCGGAAAGTCCGGAGACCTAAGTCCTGCTTTTGGGGGCGAGCGTGTGTGCCGAGTGCTGAGAACGCGGCCAACTGTGGGACTCGGGCCTGCAGGGCTGCGGGGTTCCCATGTCAGGGGTCAGCGGTGGGCTGAGCAGAGAAGCCCTCCTGGCGGAGACAGTGGCGTGTTGGGCCTGAAAGGATGAGTAATATTTGAAAGAGATCTGGGAGAAGAGCAGCTGACAGAGCACATGACCTGGTGGATTGAATTAGATCTTTCGAAAAGAGAGTATCTGTGTGCCTGCAGAGGTTCCTTGGGGACTTGCGTGGTTGTTGGAGCACAGGAAGTGGCCCGAAGGACAGGGCTGGGGTCGGTGAGCAGGGCCCCGTGAAATCCCCTTGGAGGCCCTGCCCACAGCCTGGTGGGGAAATGTTCCCACCGGGCACACATGGGACTCGCCCAGGCTCCTGGTCCGGGACAGTTCCACAGGGTGTCTGGACATTCTCCACTGCTCCCCCAGTTCTCTGAGTGTTAACTCCATCTACCCAGGAATTCACGCCCAGTCCTGGGAGTAATTCCTGAATCTCCATGAGGAGGATCTGAGCCTCGGAACCATGACCTCTACAATAGCCCCAGAGCTCCTGCGACACCCCTTTTATGACGGTCCCTTCGGCCCTTTCAAGGCATGGCCCACACGGCAGGGATCCAGCCGATCACTCCTGGTACTCCCCACTTCCAGTGCGATTTAGAAAAAGAGAGGAGCAGTCTATTTCCCTGCCTCATCTTCTTCCACCCTCCTCCCCTGTGCTCAGTCCTCCTCATGGTGCCCAGGCACCCCTGCCCCCCCAATCCCCTACCCCCTCCCCTGCCAGGCTGTGCTTATTTCAGCACAACTGCCCCTTGGAACACTCTTCCCCCCAGGGTTTCCCACAACTGCTGTCCTACACCCAGTGCCTAGTCAACGCCAGTGCCACCACCTCCAAGAGGCCCACCCTGACCACCCAGTATCATCACTCACGGTCACATTGCATTTCCTCGTTTTATTTTCTTCATGGCACTTAGCAGTGATTACAATGGATTCTCATTATTCACAGATGTTATGCCCTATCCAGTCCCTGCAGGAAGCCGAGAAATCCTCAGTTGAATCATTGTGGGTCAGGACTGCCCGTGTGTTGTTGGTTCATTGACAGTGAACCCACTGCCAACGGCCCCTGGTGCTTGGATGAAGCTTACCTAACGCGTGCGTGTCGTCCTCGCGCTGAGAAACACAAGACAGCACATCGGCACAGGGGGCACTTTAATCAGCAACATAACCACGGAAAAGGCCCCCCACGAGGAAAGCCTGGGAGCACGCAGGCCGTGAAAAGGAAACCAGCCACTGGCTTAGCGCACCGGGGCTGAAACAGGGAGGCTAAGTGTCCTCCGGCTGGGAACACGGGCCTCAGGCCACTCAAGGTCCGGGCCAGTCTGCGCACGGCTGAGAGGCACTGGCAGCTCTGTGAGCGCTGACTTGGGGGTGCGGATGAACGTCAGTGTGCACCCCGGCTAGTGAGGGCAACCACTGCTTCAGGGAACTTTAATTTCCACTTTACGTACCTACGCAGGTCGGTGCTGCGTCATAATGCAAAATGGATTCCTCACTGCGAAGTCAGGAAAACAGCCCCATGGTTGGCGTCTTGCTTCTGGGATCCTCTGTAGTTTCTTGCGTCAGCCCGGCCAGCCTGGGACATCCGTCAGGCTGAACCCCGAAGTCCCCTCGCTGCCCAGCCAAGCCCAGCCTGGTCAGCAGCATGTTCTCTCCGTTCACAGGTGGGCAAACTGAGGCTGGGGAGCACCCACCCATCAGAGCTGGGTTTGAACCTGGGTCTGGATGGCAGGCGAGAAGGTGCTGGTCCCAGGTAGGTGGTGCACTCTGACCCGCCCACCCCACCTCCGTGGTCGCCTTCTCCCCCTTCCTGGGTCCCAGGACAGGGTTCCTGCCAAGTTCCTCCGAGGCCCCCTCTGCTGAGGGCCTGGGGGCCCATGGGTCTGTTTGGAAGTGGCCTCTGCCTGGCGGAGTGGAGTGGCCGTGGAGGCTTGCCGCGAGGGTGGGGTGGGGACAGACTCCAGCTGAGCCTCTTTCGCAAGCCCGGGCCCTCACTGCGGCCCCAGCTGGGGCTTCCTTCCCGCCCTTCCCTCTCCTCACGCGATCGCCAACACGCAGACGCCACGTTCCCTGTTCCCTGGCTACAGAGGGAGCCACCCTCCTGACAGCCTGAGGCACCCGTCCCCCTGCCCTGGCTCATGGCCCCAGCCTGGGACATGGCCCGCAAAACTGACAGGTCCTGGCCTCTCCCGGCCTCTCCCTTCTCGGAGGCATGGGGCGCCAGGGTGACCCTGTGTCTGGAGTTGGTTGCGCTGGATTCAGAGAAGAATATGGTGGCTGTTCTTCCTCAGCCCCCAAAATAAACCCTATTATTTGCCAAACTCTCTGGTAGCTCCCCATGTTCCTCAAAGTTAATGCCAAAGGCCTTTTGGGGGCCCCACACAGGACCACAGAGGCCGACAGACTCCGGCCCGCTGTACGTGTCCTGCTCCTTTCCTTCACATGCTTGTCTCCAGCCACCCCAGCCCCAACCTATTCCTGCCCCGGGGCCTTTGAACTTGTTCTCCTGCCTGGAGCAGTCTTCCCTCAGACACCCAAGTGGCTCCTTCCTTCAGCTAGGTGAGGTCCCTGGCCACATGGCACCCTTCCACACAAGCTGTGACCATGTCTTAAGCCACTTTCTTGCTTAATTTTCTTTTGTTACGGTGCCCACTGCTAAAATACCGTGTGACTTATGCATCTATCTGTTAGAATGTAAACTCCACGAGGGCGGGGTTGGGGGTTGTTCAGTGAGTTAGTGCCTAACACAGAGCAGGCATATGAAAGGTGTTGGTGGGAATGCGTTGTGTGTGAAGGGACCCAGAATTCTGATTTCTCCCCTGACGTCCCTGAAGCTGTCAGATCAACATCTTTGAAATCAAAGTCATCTGAAGGAATCTTTCTTTGACATTCTTGTTTGGCCCTGGGCCTTTCCTTAGGTGGCCTCCAGCTCAGATTCAAGGCCTGGTGCCCATGTTCACCCTCCTGGGTGCCGCCGCGCCCTGTAACACAGGTGAGCCAGAGAGACGCACCCTGCCCTCTGGAAGCTCACAGCCTGGTGCAGAGGCTGACGAGGGAACTGGAAGCAATGACATGAGTGTGACAGGGAAGCACCGGGGACCATGGGTGTGTAAAGCAAGGGAGGGTGCCCCAGGCAGAGAGACTAGCTTGTATGGGTCATTTAACTCCTTAGAACCTATTTCCTCAAGGTGACCCCAGGCTTCTGGGTCCCCTTGCAGCGGTCAAATGAGATAATACACTGGTGGAGGACACGCAGGTACAAACTTTATTTTTTTGCTCTCACAAAGAGGCTGAGATGGCAAATCCATTTTATTGATGTTGTCATGTTTATCCTTTATCATGTGTCACTTCCTGCTCCTTTCCCAAATTTTAGTCATAACCAGAGCTCCCAAAGGCTGGTACCTACCTGCCTCACCTGCCTCCTTCCTGCCCCTTCTCTGCAGAGCCTAGACCTGGCCTTGGTAAATCTGGGCACTGAGGCTCAGAGAGGGAGAGTGGCTGGCTCATGGGGACATAGAGAACGGAATTAGAGTTCAGGCCACGGCTGAGGCCCAGGCCTCCTGCCTCACATCCCAAGTCCCTTTCACTGCCAGACATATGGTTTTTGGAGGCCCTGCCTCCAGCCTGGGCTGCCCCAGAGGAAGCATGGCCCCTGACCCTGCTGAGCCTTCATTCAGTCCCCCAGCACCATGGGGGCTGGAGGCGTGGGAGTCAAGGCACGCCAGTTCTCACTGAGGCCTTTGTGTGCCTCTGCCAGGTCTCCTTGCCCCTTCTCCCTCTGGGGGCTGCATAGCCCACCATTTCGGGCCTGACTCTCCCAAGGCTCAAGAATACTGATCTTTAGGACTAGAGGGTCTGTCATGAAATTCAAGGTCATGCACCTTCCTGTCATTCTGTAAAGGAGGAAACTGAGGCTCAGAGAAGGCCAAGAGTCCTGCTCTGGTCCCAGGGGGCAGAGGCAGGTCCAGGCCTGGAATCAGAGTTCTTAGTCAACACTGAGTCTGAGAATATCTGCTCTTTCAAGGTCTCTGGTATGTTCCCTCTGGGTAACATTCTGGTTTCCTGGTGTCGAGCTAGCCTTGAATGCTTCCAGTGACAGGGGACTCACTACCAGTCTGTGCTTTCTCTTGATCCCTCTCCATTTCTGTTCTTCCTAATGTCTAGATCTAGGTCTTGGAGTTCATGTTCTCTGCCTTTCCAGCTGGTGCTCTTCAGAACTGTCATGTGTTTCTTGTCTCTCCAGGTTTACAGGGGGAATTCTGTCCTCTGGGTTTACAGGGGGGAATTCTGTCCTCTGGCACCGCTTCTTTGGTTCTTTAGTCTGAACAGCATAGCAGGGGCCTGAGATTAGGTTGGCTCATTCTTGTCATGCATTTCTTCAAACATTTTTTTATTGAACACATGTTCTCCTATGTAGCAGCTACTTATTCCAGGCACAGGAGGGTTGCTAGGAAAAGCAGACATAAATATCATACCTAAGCAAGACTTGGATGGTCTCTCACTTAGCCCCTCCCTCCCCATTTCAGAGCCCTGTGAGGACAAGAACCAGATGGGCACATGATCAGGGTAACCAAGAGACAGACACACAGGAAAAGTATTCAAAACACAAGTGCAACAAGGCACAGGGAAACTTTACAGACCACTAGCCCCGTGATTAGTTACAGTTCTGCCAGGAAATGACGCGGCTCCCCTTTGACCTTCTGCTGCACTCGGAGGCCCAGGAGCCCTTGGGAGCTTCTGGAACATCTGTTAGCCATCACCTCCCACCCAGGAGACTGGGCCCAGGCTCGCTGCGGTCAAGGGTAGGGCTGGGGGCAGGCCTCTTCCTGCTTCCACATTCCCAGTATCACTTTCAGAGCCAGGGTGGCCTGCCCCCACTCCCCCAGCCTCACCAGGAGACCCTTTTCATCCTGTCTGCATCCTCTGACCTCTCACCGTGGCCCCATCAGCCTGTGCACCCCCTCTGTGGGCTCAGCCGGGATGTTGGCTGTCCTGAAGGGACCCCAGGCCAAGGGGCAGGGTCTGCCATGCCCGTTGAGCTCACTTCCTGGGGTCAGTCAGGGGTTTGGCTGTGGGAGGTGAGAGGCAGGGAGGTGAACGTGGGCTGGGGCAGGAGGGGGCCTCTGCAGGGAACGTTGGACTGGGGCAGTGAGCTAGTCCAAGGCAATGGAGAAGATAGCAGAGGTGAAGAAACAGCGCAGCCAACTCATTGCGCAGACTGAGATGCATCAAAGCTTGCCCCCCACCCTGCTGTTGGGGTGGACACTTGAGGACAGGAGGGGTTATGGACCTAACTGGGTCCTGCAAATTCTTATGTTGAAGTCCTAACCCTCAGAGCCAGCGTTTGGAGATTGGGCCTTGTAAGAGGAGATGAAGGGTAAAACGAGGTCCTTAGAGTGGGGCCCTCATCCAACCTGACTGGTGTCCTTGTAAGAAGGATCATTTGAACACAGACAGGTGGAGAGGGATGACCGGCCACCATCTACAAGCCAAGGAAAGAGGCCTGAGCAGAAACCCACCGTGCCGATGCCTCGATCTCAGATTTCCAGACTCCAGGGCTATGAGGACATAGCGCCCGTTCAGGAAGCCGCCTGGCCTGCGCTATGTGTTACAGCATCCCTCGCAAACTCATACGGCGGGACAGCTCTCCGTTCCCATGGAGACCCAGCTGTCCAGATGCTCTACCAGGAAAGAGGCAGCTGTGCCTTTAGGGTCATACACCTGGCGTGTTCCTTGCCGTGGATTAGGGTCAATGTTGGGCAGCTGGAGAAGCTGATTTTCTTTACGGGAGTTCCCAGGGGGAATTTGTGCTTGCTTTTAGGAATATGTGAGAAAACCAGATGCAACATGGCCCGAACAGGAAGGCTAGCCAGAAGGAGCGGCCACGGAGTTCCTCAGGGACATTTCAGGGACAGAGGTACCTTCTCCCCACCTGAGGCTTGCAGAAAGTCTACATGAAGAGAACATCGAGCTATCCGGCAACTGTCTGGGGCAGCATCCCTTCTCTGCTAGGAGGCGGTGGGTCAGGAAACTTCTTAATCCTGGGAGCAGAATGTGGGTGCGCGGGCGCTGGGAAAAAGAGCTAACACTTTTCTATCTCAGACATCAGTTATTAGACAGCAGGCTGTACGTTCCAAGCATGTTGTGTGTCGTCTTAACTAATCCCCATAAAACCTGATGGGGAAGGCACTACTGGCACCCCACGCCATTTTGTATGTGAGGAAACTGAGGCACAAATTGCTTACACGACTTGGCATCTGGTAAGAGCAAAGAGCAGTGGTGTCAGGTGCAGAAGAGACTTAAAGGGAAACATGAGGGTACAAGAGAGTGGCCACCTGGGCTCCCTTCCGGAGTCTGCCCCCTGCCCCCCAGTTTAAAGCACCTTTATTTATTTATTTATTTGAATCCTTCAGTAACGAGCTATTTAACTATCCCCTGGGATCCAGTGGGTATTTGGCCAAAGGAAGATCAGCCTCACAAGACTGTTATTGAGATAACCAGCAGGGCCAGCTAAAGTAAAGAATCATAAACTTTTTTTTGGGGGGGAGGGGTAGTTTAAATATTTGGTGATCATTTTAAAAATGCGTGTGTTTATGAACCATTCTTCATGCAGAATCAAGGCAGGAGGAGTATGCTTATTGGAACTCCAGTTTTTCTTTTCATGCACCCATGACGCCTCGCCTGGGACTTCACGTTCTGGCTTCTGTACGGAGTAGTGAGAGTGTAGACCCTTGCTGGGGTGTCCTAGGGCTGGGTGCGTGTTTGCTGGCGTGTCATAGGTTGGGGTGCCCAGGCTCTCTCTCTCTTCCTCTGACCCAGGCGGGAATCCTGTGCCTTCGGCGGCAGGCTAACGTAGGAGCTCATAAATACGGTAAAGCCTTCATCCCTGCACTGTTCTTGACACTGGACCGTGACTCAGCCCAGAGCTGGGTGCAGGGTGGCCGACGGGCAGCAGCACGTGTACTTTTCACTTGATAATCTCAGGATAATGAAGTCTTAGGACAGTCTCCTCCCACGTCTAATTCTTTGGTTGTCATTTTACCCTCTGCGGTCTCCGTTTTCCCCTCTGTGTTGGGGACACCACCTTGGGGCCCTGAGTTCACACTCAGGCTGTTAGACTTGCCAGTCTGAGGGAAGATAGCTGGTGTTCTCTGGGAATCCCCAGCCGATCCCTGTCTTCTCTTGAGATGATGCCAGCACACTTGGACTCCTCCCAGAGAGACTTAGGAAAGAGGAAGGAAGCATTTGCTGTCAGGAAGAGCGGAGGACAGCACCCAGAGGAGGCCCAGCTGCATCTCTGGCTCGGAGGGTCTGCACACATAAACGTGCGGGTGTGCTTTCACCAGGCAGGGCTGGTCCGCCTGGCTCCTGGGGCCCTGTTCGGAATGGGAGCCATGGTTTCCACCTCCAAGGGGCTGGTAGGAAGGCCTTGCCTGCATTTCCAGCCACGGGTCTGTCTTGGCTTCATGAAGGCAGCTGCGGAGCCTGGCAAAGGCAAAAAGCACCAGAGATCACGGGCGGGACATGCGTGGGCCACCTCTCCCTAGGCCATGCAGGAATCTGCCCCTAAACTGTCACCTAGCAACAGTAGAGTGCGTTCATGCAATGCAGATGAATAAGGAACTTAATGAAAAATTAGGGGGAAAAAAGCAAGAAGGGACAATTATTTGGTGTCTGCTGTGCCCTCACTTGGGGACACACAGGCCCCTGCAGCCCTTTGCTACACTTCTGGGCAGGAGGCGGGCAAGGGGAGACTGGCTTGTGTACTTACGTTCGCAGGCTGGGTTGGGAGGGGACAGAAGAGGCCGGCTGCAGCAGCTCTAGAGAAAGGAGGTGGTGGCAGGACAGAGAGGAAATGAACAAGGTGACATGTACAAGGTCTCATTTTCAGTCGGGGTGACTGGCTGGAAGGACCCCTGTGTCTGCTCACCTACCATACCTGGCCCAGGGCTTTCTCTTCGCACAGGACCCGGAAAGGTTGACCCTCCTAGTGTCCAGCCCTCAGGAAGGGGGTCCAGCCAGTCTCAGGGACCCAGCCTTCCCACTCCCCTCCCAGGCAGGGCCTGTCACCAGGAGAAGGATGACCCTCCCTGTCTGAGTCCTCATTCGACTCACAGCTCGGTGCTAATCTAATTGCTGGCTCTAACCTAATTCTCCATGGAGGCTCGAGTCCTCTGCCTGCTGATATTAAAACTCTTTTCATTTAATTGTGCGGAAGATAGATCCTCCTCAGCCGTCAGGTGGTAAATATAGAATAGCTGATGCGGAGCTCTAATTTCTTCCCTGGCAGACCTCCTGCAGCTCTGAATAATTGGAGACCAAGCTGCTCTGGATGGGTCGGGCCAGGTAGGAGGGACTAAGGGGTCAGGGGTGAGGCGGGTAGCACCTTGCTATGGTCAGGACAGGTTGCAGGTCAAAGACAAGGGGGCCTGACTCCTGTTGGAGCTCTAGACACTGTGCTGGTAGAGTTGGGACGATGACCTGCTTCTGGGGCACGGGGGTCAGGATGACAGCTCTACTCTCTGCCAGCTGTGTGACCTCCAGCAACTCACTTGACCTCTCTGGACACCCGTTTCCTCATTTGTAAAGTGAAGTAAAAATGATACCCACCTCATGAGGTGGCTGGGATGCCCTGAGATCATTTGCCTAAAGCCCCAACATAACATCTGGCACGTGGTAAGCAGCATCAGAGCAAGTGTTCTGTCCCGAGGTCCAGGCCCCAGCGAGGTGTTAAGCAAAAAGTGCTCATTCCAGGGCCAGAACTAGGGTAGGGAGAATGAGGTACTTGCCTGGGGCGCCCAATTTAAGAGGAACTCCAAACTCAGTACTTAAGATAAATACAATTTTAATGTAACATTTTATTTTATTTAAAAAACACTTAAACATTTTTAAAAGGTTTTATTATCTTTAGAGAGAGGGGAAGGGAAGGAGACAGAAAGGGAGAGAAACATCAATGTATGGTTGCCTTTCACCAGCCTCCAGCTGCGGACCTGGCTGGAGACCTGGCTGACAACCTGGTTATGCGCCAGGGACCAGGAACCCTTGGGTTCACAGGCTGCTAATGTCATATTTTAAACATAATGAAAGTAATTTAAAAATCTGTCATGAACAAAGTATCACACTTTGGAATAAAGACAAGCTCTGCCTCTTGCCTCTGTCCCTGCAGGACCCTGAGAGGGGCAGGGTCTCGCCTCAGTCAGTCCCGGTCCCCCCCAAGCTGGGTACCCCCTTCCTACAGCGGTAGACCCACACTCTCTGGGAACGGGGTCAGGCAGAGGTGCTGTTCGGGGTGAGCTCTGCAGGCTGTCCTGCTGTGCGGGGGGTTGGATTCTCCTGCTGGGACAGAAGTACACATGCAGGGGTGAGCTTGCAGAGGGGACAGGACCCGCAGGCTCTGAGTCTCCAATAGACAAGGGTGGCCCCCACCTGCTGAAGGCACCGAAAGGCTGCTTTTCCACCCTCGTTCCCTTGGGACTTTCTCTTTGGCTCCCTTGAGGCTTCAGAAACTCCTAGAATGACTAAGCAACACCAGACCTTAACCTATTCAGTCTGAGACCCCTCTGCTCCCCTGGCTCTATTCCAGATAACTGGGGTCCTTCTCTCCGTGTGTCCAATCCCTGGACAGAGCTGCAGCTCCTGTTCCCCTGGTCTCTGTCTGCCAGGAAACCCTCTCAGCCCTGCAGCTCAGGACCTTTCTCTCTATTCATTCCAAAAGCACGCATTTGAGCACCTACCATTTGCCAGGCTAGATAATGAAAATACAAGGATTGAATGAAAATAAAATTGTACTTGGGGAACTCAACATAATACCAGCATACAATCAAGCTGAAGGTGTACTGGAAGATTTAGAACGAAAAGCACCCCTGTCTGGTTCATCTTGCTCCAAGTTCAGTAACACCTCTAGGTTCTATCAGCCTTCACTCTTTCTGGTGTTTCATCTCGTATTTAGGTGCGTTTTTCTAAATACATGCATGCATAGTCTTTTTTGATTGATCACTTTTGGGTATTAGCTTTTGACCTCCTGCCCTGCTAAATAAAGACTTTAATCTTCCATCTCCCTCCTGCTTCCTTTCCTTTCATCCTCCCAATTCATTATTTTCCAATTTTTCATTGAGCCAAAGCACCGCTGAGCCCAGTTCTACATTATAACTGCATTCCTTTTCATACAGCTCTTCTTTTCTCTAGGATTCATAAATCTCTGTTTTATTTGTCTGAGATCTAGCATCTATTGTTAATTCTTTTCTAAGCATGTGATGTCTCTGCCTCTCATTTGTCAATACTAATTTCCAGTCAATCTAAGACGTTGGTCACACCCTCCCACCCCCCACCCCCATTCTCTTGCTTTGATCTGGGCTCCTGGCTTAGCGGCCGGGCCTGGTAACTCAACTGTGCTCTCAGGACAGGCTTCACCTTCGTGCTGAGATGGGCCTTGTATATTCAAGTCCCTCTTCCAGAATCTTTCTTTTCTGGAAAGGAGGCCTAGGAAGTAAAAACTGCCATCCTTTTATATTTTTAACCTCTCCACACACTTGGTTGATTGATGGGTTCTGAAAGCAAGAATTTCTAAGTCGAAAATATTTTCCCCTGTAAAGCATCAGTAATGTCATCTAACCTCCAGAGTTCTAGAGAGTAGTGGCCCAGGCCATTTTGACTTCTGGTCTCTGGTGGCCTGTTTTTGTCACTTTGGAAGCTCCTAAGATCCCTTCATGGCCATTCTTACCCTTGACCATGAATTTTTTTGCATCCATTGTGTTGGGCACTGGGGAAACCTGTTTATTTTAGAAATTCACGTCCTTCAATTCTGGTAAGTTTTTATGTGGAATTGATATCTTTTCTTCTCCATTTCCTAAAGTCTTCCAAGATTTTCCTTATATATTTCGGAGCTCCTATGTTGGGTGCATATATGTTTATCAGAGTTATTTCTTCTTGATGGATTGTTCCCTTAAGTATTATGAAATGCCCATCTTTGTCCCTTTTTATGGCCTTCATTGTAAAATCGATTTTGTCTGAAATCAGTATTGCTACTCCAGCTTTTTTTTCATGTCCATTTGCTTGATATTTATTTTTTCATCCCTTCACTCTCAATCTGTGTCGATCTTTTGTTCTGAGGTGGGTCTCTTGAAGACAGCATATATGTGGGTCATGTTGTCTTATCCATTCAGCTACCCTATGTCTTTTGATTGGTGCATTTAATCCATTTACATTTAAGGTTATTATTGATTGATACTTATTCATTGCCATTTTCTCCCTGTGTGTCTGTATTCCTCTTTGGCTTTCTCTGTTTCTTCATTTTATTTATTTACTTATTTTTAAAGCAGACCCGTTAGCATTTCTTGCAAAGCTGATTTGGTAGGGATGTATTCTTTTAGTCTTTTTTTTGTCTGGGAAGCTCCTTATTTCTCCTTCTATCTGGAATGAGAGCCTTGCTGGGTAGAGTATTCTTGGTTGCAGGCCTTTGTTTACCATTACTTGAAATACTTTTTGCCATTCCCTTCTGGCTTGAGTTGTTTCTGTTGAATAATCATTTGATAGCCTTATTGGAGCCCCTTTATATGTTATTTGTGGTTTCTCTCTTGATGCTTTTAGGATTCTCTCTTTGTCTTTGAGATTAGCCATTTTAATAATATTCCTTGGTGTTGGTTTGTTTGGGTTGATCTTCATTGGGACCCACTGTGCTTCCTGAACTGGATTAATGTTTTCACTCATCATGTTAGGGAAATTTTCTATCATGACTTTTTTGAACAGGTTTTCCATTCCTTGTTTCTCTTCTCCTTCTGGTATCCCTATGATACGGATGTTATTACGTTTCATGTTGTCCTGCAGCTCTCTTAACCCCTCTTCAGTCTTGTTCAGCCTTTTTTTATTCTCTTGTACTGTCTTGGAGTATTTGTCTACATTATCCTCCAACTTGCTGATCCGGTCCTCTGCTTCCTCTAGCCTACTGTTGATTCCTTCTACCGTATTCTTCAATTCAGAAATTGTATTCTTCATTTCCTCCTGGCACTTACTGATATTTTCTATGTCCTTTTTTATGCTGTTGTAGCTCTCAGTAAGTTCCTTGTAACTTCCCTGGAGTTCTTTGTAGTTCTCCTGGAGTTGTTTATAGTTTTCTTTGATGTGCCTGAGCTCACTGAGCTTCTCTAGTATCATTCTTTTGAATTCCTTATCTGATATTTCAGGTGCCTCTGTTTCATTTTGTGGTCTTTCTGGGGATTCTTCCTTTCCTTTTGGTGATGGACCAATTCTTTTTTCCCCCATTTTATGTGTCTGCTGTTGCTTGCTTTTTATTTTTTTGCTTTTTCCTTGGGTTAACCTGCTTTGCTTCCTTGCCTTAGTTGAGCACCCTTCTGTGATAGTAGATTTGTGGAGTTCAATGTTGCATTCTCCCAGATTTTCTCCACTTGTTGTTCTTGGTGTGTCATTTATTTGGGCTGTCTGGTTGTATTCTGGACCTGTGGGCTGCTCTCCTGTAGGTCTCCACTGCCACTGGGCTGTGTTCCCCTGTGTCCAGATGCTAATCACTCGAGTTCTTCGGGACCTGAAGACGCCTTGCACTCCCTATCCTGTCCTCTAGCTGCTCTGGTATTTGAGAACACCATCAGCACTGCCCTCTACTCTGTCGCCATCTTCCCCTCTCTCTTCTTCTCCATTTCCTCTGTCCTCACATTCTCAAATTTTCTTTAACCAGATGTTGGGCTTCCTAAAATGGAGCTCCAATTTTTTGTTGTAATATTTTCCCCTAGGTTCTTTTTAAGGAATGTTTTCCTTTTTCTCATAGATTCCTTACATTTCATTTTCCATCATTTGATTGACTTTTGAATGTATTTCTTTTTTTTTTTTATTTTAATTTCCCAGAGCTCATTTTTGTTCTTGGTTCCTTTTTGTAAAACTTCTTTGTATCTGGATGCAATTTTTTTCTCCATTAAAAATGTTATCATTAATGTTCTCATTGAGGTGTTTTGTAATTCCCTGCATTGCTTCTACTTCTCTATATTATTTTTTTCTCTTCAGTTTGGACTTTGTGTTTTCTTTGTTTGGAACTTGGTCTTTAATGTCAGAGGGGGTCAAATGGCAAACCCATTTTCTTGTTGGGGGTGGGTGGGTCCCCAAACAGATTTTGCTTATCTTCCTTGATGGGCTTGCTCAGGCCTCCTGGGAATACCACAGCCTCCTGCCTGCCCAGGGCCACTTGACCTCTGGGACTCGGGAGAAGTGGAGGGGACCACATGAGAGGAAGAGGAAACACAGGACTTGTTTCAACTTACTTTTTAATCTGTTGGCTGCTTACTTAGCTTTGGTGTACCTACCTTGAGTTCTTCCAAACTACCCAATGAAACACAAAACTGCTCTCAGTTCTGTTACTCTCCTTGGGTAACCTGTACATTCATTTTTTTTTTATTTTTTTTCTGTTTTGGAGACATGCCCCTTAGAGCATCCTGTTTCCACCCTGAGGGACTGCTCTCCACATCTCTTCCTCAGCTCTCCTTCTAAAACTGTCCTTCCTGTTTTCCATGCTAACGAGCAAGCCCTCTCACTCACAGACACCTCTGTGTGTGTGAGATGCTGACTGCTCACTGAGCTGACTTTTGCTGATGGGAGTTGGGAACGAAGGGGGAGGAGCCAAGGATCCAGGGAACCAGAGAGGAAAATGCCTTGTCTGAGGTCACACAGTGTGGGCCAGGCAGAACCAGGGAGCCTGGGGCTCGCTGCCTCCCTCTGTCCTCGGCCCACGGCTCCAGAGTGGAGGCCACTAGCTGGGTGCCGTAGAGCCGCTGCCGGGACAGGTATGTAAGAAACAAAGGAGAAAAGACACCCCTGCAGCCCATTACCACCCCATCCCACCAGTTCCCAGTTACTCGTGTCTTTCCGGAGCTGTGGAAGGAGGGTAGGGCTTTGGACTGGAGATTTTGTTGTTTTCTTGGTGTTTTTTGACATAGAGAGTGAACCCTGGTTGTCATGGCAACCCCAGCAGTAGAAAGGAGGGAGAGGGCCTGGGAGGGTGAATTTATTTCACTGTCAGCTGCTTCTCCAAGTGAGGGAGGACGTGCAGAGGTCGAAGACCGAGGGTTAAGCCAAAAGCCCTGGTCCAGGAAGGCCCTGGGTATCCCCACGTCTTCCTGGACAGCCTGGCTCCCAGCTGGCTTCCACGCCGCACAGGTTTTCTTCCTTCTGGGGAGGTGTGGGGCTCCCCCATTGTGACCAGAGGCTCTGAGTGTAAGTGGAGGAGAAGGAAGGGGAGGCCCCGCAGAGAAACACCCAGGGGCTGGGGACTTGTGCTGACCTCTTGCTCATGTTGCAGCAGCAGCCAGGGGGTAGGACAGAGACAGGGAGTCCCCTGGGGAAGCCTGAGAACACAGACTCAACTGCAATAAGCCTTGGGTCGAGAAGCCAGATAGGAGAACAGGACCAGGCATTGGGTGGTTAAGCATCTTTCCAAGGGCGATGTCTCCCTGTGCTAGTTTTTCCTTAAAACATGTGTCCTTCCAGTTCAGTTTTCCGCTTTTGACCATGACAAAGAACCCCCACTTTTTTTTCCTTTTTTCCTAAAACAACACCATGTGCCTAGTGCTAAATGGCAGTTGACACTAGGAATGGGGAGCCATAGGGGGTGATGGAGACTGTGGCCCGATGGGGTGGCAGTCACAGCTCCAACCCACTCAAGGTGGTTATTGTCAACGTGGATATACTGGCTCAATTGCTCAGGAGAAACCAGACATTCAGACTGTAAAATGTCCTGGATTTTACCTTTTTCCTCACTATCGTCCATCGTATGCCCGTGTAGACTTAGGGCCTTTGCATGATCACAGACTCGGGAGCCTCTCCTGTTCCCTGAATGGTTCCAATGAGCCGAACCTTTAGAAGTGACCTCATTTGCCTCGACCTGCTGCAGATAGATAGGGACACTGGGGCTCAGACAGGGCAGACACCGGCTTGGCCAAAGGCGCTGAGCGGATCATTGGCAGGGCTGCAGCTGGAGGTACCCAGGGTTGATAAACAGAAGGACAACCCAAGAGCCCGAGTGCTGATGGGAGCCCGGGACAGCTGCCTCGCTCCTTCAGGTCGGCTGGGACTGAGGCAGCCTGGGGATGGGGCCGTTCAGCTCCCGCTGACTGGGGCCTCGCCAGTCTCTGTGTGTTACAGCTACATGGCAAACGGCACCATTTTATTCTTGCATCGCAAAATGTGTCATGGGGGAAGTCCTTTCCTGCTTTAGGAGATGAAAACTCAGGCAGGGCTCGTGTCTCCTCTGCTCACTCCAAGGCCACAGAGAAGACATTAATGAAAACTTCGGAAATTGATTCCACAGCACTTTTTCCCTGCCGAGGTAGGTCAGGTCTGCAGTGGGGAGCAGACCATGGCTGGCTTCCTCGTTCTGTCCTGGGGTCGCTCCCGTCCTTCAGGAGCCCCTGACCCGTAGCCAGTTTCCGCTTCCTCCTGGGTGTGGGAGGGCAGCAAGGGCAGGAAGAGCCTCCCTGGAGCTGGCACCGTCAGGAACGAGCTGTGTGCTCTCTGAGCCTGGGGGGTGGGGGCATCTCTGCCCTGGTGGTCTGGGGAAAGAGAAGACACCCATCACAGGTTGCAATGTCCCGCCCACCCAGGGTCCCTTACCCAACCACCAGGGCCCCAAGTTGACTAGATCCTCCCAAGGAACGTGTTTTGCGTCAGATACCTGATACCCGCATTCCTGCTGTGTTATCTTGTTAAAGACCTCGGACACCCTCTCTTGGTCCTAACTGTCCTCAGTGGTAAAGCATACAG
The DNA here is from genome assembly GCA_004026585.1 of Noctilio leporinus. Classification (NCBI taxonomy): domain Eukaryota; kingdom Metazoa; phylum Chordata; class Mammalia; order Chiroptera; family Noctilionidae; genus Noctilio; species Noctilio leporinus. The sequence continues at coordinate 297,011 of PVIW01000352.1, read as the reverse complement.
GCTGTCTTCCTGCTGGCAAGGGGCAGGCGGGAGAAGAGGAGGGCCAGAGAGGGAGTCCGCATCAGGGACAGGGAAGCTGGAGGAGTATCCTCTGCCTGCCCTGTTGCCCTGACGAAGCAGAATCTACCTGTATTTGTACCTCCGAGGTTCCTTCATCCGAGTGAATCCCCGGGGCTCTGATGCCTGGCATGTGGCCGGCCAGAGCCACACAGGCTCCCAAGCTCCATCCTTCGACAGGGGATGGGGTGAGGGGTAGTGGCATGCATGGTCCACGTAAGGGATGAGATTGCTTGGGTTCAAATCCAGGTCCTCGCTAAATGTTTCTATGGGTCTGTTAGGGTTTAACCACTCTCTGCCTCAGTTTGCCCAGCTGCAGGCTGGGGTACTAATGGAACCAGTTCATGGTGGTGTTATGAGGTGTGAATGAGATAATCCAAGTAGAGCTGCAAGGCTGGGGTAGGATGGGGTCCCTATAGGTACGTGCTGCTGTTGTTACTTGGGGCTCTCCGAATGGACATGGGGACAGCAGGCAAACGTTTAACTCCTGCACACACGTGCTTGTGTGCACTGCAGGGGTGCGTGAGCCCGGCTCGGCCGGCCTGCAAAGGGGGTGGCAGAATCCAAGCTGATCGTGGGTGGCACAGCAACTCTTTCCAATTACCAGCTCCTCCTTGGCTTTTGAAACTCTAACTTCTGTCTTTTCCTTTGGGGAGTATGTATATGTGTGTATACATATTTTATCCTCACCCTGAAATATGAGTGTGGATTTGAGAGAGAGAGAGAAAGAGAAAGAGAGAGAAAGATGAGAGAGAAACACTGATTGGTTATCTCCCGACATGCCCTGGCTGGGGATCAAACCCACAACCTTTTGGTGTATTGACAACGCTCCAACCTGGGGAAGCTGCTAATGCCTATGGCAGAGGTGGGCAGCTCAAGGGAATGTGAGTGGTTTACGGGGGGTCATGTCCAGCTGGGGAAGCTGGGACGCCCTGCGTTCAGGCCCTGGGGATGGGGTTTTGGGGTCCCAGGGGTGGGGACAGAAAGAGGAAGTGTTCCTGCTTAGTTCCTGTCTAACAACTGTCATTATTCGCCTCACAGTCTGTTCCTTGCTGCTTCTGAACAGCGGATACCAGCTTTTAATGCCACAATCACCTGTCTATTTGAGGAGGAAATTGGACTAAAATGGCCCAGAGCTTTCAGCTTGCAGTTTGGGAGATGGGAGGGCGGCAGTGGGCGGGCAGGACGAGAGAAGCTTCTTCACATGAGGATGTTCCTGCTGCCAGGGCCTCAGGAAGTGGCTGTCCTAGCCCCTGTCACAGCCTGGGGTGGGGGCCAATGCCAGGGGTTGCGGGGCCCAGACCCAGGCCTCCCCCTGCAAAATGTGGGCTCCTAAGCCCCTTTGCCCAGGAAGACAGGGTACAGAACCCACCCCAGCCCGCTGAGAATTACAAAATTTTCAGGGAAGGTTAAGGGTGGAGGGCATGAGTGGTCCCCCAGATATTACAGGACCTCTCTACAGTCCCTCCCCCATTTCCACTGCATCCTGGTCCTTACTTGCTTGGTCTACTGGGGAGACGGGGACAGGAGGCCTGAGTCGTGCCCTCGGGAAGTCTCTGGCTGGTGGGAGGACCAGCCTCCTTTGCAGGCCAGCTGGATGGGAGCCCCAGCTGAGCTGCCTGGGTCAGGACTGCCCAAGAAGGACAGGGGCCGGCTCACTGGGGAGACGCCTGTATGAGGGTGGACAGAGCCTGGTCCTTTCGGACCTGGACATAGGATTGAGGCAGAAGAGCCCTCAGGGGGCGGTGTTGTCTTATTCTGGTTGAGGCGGAGTTAGTGACAAAGGGAGATAGAGGGGAGGCTGGAGTGCAGGCGTCATCAGGAAAGAGCAAACACAAACCTGGGCTGTCTGTGGAGAGAGTCTGGGGGTGTTAGACACGATGCAGTGGGGCACGGGGAGCTGTTGAGGATTTTAGAACAAGGGAACAGCTTGATTGGATTAGGGGGGCAAACTCAATGCCCCCCTGGCTAGAGGATGGGTGAGGGCAGAGGCCTGGTGACCAGCGGAGGGGCTATGGCAGCTGGTCAAAGGCAATGGTCCCCGGCTTGGCACATCCTCCGGTACCTTCCTAATGCAGAGGCGGGTTAGGCTGGGCCGGCTGGACCTGGTGGGGGTGATGGATGCGGCAGAGGCTGTTCCTAGGTTTTGGGTTTGGGGCCACTGAGGGGATGGTGGTGCCGTTACACAGCAATCGGCTGGCTTCACGTTGGTCTGGGTAATTGCCACCCCTCCGCGAGGCATCAGTGTGGAGGAGTCAGGGGACAGTGGGTCCGACAGGGGTTTGGGCCCACTGGCAGCTCAGCTGGGTGGGTGTGGAAGCTGTGAACATGGCCATAGGTGTCCTGCATCCAGTGCTGCAGACGGGAAACAGTGAGGCCTGAGGCTGGCAGGACGTCAGGGGTCTTGGGGTCGCTGCCCGGGGTGAGCGGACGGAAAAGCCTGGGCTCCAGAACTGAGCCTGGCCTGCTGTCGCTGGCCCCCATTGAACAGGCTGGGGTCTGCAGCTATCCTGGAAGCAATGTTGGGGTGCATTACTCAGGGCCCCCAAAGCTCAGAGAGCCCCTCCATCTGTGCTTCCCGGAGGGAGCTGACTACCCAGCATCTCTTCGCTGTCCCAGTCCATCTGTCCTGGGTCTTGGACGTTTGTCCTCTTGGCCTTCCTCCCTGTCTTCCTTTCTCCTTCCCACTTTCAGAGCGAAGCCCTAGACCACCACAGCTTGAGCATGTTACCAGTTCCTGAACCCCATTCCCAGGGCCCAGGACTCTCCCTTTGCAGGGGGGCGTGGGGGCAACACAGGCTAACCCTGGATTCTGTGCTGCAGTTCAGGTCTCTTGTGGCATAGATAACTCACGGATGGGCTTGGGGAGCTTGACTTTAGGGGGAGGCTCAGGCTGGGACTAGACTTAGAGGTGACAAAGTGTACCAGCAAGTTTGTCACAGGGACACTGGCTGGGAGAGTGGATGGCTCTGTTCCACCCACCAGCACTTCGATCAGAGATCGTGCCCAGCTATGCCGATGGCGGATGGCGGATGGCCGAGGGAGGCAGCCAGCACCTGGGTGCTGGGGACCGAGAGCACGCAGGGGCACCTGGCCCTTGGGCAATGCTGAGTCATGCCTGGAGCCAATGCGGCTGGAACATCCAGTCCCCAAAGGCGGACAGGAGCTTATCTGGGCCATCCGCCTGCCTGCTGTGTCTGATGTGATGTCCTGAAGGAGACAGTGTCCCTGCATTTGCCTGCAGCCCGGTGACCCTGTGTGGCTGAGCTGAGGAGGGGTGAGCACGGCCCCCTGGCCAGCTTGCGGGTCCCTGCCAGCCAGCCTTGGAGGCATAGGGTGACTCCTGCCTAGAGGGAAAAGGGACCCTAGCTTCTGTTTTCGTAATCCCTGCCAGGCACGACTTCCTGACCTGTACCCTTTCCCCCAACTAAGGGGCACCTGTATCTACCCCCTGGGCTCAAATGTCCTTCTGGGAACGTGGGGCTATGCCCAGAACAGAGGCTTGATGGGGGTTGGGGGCCTGCAGCGTAGAGAGGGGCTGCCGGCTTTAAACATGTAAGGTGTAGTTTTTCAAACATCTTTAGCTGAAGCTCAAAGACTAAGATCCATAAAAGTAGTCACTCTGCTTGCAGTGGGGGCGCTGGGCTGGGCCGACCTACTGCCACCCACACAGCCACTGCATTGTCCCTGATTAACCCCCAGGGGTCCAACAGTTAGAAAAGCCATTGATGGACTGACTCTACAATCTCTGCGTAAAAAACGCAGCTTCCCCTGTTTTATAGACAGGTACACTGAGACTTAAGAAAGAAGAATGACTTCCAGGAGAGGTTGTTTGTGGCCAAGCCAGGGACACAAACCTGGGTCCCTCCTCCCAGCCTGGGGCCCCAGAGAACGGCATCTTCCTGGCTGCAGCTCTGTGTGAAAGAATTAATCATATTGGCCTTATTATGCATTGCAATATTCTGAGTCACCTTACCCCTGCTTGGACTGGGTCAGAGTAAACGTAAATGCAGATGTACGATCATTATGCTCTCTTTGGGTTCAGTTCTGGTCTCTGCTCCCCGAGGGGAGGAAATAAAGGAAGGTGAACCTGGCCCCAGCCCTGGCTGAACTCAGAGTTGGGGTGAGGAGTTTGGGAAAGGGTGTCAGGAACTAGAGGCAGCCAGGCAGGAGAACTGGAACCCTGGACCGTGCCACATGGTGGGGGGTGTGGTAGACATCCCTGGGGCCTCCTGGGTAGCTGTAGTTTCCGTTTCTGGTCTGAATGCTTTTAAGAATATGGACTCTGCCACTTACCAGCTGTGACCTTAGTTATATTTGCTAACCTCTCTGTGCCTTGGTTTCCTCGTCTGCAATGTGCAGATGATTAAAAGCACACGTCACAAAGAGTTATCGTAAAATTGATCAGGCATCACTTCTTACAAAGCCCTTAGCAGTGCACCTGACGTATGGCATATCTCCCTTGACAAGGAGCTGGCCGTGACAGCTGAGCGGTGGTGTGAGTTCCCAGGGACAGGGCTTCTCTCCCAAGGCTTGGTCATTACAAGTCTGGTCTGATGGAGAAGAGCCCCGGCCCAGGAAGCAACAGGTTTAGGACATAAATTCTTGCTGTGCCCCTGAGGACTTATATCCTCCCTGAACCTCAGTTTTTGCATCTGCAAAGTGGGAGCAAGACCCCGCACACCATGGCGCTGTGAGTGTTAGATCTATCCATGTGTAAAATGCTATCACTCACCTGGCACATTGGAGGAAGAATTCGGAGAATGCTGGTTCCCCTCCCAAACAGGCCAGGCAGGAGGGCTCAGTTACCATCACACAAGGATCCCCCGGAGAGTTTGGGGGAGGAGAAGGAAGTGGCGGCACCAGCAGCGAACACAGATGGGAGCAGGTAGCATAGTCAGGCTGGGACAGGGCAAACTTTCATTGCATTCGCTCAGCCTATTTTCCCCGGGCATGAACAATGTCTGGTCCCTGGACTGGGTCCTGGGCACGAGGACGTGGTGACAGATGCCTGCACACAGGAGCTCCCAGGCTGGGGAGGGCAGGTGAAGATGTCCCCTCCAGTGTGCCAGGTGGAGGTACAAAGGCTGGCCGGGGGGCTAGGGAAGGTCGGGTTTGCGTTGCCTTGACTGGATTTGAAGGACGGCTGCGGCCGAAGACAGCCAGGCTTGCGGGGGGCTGCAGGCCGTCCCAGGTGGAGCAAGAGCAGTGGCTGGAAATCATGAGGGGGTCCAGTAGACCAAGGGAAGTTCTAAGCTGTGAATTTTCCCTCCCAAACTGAGGCAAACTTCATCCCTTGCCTAGGTCACCCACTTCCACTGGAAGCAGGATTCTTCCTGGGGGAGTCTGCAAGCCATTTAGCCCTGGGGCCATTTCTGAAAAGTCCTTCAAAGGAACAAACAGCATAACCAACAGCCTGCTTTTGAAATGCAGACCAAAGCTCTAGGGCTGCCCAGGAGACTATTGACTGAACTCTTGCAGCAGGGCCTGGGAGGGTTTGGTGAAGCTTGCAGTGGGCCTGGGACAGGGTCAGTGTAGGCCCAGGCCCGGAGGGCTTCTTGGAGGCGGCAGCAATATCGGTGGAGGCCTGTTTCCCTGTGTCAGGAGAGAGCCAGGCTATGAAAGCCTTGTGCACTATTAGCTTCCTACTGCAGATCAGAGCTGGGAGGTGCCTCAAGTGGTTTCTCGCTAAGAAGACAGGCTCTTCCCAGGCTCGAAGCTGACATGTTTTCTTTTCCCCAGATGAGGATAATCAGCCTGTTTGGGAGTTGTGCTGACAGCTCCGGCAGCAGGCGGGGTGGGGGTGGGAGGCCCTGGGGCGGCAGGCAGCTGCAGAGCAGGAGCTGACACTGTCTGGGTGACACCCACAGCCTCCAGCAGGTGGGGATTTCTGCCACCACAGGGAAGGCGAAAGCTGTGGGGCAATTTTGCTCAGGGACATGAACCAGAACCCAGAACCAGCTTGGCAGTCTCCCCTTTAATTCCTGCCTGCAGGCCAGTGCTGAAAAGTGTCCAGCCTTCCCCACCTCCCCACCCCCATCAAGACCTGCACCTGGAGCCACAGGGCTTCCCCACCCCTTACCCCACCCCCACTGGCCCCCACAACCCTGAAGGACCCCAGCAGGCTGGATGAACACTCCTCATGGACGCATGGTGGGGGCGGGGGCAAAAGCACACCCCAGCCTGGGGGTCTCGGTGAGCAGGTTCTTGGGGAGCCCCTCTTCTGCTCGAGGGTCAGCACCCAGAGCCTTGTGTTGCTCAGCATTTCTAAGCACTTGGTGGGAAAGGCGTGAGCACCCCACAGGGGCCGAGGCATGCTTATTTTAGAATCACCTGCAGCCGAAACGCCCATATTTGCCTTGAGAGTCAACCCTCCACTGGCCGGGTGCCTGGGGTGTCTGGGGGTCTAAGGGGAGCCCAACCCTCCCACCCCTGCTTCTCCAGCTTCCAGGAGGGGAACCAGGCCAGACAGCCTTTTTGAGGGCCTGGGACCCACCAGAACAAACATGCACTTTGGTTTCTCCTCGAGTGGGGGAGGGGAAGGTGTCCCCGGCTCTGCAGCGCGGCCCAGCTGGCGGTTCCCAGGGTTTGCTTGTTCACGTCCAGAGCTGGCAGTCAGCCTCAAACTCTGGGCCACGCATCCCTGCTGCTCCAGCAAGCAAGGGTTAGGGGGCACCTTTGACAGAGCCCGTGGTCTTTCCTGGGGGCCGGGGTGGGGGCCCAGCCTCAGAGACCCACACCCCACGGCTGTGTGAGCCTGGGTTGCAGCCCCAGGAGGCGGGCAGGGCCCGGGGCTCTGTCCTTAGTTCCCCACTGACCCCCAGCATGACAGTAAGGAAATCCCTCCCGCCACCATACCTCAGTTTCTGTCTCCGGGGTGTGTGGGAGACCCCAGTAAAGTATACAGAGACTGCAGCCCCCCAGAGAGGCACCTCTGGGACCACCAGCCACCTGTCTCTGGGGAGCCCTCAGCGGCACAGCTCTGCTCCCAGGCGGTCTCCCAGGCAACCCCGCACTGCCTGCCAAGCAGGCTGCCAGGACCTGGCTGCGAACGCATCGTCAGTGCCACGCCGGTGGCAGGAGCCAGGGCGAGGCGCAGCCTCTGGCGGTGGCAGGGAGCTGGCAGACAAAGCCCAGCGGGTCGGAGGGGTGGGGGCGGGCCAGGGGGCCTGGGAAAGCGCTGAGGTACCTGGCTGCCCTTCCCAAGTGCATCCTCCTCTCACTGCCTTCCCAGTGACCCTTTTTTTCCAGAGCACTCCGTTTGGCATCTCAAGGCTCTGGGCCTCAGTTCCCCCATGTCTTGAAGGGGTGGAGGCTGCGCTCCAGGCCTCTGGACTCTGCTGGCCTGACGCAAGGGCTGGGATGTCCCAGGCCTGCGGGCTGGGCTCTGAAGAGCCTTCAGAAAGCGGCCCCAGGAGGACATGGGAGGGTGCCTCTCTCAGGGATGTTTATTAGACAGGCTCTCCAGAACTAGAGACCACCCTCTCTGCTCCTCACTCTGTGCCCCTGGCAAAGACCATTCTCCCGGCTGGCTTGCTGTCAGCCTCTCCCTCGGCCACTGCCAGGATTTCTGCGAGCCCTGCAGGCGGCTCTTTCTTGGGTGGCAGGCACTCCTGTGTTAGGCCATTATGTACTATCAGGTGCTGAGAGGTATAAATGCTGGAGCCCTGGGACATGAGGCCCAGGGGCGATGTGCAGAGAGGAGAGGGTCCTGGGGACTGAGGCTTCTGCATGCGAATAGCTGGGGGCAGGGGTGGCAGGATCGGGGAGGTCTGGCAGTGCCCACAAGATGAGGACAGGGTAAGGGGGCATGGCTCACCTCCCGAAGATCCCAGGCCAGGCAGGAGGCACCAGAAAGGACGGCTGCTTCAGTGGGCGTTTCACTGGGCCTGGGCCCCTGCAGCACCAGGCTGCCAGAGAGGCCAGGGTATGGTCAATTGCTGTGGCCCTTTCGTGTGGATTAGAAAAAGACACCCTTCCTGGGCAGACATGGCCCTGCAGTGCATGGACTTCCCGCCCTCACCTCTTCTGTGGAGGGTGGAGGGTTTGGGGGGGGTGTCATGGGGAGGGGGCAGCGCCTGAATTGCTGTCTAAAGCAGCTGCTGAGCAAAAACGGGAGATGCAGCGACTGAGTCAAGGGGCACCTCTGGCTGGCCTGGCCGCACAGGGAGGCTTTGGGATCTGGGAGCTGAGGCCTGGGCTCCGGAGCAGGGCGGGTGCTGGCCGCTTTAACAGATCCTGAGAGTGTGCACCCACCCTGCTGGGAGGACAGGATAACCAGGACCGACCACGTCCCCCTGGTCCTGGAGCATATGTTTCGGAGGGAGAAGACAGGCAATAGTTACCGGGAAAAATATCAGGGGGCCTACAGAGACTCATACTACGGGGAGGGATAGTGAATGAAGGGTGACGGTAGGGTGGGGCAGGCAGGCCCTCTGAGCTGTACGCTGAGGCCTGAATATAAGAAGAAATCAGCAAGTGAAAGTCAAGGGGGAGAACTTGGCGAGCAGAGGGACCAGCCAAATGAGGTTCCCACCGAGGGGATGAGTTTGGCCAGCTTGGGGACCGCAGGGAGGCTGGGGGGGCTGGCCCATGGTGGGGATACAGAACCCAGGTTCAGCTGCCTGCCATCCGAAAGCCGATACTCAACAGGCAGGGTCTGATGGAAGCAGAACAGGGTTTTTCAAGAGCTGACAGCTTGAGAAGATGGGGATTCTTACCCTCGTCTGAAGACCATCTTTCTATCTCAGTGCAGGAAGGGGCATCTGGGGGGGGTGGGGAGGTGGAATAAAGGGAACCACAGGGTGCTGTGGGCTCTCTGCTGAGGGGGCTGTGTCCAAGTCAGAGTCAGCCCAGTCTTCCCCGACAGCATCGCCAGTGAAGGCTGCCGTGGGTGGGCTCCAGGACCCTCCCAGCAAGCAGGCAACTGCGAGTGAGTCTGTAAGTCACCATTGTCAGGGACGATGCTGAAAGCAGGGGGGGCTGGGCCACAGGGGGAGCCAGGGAGCAGGTAATGGGCTCAGCTGGGGGGCCTGGCCACAGCCGGGTTTCTGGACTCGGCCAACCGACCGCAGTGAGGAGCCAGTGCTGTGGGAAGCCATTAGAGTAACTTATCTATTCATTCTTCAAAGACTGTATTTGTTTATTCCTAGAGAGTGGGGAAGGGAGGGAGCAAGAGAGAGAGAGAAGTACCTACCTGCATGAAAGAGGAACATTGATCAGTTGCCTCCCGTTCGCATCCTGACTGAGGACTGAACTCACAACCCAGATGTGCCCGATTGGGCATTGCACTGTTGACCCTTCCTTCATGGGATGATGCCCAACCCATTGAGACTGCTCGGTCAGGGCGCCATGAGAGGAATTTCAACAGGAGACACCCCTGAATGATGATTCTCCACCAGGAGTGACTGCTGACCCTCACCCCCACACCTAGGCTGTTTGGCAATGTTGGGGGATGCTACTGGCGTCTAGTGGGTAGAGGTCAGGGATCTGCTAAGCATCCCGCAAGGCACAGGACAGCTCCCATGGCCAAGGCCTGAAAGGTCAATAGTGCGAATCTAAGTCCGGGTGGCCCCAGGGCTACTGCTGCTCTTTCGGAAATACGAAGGGGCACGGTACTCACATCTAGCTTTTCCTATGTGGGCTCTGGGTTCAGATCCTGTCTCCCTGGCGTGCTCAAGATGTCCATGTGCAGAGGTTGAGAAGTCGCTCCGTAACAGAATGGACACAGCAGGGCTACTTAGACCTGCAGCAGCCAACGCCACAGCCCCGGGCCACGGGGGCTTGGTCAGCGTTGTCATGCAACTGGTCTCCGTTGAGATGTGCTGTGAGTGTAGGACACGCACTGGGGTTCAAATCTGGTGCAATAAAAATGTAAAACAGCCCTGGCTGGTGGCTCAGTGGATAAGGTGCTGGCCTGAAAACCCGAAGGTTGCTGGTTCGATTCCCAGCCACCTTTGGACATACGTGGCATACATGACATACGTGGCTTCCATTGGTAACTCGCCTGATGCTTCTATCGGATGGTGCTGAGTCACACCGTGATAACATTGATTCCACTGCTTCCTAGGTGCTAAGCCCCGTCCTTTTAAAACACAGATCATTGATTTCCTTTTCACAACCCCTTCATAACAGGGATATTGGTATCTACCCTCACTTTAAACGTGAGGAAGCCGTGGCCCAGTGAGGCAGTGGCCCAAGGCCACGCAGGGGGCACGTGTAGAGCTGGCTCCAGAATCTGGGAGCCCCTCCAGGTTCCATGAGGGGGTTCTCTGGGTAAGGGTACAGTCAGACAGGAGTGCGACCATTCTGGGGCCACAGGACTAACTGACGGAGTGGGTCCCAGACAGCTCACCTGCGTTGGCTCTGAGCAGCAGGTGGAAGGGAGGTGCTGCTTGATGGGGTGTCAGGAGGGGCAAGAGGAAAACTAAGCAGAAGGAGGAACCGTAAGACAAGGATGTGGTCAGGTTTCTGGCTCATCCCAGAGCTGGGGCGCCTTGAGCCCCCGGAGCAAGATAGCAGGAGAACTCACCCCAGGGAGGGCGCCTGGGCTCACCCTGGGCTGGAGCCCGGCAGGCCAGCCAGATTCAGGCCGAGTCCCAAGAACCAGGCATCTCTGGGAAGAGCAGCAAAAAGGGGTCGTGTCTCCAGGCCCAGCTCAGGCGAGAGGAAGGCGCTGGGGTGTGGGAAGGGTGACACAGGCGGCTCACGTCATTTGGTAGTTGGAAAGTCCTTCCTTATGTCTGACTGCAGTCCTCGCTGTTTCAAAGGGCACCTGCCGCAGTTCTTTGCCATTAACCTGAGCAGATCTCCTCATGCTCATCCCTCTTAAGGCTGAAGATAGAAAATGCCTCTCTTTTTCAACCCCAGCCTCTCCTGAACCTGTCTTCCCCAAGCTACTCCTGCCTCCTTCACCCAGGGGAGACGTTTCTCCTCCTTGCAACAAACGGTCGCAGATTCCGCTCAGGGCTCTGACCAACTGCGGTTCAGGGCACACGGGGAGGGATGGGCAGAGACTGATCTGAGCCGGTGGGGGTCCTGCCTCTGGCTCTAGAAGCTTCCAGCCGGCCCCACCCCTAACCCTCATCTGTCCCAGCTGGAAGGTCTGTCCCCAGGAATCTGTTCTCAAGAACACTCGTTTCTGGTTGGGGACTTGCTCGCTGCCACCCGGCTCCTGCCCGCAGCAACCCTGGCTTTCGCCCTCAGCGGGCCAGCTGCAGGCTGTGGGGCCGTCCTCGCATCCCCAGGCCCAGGCTGGTTTGACTCGCCGGCCTTCCCTTTCTCGCTCTGTCCACCCAGCCACCAGCCCCAGGGTGGCCCTTTCGCTAATCTCTCCATCGGCAGCTTCACTTCAACCTCCACCGCTGCTGCCCGCAAAACAAAGTGCTTTGTCAATGGATAAGCCCTTGGGGGCTAAGCACAGGAAATGAAAGACCGAGCTCAGTAAGAAAATGTATCCTTTTTCATAGATTTCTGCAAGCCAATTGCTTGGGCTTCTGCTGAGGGACCATGCTGGTCTTTGCTCACACCCTTGGGGTCTCCGGCCAGCGGGGGTGATGCTGACAAGGAGGGCCTCTGTCATGCCTTTGGGTCTGCGAGGCTGCCCACCCGGCCGTGGGTCACCAGGTGCCCTTGGCAGGAGGGCACCTTCAGGCCATGGTCAGGGGCCAATGCCTAGAATGGGTTTGTTGACACGGGGCAGGCTGAGAAACAGCGAGTCCTGCCGTCCTGCCTACCCACAGCAACCCTGGCTTTGCGGGGAGAGCTGGCAAGGCCGCCTGAGTGCAAGGTGTGGGGGGACAAGCGGGGGCTACGGCCACGCCTTCAGTCCCGGCAGGTTACTGCGGCTCTCAGTGACCCCACTGCTCAGTCTGCAAAGGGGGGTGGGGTTGGATTGATGGTGCTTAAGATCCCTTTCAGGCATAATTTATGCAACTAATGTGAGTAGAGTTTTACTCATGTGCCAGAACTTTCAGGAGCTGTGATGGATAGCGGCCTGGACTTTAAATCAACCTCAGCAAGCAGGAGGGCAGGTGGGGCCCCTCCCCTGCTGGGAGGGTCAGAGCAGCAGGCCAGTGGTGGGCACAGTCCCAGGAGGGAGGAAGGTGGAAAGGGGAACCAGTTTGCCGCTCCAAAGCTCTGTCACATCGGAGAGGACTGTTGTGAGGTTGATACTGGGTAGTTGCTATGTGTTAGCCACTCTTTGTCTTCTCCCAGGGGGGCCCAGCAGGCTCGAAAAGGGACCGTGCAATCCACGGGACCTGAAGATTGATTCTTTGCTCACTCAACGCTTCTTTCCTTTTCCTGGGCTTTGCATCCACTCTAACAGTTTCAATTACTACCCCCACCCCCGCCCCGGCAGTCGTGGTCTCTGGTTGTACATCAGGATCACCTGAGGAGTTATAACAAACATGATGGCAGGCCCTGCCCCAGACCCAGCTGGTCACAGCTTCTGGGGTTGGGTCTGGGAATGAGCAGACAGAGTTGAGAACCGGTTCCCCTGATCACACTTCCTTCCAACTCTGATCTGTCTTCTAGGCTCCCCACCTGCTCCCTGGACTTGTCTTGCTCCCTCTCAGGGTGCCTCATGCTCAACTTGCCCAAGTCAAGTTCACCATCTGTGCAACCCGCCCCCCCCCCTGCTTCTCCCCAGGGCTCCCCGTCTTAGAGAACTTGAACATCACCACCCTGCGGTGAAAGCCAGCCATCTGAGGGCAGCCCTACCTCCCTAGTCCGTATTCTTCGTGTCTAATCTGTCACTCTGCCAAGATTGGATTCAGCTGCTACAACAGAGAGACCCATCATAGCGGTGCTCCCCAAACAGAAGTTGACCCCTTTCTCACATGAAAGTTGGGGTAGGCAACTCAGGGCTGGTACGGCAGCTCCAAAATCACCGGGTGTGTTTGTGGCGGAGGGGTGGGGGGTCAGGCTTCTTCTTCTTCATGTGCTTTTGCTTTCCTTCATGAGCAGCTTCCTTCTCTATGCCAGAGATGGTTCCTATAGTTCCCACTGTCATGCCCCCATTCTCTTCCAGAGAGGGGGCAAAGCAGTTGTGCCCCTCCTTTGAGAGGCGCACACTAGATGTTGTTCACATCACATCTGTTCATGGCTCATTGACCTAATCAGGCTCACACCTGGCTACAAGGAATGCTGGGAAATGTAGTCCTACTGAATTTCTGATCCATCCACTTCGCCACTTTATCCATTGGAACAGCCTCCTGGTGATCTCCCCACTCCCTCCAGCCTGGTTTTTTTCTTCCATCCTGGATATATTTAAATGCAAATGAAACCTGATCATCTGTTCAGCAGCTTCCCACTAGTCCTAGGACAAAACCCTGGGTCTTGATGGGCCCCTAAGGTCCTCACCATCTGACCTGGCCCTCTGGCTTTGAACTGAGCCTCTGTCTCTTGCTGTCTGTGTTCCAGCCACATAAGCCTGAGTCCAGTGAGCTGAGTGCAGGTGTCTCCATCTCTCCGTTCACGGCCTTTGCTCCTGCTGCTAACCCTGCTGCAATATTCTCCATCTGCACCTCCTCCCACCCCACCCCCAGCTCCCTTCTACAGTCCTTCAGATCTAAGATTTAACGGACTGTTTTCCTGAAACTCCCCTGACCCCTGGGATGAGATCAGGCCACATGTCCATATGTTACACAGGCTTATGGTACCCCGTTCTTTTATGCCAACATCATAGGTTGGGTTATGCTGCTTGTGTGATCGTTTTAACTTCTGTGCACGTCCCCACCCCCCACCTTGCCTGACTATAGGCTCCAGGAGGCAGGACCCAAGCCTGGAGTGGTGCCTGGCCCACAGGAAGTCCTCACTGAGTGGACTTTACCAGGGTGAATCATGAGGGATGGAGAATGGTGAAGAGTGACTCCCTTGTTTTTGGCTTAGAGGTGAATGTGGTACCATTCGTGGAGACAGAGACCCAGGAGGGGGCCTTACGCCGACTGGTGCAGGATTCCGAGTCCAGCGTTGGAAATGCTGGGCTGAGGGTGTGAAGCAGGCTGTTGGACAGATGGATCTGGATCTCTGGGGAGATGTCCCGTTTGAATCAACTGACATTGGATTCTCAACCTGACCTGAAACTATCATGGGTCAAGGTCACGAGAATGGAAACCATTGACGGGGGAGGGTGGGGAGCATCCTGGCGATGTGTCCAATTTAAGACAGGAGGGATTGGGTAGGAAGCACCAGAACTCCCTACTCTGGCTCTCCTTACTGAGTTCTATTCTCGGAAAGGCCTGTTCTGAGCACCGAGCACTGTGAGCCCAGGAGGGCTGGCATCTGTGCTCGTCCACCTGAGTGACACTGCACACCCACAGCCGTCCGGTGCAGCCATCCCAGGTAGACTGTCTGCCGGGTGCTAGGCCTGTGTGGATCAATGATGGTGGCAGCAGCAGAGCAGCGTGGCTACTGTTTACAGAGCACTCACTCATACCAGACGCCGCATTTTCAACACCTTTTCACAACAGCTCTCCTGCCATTGTTTTTCCCATTTCACAGCTGGGGAAACAAGGCAGCAAAACATGACCAACAAGATCACAGCTACTGAGTGGCAGCAAAGAAGGAAAGCTATCACTCCTTGGCTTAAAAACACTTTGAGGTGTGGGATTGTTTCCTTGTAATATTGGGCAGATGGGAAAACAGGTTCATAAAGGGGTATCTGGTGAATATAACACAACTTCTCCCTGCCTTTTTCTTGCCCCATCTCCTTTTCTATTATGACTAATCATGTTTTCCTTGGAAGAGACAAAACTAATTTTAAGAAGACAGGCAGCTAACGGGCTGCCTGCACATTTCAGTAACAGGTAACGGGCAACCACTTTCAAGGTTAACCTTCAGCGACCTGATGGAATAGCAGCACTTTGCAGAGCATGGCAGTTGGAAAGGCCCTTTATAGTACTTGACACTGTGAGGTAGATAGTATCATCCATGAGTCACAAATGGCCCCGATGGTGACTTCTTAGAATGCTGGGGCTGGTGGATTATAGACAAGATAGAAACTTCAACTCAGACCAGACTTCCAGTCCAGAGCAATCTGTCTGATATCTGCTGGGATCTCTGTGTCTGCAACATTTCCTCCTGGCCAGTGTCCAGATTAGTTTCCACCTTAGTCTTTCATTTTCCTGATTGCATGTTTTCCTTCTTCCTCTCCCTACCAGGGTCTTTAGAACTATGTTTTTGCTAAATTTCAACTGTTCCATGGATGAATCAGCTAATTTATACTAAAGTGTTAATGACTAATAGTGGCTCTCCATTTATTTCCCCTCTGGGGAGTAGTAGATCTTTTTTTAATTGAATAATAACAATAACAAAACTTGACTTGTGGTGTCCTGCTCTTGGAGTTTTTAAAAACAATCCCCATTCATTTCTTATTTTCTTCTCTGATCCAGCCCCACCCTTTTCTGTCTCTTGCCACTGCCTTCATTCAGTTCAGCCCTTCCTCACCTGTCCCCAGGACTGTAGGTCTCTAAGGGGTCGATAGATGCCCCATCCTGCTGTCCAAAGGAGTATGTTTCACACCTCTTGTTTTTAACTTTCCTGGCCCTACATACTCCAAGAATAAAGCTAATCTCTTGGTCTTCCTACACCTCATGCTGGGACATGTCTCTGGGCAGTCAGCTGTCAATCTCTGTGTCACCGATTTCAGGGAGAAATGCCAAGCTCTCCAAGTGAGTCTCTTTAAGCTCCTCTCACTTGGCTGAGGTGAGAAGAAGCACCCCGCTTTTTTTACTTGCTTTCCCTTGGAAGCAACCCCCCCGCCCCCGCCAATGTATCCCGTGTAGTTTTTTCACTTCAACTCCTTGCCTTCTCTCATGTAGCCTGAGGTGGGTGGCAGACGGAATTGGGGAAATAGTTTGGAGGCCACGGGCTTTTCACGTCCTGCATGGACAGTGTCCCCAAATAGTTCTCCGGGCATGAAGAACTTGTGAGTCGGAAATGTGCTCGAGTGGCTGGGCCATGCTGTGGCACTTCTCCTGGAGATAAAGTAAGGGTGCTAATGACTTGTGTGGTGAAGGACAGCCTGCCAATTAAGAAGTCTCCTAACCACAGTGCCCACAGCTGCCCTTCTTGGGGAACGAGTGTGTGGTTACAAGGCGGAAATATGGGTGAGAAGTAGTGTTGTGACCCAGAGAGAATGCCAGTTCCTGCCCGTGGCACTGGGGCTGTCTGCCCTGCCCAGTCCCATGTCTCTCCGGAAGAACATGATTTTGGGGAGCCACTGAACTGGAGGACTGCAAGGGGTGAGTGGGTGGTAGAAAGGAGGAAAGAAGTCCAGTTGAGGGAAGAGGAGAAAAGTTGGGAGACCCGCCTGGGGTATTTGGCTCCCTCCAGGTTATGGGAATCCATTGGTATCACTATTCCATGTGTCGTAGTTGTCAATCCCCATGGCCATTCCACCCCCAGCACCACCAGGGTCGCCTCTACAATCATGTACCCGCCTGTCACCAGTCAGCATCCTCCAGCGGTGTCTGGGCGCTGAATCAGGTTAACGCCTGGTCCGCTGCCCGCCTTCCAGATTCTCTTTCTCATCTTGGAAAGAGCTGGGGTGGAGCAGAGGGCCTCCTGGAGGAAACCCCTTCTGCACCAGGGAGAGGGAGGGGTGAGCTGCTCTGCCCTGTGACAAGTCCGGCCCAGGTCTTTGTAGGTGTGAGCTTCCAGGAGCCGCCCTGTCCTAGGGCCTCTGGTCTACCTTTTGAAGGAATGCTAGTGGCCTTTTGGATCCTTTGATAGGAATCCTATTTTCAGAGTTCCTGGGCTCTTAAGCATTATTTGAAGGAATTCGTAGCTGGGATCAGGGCTCTGGTCTTGGGTTAGGATTAGAGGTTGGAGGTTATCAGCCTGGGGCTGGGGCAGGGTCTTCCTCTGAGGCTGGGATTAGAAAGAGGCTAATGGGAGACGAGGGCAGGGTTCAGTGTCCTGCTTGGGTCAAAGTGCTGGCTGGGGCTGAGTCAGCTCTCAGGGTAGAAGCAGGGTCAGGTATCCACCAACTGAACCTCTGTTTTATATCCAAAATCTCTCACCAAGCACCACCATTTCACCCCGGGTCAACCTATTTTCTTGAGAGAGTCCATCCTCTCTAGCCCCTTTGCCACTACCCTCCTTTTAGCCCTGAGACTCCTGGGGCTCAAGACACAGCCCCACTCCTGCTCCGGACTGTGGACTTCAGGACAGGATGGATGACCTTCCGAATTCAAAGCCCTCTGCAGCCGGAGCCTGCAATTGGAGGAGAGGCACGACCAGGCCTGGTGCCCAGCCAGCCCTGGCAGCTGGATGGCTAGCTGGCCGTGCCCACCCTGCCTGCATGCTGCCCCAGACCTCTCCCTCCCCACCTCCTCCTGCATCCTGCTTAGGATGCAGCCCTCAGCTCTACCTCCCCAGCCAGCCTCATTGTCTGGGCCCGTCCAGCGCCTAGCAACCCTTGCTGGGAGCCCTTTCCCACCGCTCCCCAGTGAGGACCGCCACCACTTGGGTTTTTATCTCTGTGAAGAAGCCAGTGAAGCAAGGCAGCTGGTCTTTTCCCCCAAAATCTCTAGGTCCTGTGTCAATTTGCAGGCTACATTCTGAGATTACCATGTTCTGTTCTGGAATTCTCCAAGCCTTGTAGGAATCCCTGATTTTGAGAATTCCAGGATCTTCTGACACTTCTTTAGTTGTATTCTAGGGTTGGTTATTGTATGCCAGGGGGGTCTGTGATTCCAGAAGCGGTCCTTGGTCACAAATTGGAGGGAAAGAGACCAGAAGCTGAAGAGGGCACAGAAGCTGCACTTTTCTTTAAATTAAAACTCCTGAAAGGTGCAGAGGAAAATGAAACTGCTACCTGGGAAGCAGGAAGGTGGGAGTCACCCACTGATTCCACAAAGACTGTCCAGTCCCTCTTGGCACTAGAGACGGAGTCCTGACAGAGAAAGACCCTGTCCCCAAGCAGCGTCCCTTCATACAGGGGAGACAAGTGTTAAACAAACAGACAAATAATAAGCAGCAAGTCAGGTAGCAATAGGTACGTTAAAGAGAATTATTGACAAAAGGAATTTGAGGTCTGTCCTGAAAGTCCTGGTGGCACAAACTATTTTAATTATATTGACATTTAGCTCATCCTTTCAGGAGAGGCCTCATAATTCATACTTAATTGTATTTACTCTGTGTCAAAAGCTCTTTTAAGACTTTACCTGTATTAAGGGATTTACATTTTATTATAATGTTAAGAAGTAGATGCTGCTGTTTAGCCCCACTTTCTAGATGAGGGAACAGAGGCCCAGAAGGTTAAATAACTTATCCTAGTGGTGGGGCCAGGATTTGAACCCAGGAATCTGGCTCCAAAGTCTATGTTTCACCACTGGGTTGTGGCGCAGGGTAAAGAGGTGGAGGGTGATATGGTGACAGGGGCTATCCCACAGGGAGGGCATGGACAATTGACCGAAGACTTGCAGAAGGTGACGGGTGGTGCATAGGCACACCTGGGAGCATGCTAGGAAGACCAGTCAGTGTTCTCTGTGCTGGGGGGCTGGAAAGGACTTCCCTTGGGGACCTGGTGGGAGCAGGTAGGCTTGGTGAGAGGACCTTTTTGCCTGCCCGGTCACATTCCTCTGTGTCCTCTCCTCCCTGGACATGCAATGGACAACCAAGACAGCTTTCTTTCCGCCTGTGCAGAGAAGTGTTCCCAGAACACAAAGGAAAGAGCGAAAAGAAACAATCCCTTGGTGACAGGGCTAACAGGCTAGTTAATTATGAGTAATGAGGGACACTCCCCGTCCTTGTCAGGTTCAGTGTGCAACAGAGTGATGGCTTCATCTCCCTGGGAAGGAATGGGGAGCAGTGGCCAGGCAACCTTTATCATCCGCACACCTGGCCTCCCGCTGCCATTCTCAGCCTGTCCTGCCTGCAGCCTTGGGCAACACAGCCGAGAAAAGGGAGCTCAGGGGACGCTGGGATCTGGCTTTGAGAGTGGGCCTGTAGCCTTTCTGCACAAGTCAGCTCACCTCCGAGTCTTGCTCTCTTCGCCTCCAACCCAGAGGTTATCGTAACCCCTAACTGTTATTCAGATTCATAAAGATTCATGGAGTTTGTAAAATAACCCAACAAGGTGCCTGGCACATAGTGCTCAATATACGGGAGGGTTATCCTTCGTCATCTGCTACCTTGGGTGACTTAAAACATTTCCTCCCTGTCTCCAGGTCTTGGTTCCCTCCCCTGTAGTGCATGGAGGCTGGAGTTGGTGACCCACTCATTCAACCAATCATGTCCTGAGCTTCACGCCAGGCACTGGGATGGGACAGGACCAACACAGGCTCTGACCTCAGGGCGCTCTGATCACCTGGTTGTTCCCATCCCATCCCTCACCTCCCAGCTTCTAGGTGATAGGGACAGCGGTGGACAGAATCGCAAGGCCCAAGACTCCTGCCCTCTGGTGCACACGCCCACCCAATCCCCTCTCCTTGAGTATGGCCACGACCTATCAATTTAATGAGATTTGCCTTTCCTTTCCGGGGTAGACTAGTTATGTGGCTAAGCGGGAGGGGTTTTGCAGATGTTATTAATGTCCCTAATGGGCTGACTTGAAACGTGTTAATCAGCTGAGTCCTTTAAAAGAGGGTCTTGAAGTCCAAGAGAGGCGGCAGCCTTGAAGAAGCCAACTGCCATGCTGTAGACAGCGGGGATGGGGGGGCTTGGGGGGTGGAGGGTTGGGGGGTGGCTCCCAGGACCTCAGGGGACAGACTGCAGCAACGCTGGGAGAAGACTCCAAGCTCAGGTGAGCCCCCAGGCCCAGCTGATGCTTTGATTTCAGTTTTGTGACACCCCCCCACCTGGACTCCTGCTCTAGGGGAATTGTGACATAACCACGTGTTCTGCTCGAAGGTGCCGTGTTTGTGGTAACTTGTGGCCCAGCAATGGAAACTTGGTATACAAACCCTGAGCAAACCTGTGCGAGGCCTCGTGTCAACCCGGTCTCGGCATCTCCAACCGTCTTCCCCACCCTGCTCTGAGCCTGGAGCCCCCGGAACCCCAGTGAATTCCGTGCAGACGACGCCACATCTGCGTGGCAAAGGGTTGTCTCATCAGATGCCGACCTGCTCCCAAGGTTGGTCATCAAAGAACATTCTATTTGCCCTACCTTTAACAGAATTACCAGCATCATTTGCACGGCTCTGAGCCAGGGCTCAGCCATCACAGGCCCCGCATTGTACGGAACTGCTTTGCTGGGAACGGCAGTTGCTTGCTGCCCACCCCCCACCCCCCCACGGGTATCTGGTACCCGTGTTAAAGCCGGGACGCAGGACCCTTATTTGCAAGGCAGTCATGGCAGGAAAGGAGCACCAGCAAGTGGAGACCTGCAAGGCATAAGGGAAGGCAGGCAGAGGGGGGTGGGCACCCACCTCAGCAGGAGCCCCGGGCCAGAAGGAGGGCAGAGATCCAGCCCCGAACCATCAGAGGGCAGGGCGTGTGTCATGGGGCTCTGGAGCACACACCACCTGCCTGTTTGGGGGGTTCCCAGGAGGGGTCCTCCCTGCAGGACATTGAGCACCAAGTCCAGAGCTTGAGAAGGTGTGTGTGGGGCGGGGGGTGGTTGGGGCTACGTGGAGAAGACAAGGGAACCCGTGGACAGAGAGGAGTTGGAGAGGAGGCTGGAAATAATGCGTTTTTCTCCAACCAGGTCCCTCACAGGGTATCCCGCTCCCCCGGGTAAACAGTTGAGTCCCTGGGGAGGGGACTCTGCCAGGGGACGGGGAAGTGTCACTGTCTGATGAGAACCGCCTGAGGGTGATGAAGCTTCACCCCAGCAGAGGCTGGCTACCTGCATGCAACTGTGCAGGAGAGAAACACCTCTGTCGTGATAGAGAAGGTGCATTTTTGTACTGAGGAGCCGGGGAGGGTGCCCTTGTGTGTGCGTGAGCCAGTGCGTGTTGTGGGCGCCTGCGTGCCTGGCCCCTTTGTGGACGCAGTGCTGGGCATCTGTATGGGACGGAAATGCATGTGTGTATGTGTGCAGAGGATACTCCCCACCGCAATAGGCGCACCTAGTCGGGTGTGTGCTGGACCCGGGGCTGCTTTGGAGTGTTTACATTACACAGGTCTGGAGATGGGGCATTCGGCTCTGCTGGTGCATCTCTCACTTCCACTCTGTGCTTCAAGGGGTTACTTCTTTTGCTACCCTACTCCCAGTACACCCACTCTTTCCAGCTCCCTGGAAATGTGCCCCTCTTTCCAAAAGTTGTCATGGTTCAGGGAGGATAGCACAGGACTAAAAATCTAGAGACCTGTATGTGGCCCCAGCTCTGCCACAGTCAGCCTGCCCACTTTGTGCCAATCATTTCTGTTCTCCGAGCCTCACTTGCTTCATCTGTGAAATGGGTTGCTAACCCGTCAAGGTAGCGTGTAGAAGTTAGGGTTTCAAATCTCTGGTCCCACCTTCTCTACTCTGCATGTCCCGCTCTGGCTCGTTCTTACCTACGGTCACGCCTTGGGGCTGGCAGGACAGAGTACCCAGGGCTCCTCGGCTCTGAGGAGCTCCCAGGCAGTTCTGAAGATGGGTCTCCCTTCCTCCTGCACTCTGGGCTTCTAGGGAGGCAGCTGCAAGGGTTCTAGAGCTCCTGGGACATAGCGTGGAAACCAGGGAGGTAGGCAGCCTAGCATCATTGCCTCAGTTTCTCAGAGAATCCCCAGGATTCGGAGTCTAGCGTCCACAGGGCTCTTGATGGCAGTGGCTCATGGGATGAAGAAGCTGTGTCCTGGATGGTTGGGCAGGGGGCCAGAGTGTCCAACCTTCAGTACCTGCTACTAGGCTGGGTGCTATCCCAGGGGGACGCAGGCCCTGCCACCTAGAGTGTCTGGGGAGAGGGCCTCTATGGGGCAATGGGCCTACACCCCTCAGGACGCTCCCCGATTCTGCCCTGTTGCATTCCCAAGCCTTCCAAGGGGACCTCCGTAAGGCACCTGCGGCTCCCCGGAGCCTCCCTGCCATCTGATGCAGGAAGAGACCACAGGTCTTCTGAATAAAACCTCCTCAAGCTGGCATAGTTTAGGTCCTTGGGCCCCACTGGCTTGAGTGGGAAGTGACCCAAAATCAGCCGGTTGGTCCTCTGTGGAAACAAGCACATGCCCCGCAGTTGGACATTCACAGCCCACAGCCCTCCCCAGGGGTGAGGTAAACAGGCTTTTGCAAGCAAGGCCGTTACTCCCCACCCTTTTCATGCCTTGGGCAAAAGGGAGCAGGCTGCCCGTGGCTGCCCAGGGGCTGAGGGACAGCATCTCACTTGGCACTCCACTGCCGGGCTCTGGGCATGCGAGCGTGCCACGTGGGAAGCTCCACACGCAAAGCATTTAGCAGAGGGCCTACGGCAGCGGATCTGAACTTTGGCTGCAATCCCCTGGGGAACTTTAAAAAGATACTTTTGCTCAGGCCTCACCACAGACCAATTGTCTAACCATCTTAGGTGGGGAGTCTACTTCTGGAGCTCTCCCGGGATCCTGGAGCGCCAGCAGGGGTGAGAAGCACGGCCTGAGACCAGGTGAGCATTCAGCAGATGTCTGCTATTTACAATCAAGACACCTCAGGGTCCTGGAAGGTGTTGCCCCTCCCTGAGCAGGGTGAGGGCTGGGTGGGGTGGGGGTGGGGCCGGCCTCGCAGGGAACTGCTGTTGAAGAGATGAATGCTGGGTAGGGCGGCCTGGCATCTATCTCGCTCAGCCACGGCTCAGAAAATTAAATTAAAACCCATAGACTTTAGCTGCTGCCTGTCCAGCTGGCTGGCTATGGGAGGGAGCTGAGGCAGTGAGCACCTCAGGGAAGGGAAAAGCTGTTGAGGAGACCCCCAGCCTCCCTCCCTAGGGCAGAGAAGGCCATGCAAGGGTTTTTTGGGAGGAGGCCGTTCCCCAGACTGGTCCCTCAGCCTCCAGTCTTCCTGAAGCCAGGCAGGCAGGGTAGGAACAGGCAGCTGGCTTGGAACAAGAGGAAGGCTCTGGCCCTGTCCTGGTGGAGACCCATTCTGGGGAACAGAGTGTCTCCTGCTCAAGGAGAACCAAGGAAGGACCACAGCCATAGGCCTGGAGGGGCAGAAGACAGTCCAGGACAAGAGAGCCCAGCCTGGGCTTCTGGTGTGATGGGGCAGCCCACCATGTAGACAGTGCTAAGGTGGGCAGCAGGACATTGGTTTCAGTCCCCAACCTGCCTCTTTGCCCTGAGGCTTGCCCTGTGGCCCCTCTGGGCTTAGGCACTTCATGCCTGGAGAAGAGGACTAGCTAGACAAAGCCCTGGACCCCAGATCTGATGCTCATTTCCATGTCTCCCCAGGCCAACACTACTAGGTGTGCCTCGGATGAGAACCATCTATGAGGACTGGGAGCCCCTGTATCACCTTGGGGAATTTAGAGAGGTGCCCTCTCCGGGACTCACTAGGAAAACTGCCCATTTGGGGTGAATTCTGTGTGTCTGGCTTGGTAGGCAGTGGGCAGAGCAGAAGCTGGATTTCTGACCCACTTGCCCCTTGGCCAAGTTCCTTTGTGTGGGCACAAATTGCACGTGGGACCTAGAGCCCTGTGTGGGGCCAAGATGTGGTCAGCCTGGATCTTGCCCTCTGCAGGGGCCTTGAAACCAAGAGGTGAAGGGAAGGCCTGTGAGCAGAGTGGCTGGGTTCCTCCCCGGCCGGATGCTGCCGTGACAAGGAGGAAGCGGTGCTCGAGAAAGGTGTTCACACCCGGCCTGCTCACTGCTCATACCATGACATACATCTGGGGATGCTGAACAGAATGCAGGGGACCCAGATCCCGCTGTAGGACCTGGAGAACTCAGAGTGTGGGAAAGGGAATAAGCCTGGAACTAAATGTCAACCTCAGAGCCAAGGGGACCTCCTCTGGGGGCCTAACCATGGCCATTTCCGGGGGGAGCTGGGCTGCAGTGCTCTCACTGCCACCCGGCCTTACACTCCCAGGCCTCCAGCGTGCCTCACCCACTCCATGCTTCCCTCCTGACTCCCATTTTCCTGCAGCCCTTCTTCCCTCTAACAACACTTCACAGTTTACAGAACACTTTCACACCCAGCCTCTCATTTGATCTTTACAACACCAGGATTGTCCAAATGAAGGAAGCAGGCTCCCAGGGGTTCCGGCAACAAGCCAGGTCCAGAGGAAAGTCTCATCTGTCAGTCTGACTCCAGTATGACACCTCTCCAGAAAGGTTTAACATATTTTTTAGTACAGAGGATAGATAGTCTTCTCCTCCAGGAAGTTTTCCTGGACTGAAAGGAATGTGAGTCATGGTGATCAACAGTGCAGGGTATCAGCGGGGCCAGTGTTCATTATGCAGTCAGAAGAAGCCATCAACTTGCTGCGTGGACCCGTGGGACTCTTCGCAATTTTCTGGGGCCTTGGATACTTCCTTTACGTTTCCTTTATGGACTCTTGCTCTACCTCCCAGTCCTCTTCTCTGTTGGACTGGCACCCCAAAGGGAAGGCTCCAGTCTCTCATCCCTCCTCTTCCTTCAGGCTTCCTCAACAGGGTGGCCACACCCAAGACTTGGGCTCCCAGGGCAGCTGGACAGTAACTGGTGTGAGTGCGGAAGGACAGAGCCTGATTGCAGAATGGTGAATGGGGGTGTGGAGGGAGCTCTTGGGATGCTGACCAATGGGGCAGTGACCGCCAACTGAAAGCCGGGATGGGATGGCAGGTTGGAGTGGGCAGAAGGTTAACACTTGGCCTGGGAGTGGGTTCTTAGGGTTGGTGCAGACTGGCTACATGACCTGGACCTGTTTCGCTCTCCTTATTAAGCCTGGGTTTACCCATCTATACCGGGAGGAGGTTCAGTAGGATCACAGTAACAGTAGCAATAGTAATTTCATTCTTCAGTGACTCGATGCAATCAGTGAAAACCTACTATGGGGTGTATGAAGATGCGGGAAGAAGCTGAGGTGCAGAGAGATCAAGTCACCTGCCCAGGCTTACAGAGCTGGCTCTGGCGCTGGGGACTGCAGCCCAGGCAGTCTGACCGGGGACCAATATGATTTTAAGCTCCTCTAGGCTCCCCTGTATACCCCCACCCCTTTTCTGAACCTAGAGTTCTTTCCCAGGAGATCACATCTGAACACATGCAGGCAGGCCCCCCCAAAGCTAGCTGATCTTTTCAGGCAAAGGCTATGGGGGCACAGACCCAAGGAGAGTCTAGGACTTGTGGGGGGGGGGGTCGGGGGAGGAGGGCTTCGTGGAGGAAGAAGACAGGCCTGACAGACACCACATCTTGAGGATGTGGGAGGGAGAAAGATCAGGGGTTTTTCGCTCTGGGTGTCTTGGGGAGGGTGCACAGGGGGGAGGTGAGCCCCGGAAGCCCAGCGACAAAGCGGGGTAGTCGCCCCCTCATCCCGCCTCCGGGTCTGCCTGCCCAGCAGCTCTGGCTTGGTGCCCGCCTCTAGGCCGAGCGAAGGCGGCGGGCGGGGTCCGCTTCCCCTCCCCACTACGCGCTCCGGCCTAACCCCTCCCCCAGGCGCCCATTGGCCTGCACCCCAGCCCCCGCCTGCAAAGTGAGCGGGGAGGTGGTGGTCGATCGCCTTCCTCCCCACCGAAGCCTGGCTTCGCGGCGGAGGCGGTGCCTCACCCGCAGGGCAGACTCCGCGGGGCGGGCGTGGGGCGCCGCTCCGGCCCCGGGCGGAGACTGACAGCCGTGGCTTCAGGCTAGCGCGGTCCCGCGTGCGCACACGCACACGCACACGCACTAGCTGGCCGGGCAGGGACCCGCCGCTACCGGCCGCCGGCTGATACACTGACGCGGAGACCCGGGATCGGCGCGGGATCCTCTTCTCGGCGCACAAGCTCCCCATCCCCGCGGCGCGGGGCGCGGACTCGCCGCTGCGCGCCCTCCCCGCAGAGCCTGCTCCGGCCGACCGCTGCCCGCAGCCCGGCGGCGAGGCCCCGCCGAGAGCAGGTAAGGGCCTCCAAGCGGACCACCCTCCCCGGACTCCTCACCCCTCGGGGACTGCGAACCCCCTCCTCCAGCCACTTCCTCCACTGACGGAGCACGGACCAGGGCAGCGCGGGGCCAACCTCCCGAATCCAAAAGAAGCCCCTTTCCGTCGCTGCTGCTTTCCTGCGCGACAGCCTGACACCGTCTTCCCACACAAGTCTGGGGTCCGTGCTTAGGGGGTACGGGCGAATAGCTACCTCCGGTGCCAGAAGGGAGGACCAGGGTCTGGGAGCGCAGTGCGGTCAGGGAGACTCATTGCAACCCAGAAGGACCTCTCTACTCCCAAGGCACATGGATGCGCCTACACGAATTTGGGGGGGGGGGGTGACGCTGGAGGGTCCCTGAGAGCTGGATACTGCAGGCCTCGGGAGTTTGAGGGGCGAGCAAGCGCTGTGTTCGGTAGGAGATGGGGTAGGGGCCAGCCAGCAGAGAATGCCCCCTTACGGTGACACATTCGGGATTGTTCCAAGGAGCGTCGTCTTTCGATTTCCCGCAGCGTGGAGGGGCTGGGATCCGGATGGTTTGGGTGGTCCTTGGAGGAAACGCCCCCCGGGGGCCGGTGGGAGAAAGGCACCTGCCTGGGAGGCTGAAGTGGGCCCGCCAGAGACCCCTGCCGCCTGCCTTAAAGGTACAGGTTCCGGTGGTGTCTGCGGGGGGGAGGGGAGGCACATGGAGGGGTGGGGAGAGGGCATCAGAAGGGGCCAGGACGCTGATGGCCGGAGCTGGGCGTTCAGAAGGGAGCCACACAGAAGCGGATTGTATTTCACACGGAGTTGGGGAGTACAGCCTCATCTCTGCCGGGAGCTGAGGTCCCCTTTGGAAGATGCTGGGGGAGGGGTTGTAGACCCCTGCAGACCTGTGTGGTTTTAGGGCAAGTGCGTCAGGTCCCCTTTCTCTATCTCCCCCAGCCCCACGGCGTCCCACAAAGCCACCCCCTCTAAGCCCCACCCCCTGAAACGCCAGGCTAGCGGTAAGCTTTTCTTGGGAGCAGCCTGGTGTGTGCGGTGGGGGCGGGGGTTGACGGGGGATGCGTCCAGCCACACACAGTCTGTGGAGGGCTCCTTGCCTTGGGGCAGCTGGTCGGCAGGGGCAGATAAGATCCTGAAGGTCAGGCTGGAGGCCTTTGAATGTCGGTGGGCTTCAAAAGGGGATGGAACCAACACTGAGCCTTGGAGGGAGGGTGGGTAGCAGCAGGGCCCAGGTTTTCCACAGGGGCCCCCATCTATGTTTGTGAAGGTGCTGGACACAGGTGGGATCCTGCCGGTCGAGCTCACAGTTACAAACTGAATCCGTCTCCTGCTCCCCACTGACCTTGGGGAGAGGAAACAGAGGCACCAGTCCGGACGCAAGCGACATTTGAACAGAAATTAGAGGCTGAACACACTGGGCAGGCTCCGGGCCACATCTTCCAACTAATCCATCCACAAGGTGACCAGGGAGGTGGCCCTTCTCTTCCTCCCTTGCCGGGAAGTCTGCTTTCTGCTGTTCACAAGGAGGGGAGGTGTCTGTGGGGAGTCTTTTGAAGGGCCTTTCTCTGCATTCTAAGGACTAATCAGGCTAAAGGTTCCATTAAGGTTCTGTTTTGTGTAAGGTGCAGGCTGGCAGGGGGTTGATTGGAGAAAGCTTCAGAACCCATTTATTTTTCTCCCTCAGCCACCGCTCAGCTCCGCTCCCATGTTCGGGATACCCTCTCAATTTGTGTTGAATAAACAAACGCAAAAAATGGGTATTTGCAATCAGCCTACGAATCTCAGGGGGCAGGAAAGACAGGAGATAAGGCCACAGGGTGGCTTTCATCCTGGGGGCATGGCTTCAGGTCCCTCGTCTCCCAGGGAGGGAGACTTTATTGACCAAGAGCTGGCACTGATGGAGTAGAGGACAGACACCTTGTGCTGCCAGCCAGAAGGCAGAGCCAAGGCCCAGCTCAGCTCAGGGCCAGGGGGGCCTTGCTTCCCTGGGAGCCACCCA
Source organism: Noctilio leporinus (assembly GCA_004026585.1). Taxonomy (NCBI): domain Eukaryota; kingdom Metazoa; phylum Chordata; class Mammalia; order Chiroptera; family Noctilionidae; genus Noctilio; species Noctilio leporinus. The sequence goes on along the minus strand of PVIW01000352.1, from coordinate 269,035 downwards.
GCATGAGGCCTACAGCAGGGTGACAGTGGGTTTCTTGTGAACTGAAGCCAGTGGGCTTCCTGGGGGGTTCTTTCCCCTGGGAGGCTGGAGGCCGGGGAAGCCTCAGCCACCTCTGAACAGAGGAATCTTGGTCCAGGGTCTGGCTGGCCGGGCCTAGTGGTCCAGCTGCTGGGCAACGCGCAGTTAGCTCCTCAGCTGCGACGTGTTTGTAGTGAGTCGTGGCTGTCGTCAGAGGCGCATGGTGACAGCCACCCCCACAGTGACACACAAAGGGAGTGAGTGACACACAACCAGGGAGGTCTATAGGCTTCCCACGACACCTGTCAGAGAACTGGGAAAGAACATGCAACCGCAGAGAGACAAATGGACATTGGGGCACCCACCCTCACACAGATCTAGACGTACCAGCCACTCAGACGCTTGTCCACGGCAGGTCACGAGAGTCCTCTTCAGTGAAAGTCCAAGGGCACGTTGAAGTGAATGCAGGGAGAGCTTGTGTTGCATGAGACAGGACAAGAGTTGGTGAACTTTCTGCAAAGGGCCAGATTGTTAGTATTTTAGGCGGTGCTGGCCATACGCAGTTGCAGCTACTCCGTTCTGCTTTCATAGCGTAAAAGCGACCACAGATGATGTGGAAACAAGTGGGCCTAACTGTTCTGAGGAGCTTTATTTATGGACACTGAAATTTGAATTTCATATCATTTTCACGTCTCATGAAATAGGAGTCTTTTCATTTATTTTTTCCTGACCATTGAAAAATGTGAAAACCATTCTTGGCTTACTGGCTGTCCAAAAGCAGGTGACAGGCTGGATCCGAGCTGCCCAAGGGCTTTGCCAGGGCCTGGGCTGTAAGGTGAGGGGCGGTCTGAGAGGCTGAATGACAGGTGGGCTGAGTGCTGAGAGCTCTGGCTGTCCTAGGGGGCTGGGGTGCCTCCTCCACTCCGTCTGGGGTTCAGAGTGCCCTCTGTTTAATGGGTTAGCGCCAGGACAGGCTTCCCATCTGGCCTGAGAACCCCACCCCAGACAGGCCTTTGCTCTGTCTATGTGATAAGTCTCCCACTTGAATGACACCTGGAGACCACATTTCTAGCTGAAAACAGAGCAATATCACGTCACTTGAATTCACCCTCTGTGCCCAGGTCTGTGCCTGCCTCTATGAGGAGGGAGGCCACAGGGAAACCTGGACATGCCCCTTGTTTTCAGATAAAACGTGAAACTCACAATGAGCAGGGTGAGACTTTAAACATCCCCAGCAGAAGTGAGGGGCTCCTCATTTAGGACTGGTGGTTCGAAGAGGAGGGTGAGGTCAGTGGAAGCAGGTACAGCCAAGATGGCCTTCCTGGAGGTGGTGGCAGGAGGTTGGGCTGGCTTTGAGAGCTACCTGGATACTCTCATTTCAGCTCCATGCATTGCCCTAACTGTTCTTACCTTTCCTGCCTGGTAAATGGGCTCAGCAGGGGGCTGACTGAGAAAAAATATAACACTCCTTTGTAGATATCTCCAAATTTCCCAACTTCTAATTTAAGGCTGTGTTGTTAGCCGGTCCTCCCTCGGGTTCCTTTCTAACTCTTCTGTCCCCTCCTGCAGTTTCCTTCTTGCCTTTTACTCAGGGTTAGGTCAGAGGTGTCTCTGGGTTCCACCTTTGCCTTTCCATTCCAGCTGCCCATTCTTACCGGGCCCCATCGCTGCTCTGCCCTGAATCCAGAAAACTGGCCTCAGCGTGGGTTCTGCCTACATGTTCCCCCTCCCAATGAGTCCCCAGCCTTCGAGGAATACCCCCGACTGGGAAGCTGGTCACTTTCCTCCCCTGCTTAAAACACCCTGCCTGCAGAACTAGGCTGCAGTGGTCCTCTGTGCCCTCTGGTCTGCCCCTGCCTCCCGATACCTCACTGAGCCCCGCCACACCCGCAGGTCACCTTTCAAACACATCACCAGGCACTCCAGAGTTTTCTGCCCGCCCCTACACCCCCTTGTGCCCTGCCTGCGCCAGTGCGAGGGGCAGCAGAGCTGGCCCTCCCTTCCAGGGGCTGCCACCCTCTCAGGTGGGAACTGGCCCTCTCACCCCATGCTGGGAGATGCTCAGTAAATAGCAGCAAAACAGTGCTTGCTTCAGGCTTCCGGTTCTCTCCCCCTGTCCCTCCCTCCACACCTCTGTTGCCTCCTGTCACTTCCTTTCCCGCCTTGCCTTAGCCTTTCCCCTCTTTTTCATGTATCTTCTGCTTCCTCCTCCCCCTCTCCCCACCTCTCCCTCTTGTCTGGACCCCAGGGAGGGGGCTGTCCCTGGCAGAGACCACCGGAACCCCTCAGGATGAGAGACAGGCTGGGCTGACCAGTGTGGAAAGGCTTTGCATCGTGACCTTGGGAAAGTCACCTGGTGTCTTGGGACCTGAACCCGTGAAAAGCAAAAACACCAATGTGTATGCTGCACCCAGCCCTTCCCTGCTTTAGCCGGCTGCGGTGAGGTCACGGCTGGGGTGCCTTCCAGGCACCTGGCTTCTGTCACCTGCTGGGCACAGGCCCCCGGTGCCCGTGCTCTGAAAGGGGACAGTGTGAACACCAAAGCAGACTATTGTCGTTCATGATGAATTATGCGATTGCCAGGATGCCCCTTGCCCAGGTGTTGGGCTCTGGCCTTTCTCAACTCTGACCTTTTAGAGGAGGAGAGAGGCTCTGGCAGTGCCCCTTTTTGTCCCAGAGGGAAGCACAGCTACCCCCTTGGATGGGGGGTGGAGGGCAGTGTTTCACCTTCAGCTTTACCCCGGCTCCTTGTATACCGGGAGGGAGAGGAGGAAGGGGGGACTGGCCTGCTCAGGGTTTATTAATAAAGGGAGAATGCAGAAAGCGAGGGGGACCAGCGGTGCCCTTCTCCTGGGTCACCCTCTGCCTGGTGTCCCGACTCTGCCCGGCCTGGTGATTGGGAGGAGCGCTGAGCAGCCTGAGGTGGCCCAGATGGCCCTGCTCCATGAGGGCAGGAGAGGGCCCCAGGGCTGTGTCCCAATGGAAAGGGAAGGTGAGATGCTGCCCTCCCACTGTGGGGGCACCCACCAGGCAAAGGAAGGCCTGGAAAGGCCTGGTGGAGAGCAGTCAGAGCTTTCCCAGGGGGCTGGACCAGCTGCTAGAGAGGGGCGAGTGCTCCATCCAAGAAGCCGGGCCACCTTCCTCTGGGGTGCTGCTGAAAGGGTCCTGCAGGGTGTGGGGCAGTCAGGGGGTGGTGGCCGGAGGGTCTCCGAGCCCCCTTCCACTTCAGGTGAAAAGGCCGGAGCCCAGTGAATCACTGCCGGCTCCCGTGTGCTGATGGATGACATGTCTTCCTGTGTGCCTGGCTGCGTGGCTCCTGGGAGGACTTGGCTGCTCCAGTTGGTTCCCCGTCCCAACTTGTTGATGGGCTGATAGGGCCGCAGGAGGGCAGGCCTTCCTGAATCTGGAATAGGGGAGCAGACTCCCCTCTAGTCCAGGTGTCACACAGCTGTGCCTGCCAGGAAGGGAGGGGTCCACGACTCCCCATCCTGTGACCTTGGGAAGTGTTGCCCCCTCTCTAGCCTTCCCCACAGGTGACTCAGTACAAAGGGAAGAGGACTTCAAAGCCCATTTCAGGTCGGAAAGGCAGTTAATAACGAGAGCTTTCTAAGGAGGGTTCTTTAGGTAGAGAAGTGTGGGCGGGGGTGGGGTAATGGGGTAGCAGAAGGCTTGATCAGTCCCCGAGTGCACGAGAGGGGTCACTAACAGGGTACCAGCAATAACAGAGGCTGGCAGGAACATAGGATGGAGTGTGTGTACTTTGGTGTCAGGTTCACCTCCCAGCTCTACCACATATTTGCTGTGTGACCTTGGGGAAGTTGCTCAGCCTCTCTGTGCTCCAGTCACTTTGGCTGTAGAATGAGGATAATGCTAGTAACTAGTTCATAGGTTTGGGCAGATGAGTTAATGCATATTTATTGCTTGAAGTGTGTACCTGACACACACTGAGTATTTAATGAATGTTAGTTATTAGTAAGGACAGGTGCAGCTGGCTTGCTGTTCTCATTCTGAATGTGACACAGGGCTATAGGATAGAGATGACAGCAAAGTGGTGCAAAAACCTGGACACCAGTGGTAAGATAATAATAAAAAATAATTAACACTGGTATAGCCTTTATTGGGAGCCAGGCTATCCTGTATGCTCCACAGTTTTACTTATATGAAGTTGTTGATGCCTCACAGTAATACCTATCAGATAGGCATTAGTAATATCTATGAGAGAGGTATTACTATTATTCCCGTTTTACAGATAATCAGATTGAAGCACAGCGGAGCTAAGTGGCTTGCTTAGGCTAAAACCTCTAGCAAGATGGCTCCTAAACCCACCACAAGAAATGTCAGGAGAAAGAATTTATGGTCCTCAGATCCGTTGCAAAATTGCCCCAGCAGAGCCTGGACCCGGAAGAGAGAGTGTGGGATGATCTGTGGCCCTGTCATCCTGAGCCCCTTGTGTGGCTGGGCCACAAGGGCCCAGTGTCCGCCCTCAAGGTGGGGAGGGTCAACCTCAGGGTGCAGTAGCCCGGCGGACCCTGCGAGCAGCCAGGGAGTCAGGCGTGGGCGCCTGTCCGGAGGAGAGGCAGCTGCTGCTGACGGGGCTGTGGGCCAGACCCAGGGGCTGCATTCACGTGGCCCCAGGGAGGACCAGGCTGGGGCAGGTGGCCTAAGCAGTAAACTCTGAGCACTTCCCAGCAGAGGTGCCAGAGGGGCTGAGGGCAGGAGGGGGGACCCCTGAGGCCCCCGGCTGAGGGGGCAGTGGGAAGGTCAGGGGTTGGATGCTTCCAGGGTTTCTTGGGTTGCAGTTGGGCAAGGGGACTGTGGTGGTGGGGGCGGTAAACAAGAGGGGCCAACAGTGGGTAAGAGAATAGATCTTAAACGTTCTCATCACAAGAGAAAAATGCTTGTAACTAGGGTGATGGGTGTTGACTAGACTTATTGTTGGGGCAATCATTTTGCCATATAGAGATATTGAACCATTATGTTGCACACTTGAAACAAATATGTTATGTTACATATACATTACATCTCAATAAAAGCGAGAGAAGGTACTAGTGGGAGTCAAGAAGCCTGGGTCTAGTTCCAAAGGAGGGTCATGGTGGGAGCCCTAAGCAGTCCGCCCAGTGTCCCTGGACTGGGGCCACAGCTGGCTCCTGGCACAGCAGTGGCCAAGGAGCATCTGCCAGTCTGGCCTCCCCAGGCAAGCACGTGTGTGTCCATGTGCACTGGTGTGCGCGTGCCTGTGTGTGTCCCTATGCCTGCAACGGAATCCAAATAGATCCTACTGGCTCCCTACAGCTGAGGGCCTTTGCACAAGGAGCCTGTGTATGTGTGCTGTGTGTGTATGTTACATAGATGTCGATAGTCTGAGAAATATACCCGAATCGCTGAGTGGTGGGGTGATTCTGCGTCTGCACGCGTCTTCGTTCTCTGTTCTGCGAGCGTGTTTCTGCAGTGCTGGAAAACCCAGATGCAGAATTCCTGATGGATGTGAATGTGCTTTCATGATCGCTTCTAGAAGCAGATCGCACTCATCCTGTGGGAATGTGCTGGGGCTCCCGCAGCCTTGTCACTCGACTCCCCACACCCCGTTCCCCCCGGTGGCCTCAGCCTTGAGGAGCCGCGGAGCCCCTGCCGCTGTGAGGGTCAGCTGGCCCTTCAGCAGCCACCTTGCCCCGTGCGTGGCGGGGGTGAAGGCTTTACCCTGCAGTAGGGTGAAAAGGGCGATGTGTGTGAGGGGACCAGCTTGGCAGCCCGGACAGCGTGCTGTTCTGGAGCTGGGGGTGGCCGGGCCCCACCAGCTCCCTCCATCATCATGGCTCCCTGCTCCGGTGTTATCTTTGCTGCCCTGTCAGAGCCGTCCGGTCCAGCATTAGGAAGGGCATGGGAGGGGGAGCAGAAGCGGACAGAGTGTAATGCCTTCCAGACAGGGGGCCTATGTCCCTGCCACCCCTGTTCCGTAGGTGGGAAATGTCCTCACCTGTGAGCAGGTGGGGGGCCAGGGAAATGCCCTCTCCAGGTGGGCACACATGTGACAGCAAAAGCTGGTTGTGGAGGGATATTTGGGGGTGCAGTTGTGTGTGCAGAGGAGAAAGCCACCCAGAGCACCCCTGCAGCCCAGCGGGGATCTCAGCCAGTGGGCGTCCCTGTGTCTAGCACTGAGTGGTGCTCAGGGGATGTTTTCCAGACAGAATAGAAAGCAGCACCGACTCAAGCAGGAGGGGTTCCCAGTGGAGACTCAGGGCCTGGCCGCAGGCAGGGGAGGAGGTCGGGGCCAAGGGCAGGCTAGCACAGCCCCTCCTCTGCCCTGGACCTGCAGGATTCATGCCTCTTCTTTCTCTCTAGCCCTAGCCACCTTGAGGCTGACCAGTGGCCGCACTGAGTGGGAGGCGAGCGGGGCTGGCTGGAGCCTCCTTCCGGGCTGAGAAGCATCATGGCCAGCATCGTGCAGGCCTCGCTGGCTGCCCTTCTGCTGCTGCCCGTGGTAAGGACCCAGGACCATCCCCTCCACCTCCAGCTGGGGCCCTCGCCCCAGAGCAACTTCAGCTGGTGTCTCCACCAGTGCCCCGCTGGACCATCCAGTACTTTTGTGTGGACGAGAAAGGGCGCCCCATCCTCACGATCCTCCACTGACATGGGCAGAAATGGCTACACAGTTTACAAATCTGTTAGGATGGTGCCCAGGGCGGCAATCTTTAGAGTTGTGAGTACGCATCCCGACCCACTGTGTGGCAGGGGCCCTGGCCAGGGCTGCGGAAGGCTCTGCTGACCCCAGGCCCCTGTCCGCAGGTCCCTGCCAGGTGAGAGCTCAGAAGCCTGCTCTTTGCTCATGTTTCCCCCAGAGCGAGGGTGGCGGGAAGCATTCCCAGGCCTCGGCCCCTGCTCCGAGCTGGGCGTTCAGGCCAGCAGTGGCTGTAGCTAGCCCTGGATCCAAGTCCTGCCATTGCCTTCCCCAGTGTGTGACCACGGACAGGACTGTCCCTGTGCCTAGAAGCCTCAGTTCTCCCCATTGGATGCCCCTAATCTCAGTGACAACCTCAAATGCCTCACAGCACTTCCAAATGTCCCAAGGCAGGGGCATGGCATTGGGCTGGGAACCGGGGGTCCTGTGTAGCTTCCCTCCTAACTCCCTCACTGTGCAGGTGGGACACTGAGGCCCAGAGAGAGAGGGCAGGACTGAACACTGCCCTCGACAGCTCAGATGCCTCTGTGCTCCCCGACATCCCCTTACGGAACCCTTTCTGCCCCCAAATTATGAGTCAGTGGCAGTACTGGGAGGTGGCTGTCATGATAACAATGTGTGGGCTTTGAAGTCCTGCACTTGAATCCAGTATCTGCGGCCAACCAGCTGTGGGGCTCTGGGCAGGAGTTTCTTAAGTTCTCTGAGCCTCGATTTCCTCTTTCATAAAATGTGGCAAGAGTAAATGAGGGTGGGTTATAGGCCCCCTGAGTGCTACCACTGCTCCTTCATGCACCTGAGCCCCTCCTCTCGCCCAGCCTCTCCACACCCACCCAAAGTGCAGTGGGAACCTTGTGGTCTCTGGAACCAGCTTGCCTGGGTTCATATCCTGGCTGTGTGGTCTGTTAAGCTGTGTGACTTTGAGCAAGTCACTTAACCTCTCTGGGCTCAAGTGTCGCACCTATAAGATGAGACATAGTAAAATGAGTATATGACAGAATGATGTATGCATGTAGTAACGGGCTAGATATGGGTTTGCTACTATTTTTAGAAGACATGGTAACTGAGACCCAGGGATGGGGTAGGACATTGGGATGGTAACAAAGAGCCCTCGTGGTACTTGTGACAGAGTGGCTATCAGGGCCCCTGCTCGTCCCGGGTCTCTGCCACCAGCCTCTTCCTGCCTTGCTCTCTTCCCGCATTGCCCTAGGGCTTAGGGGACCTTGCTTATAGAGACACCTCCCTGTTCCCTCCTGCCACCCATCCCATTATCCCGTGTCCCCTGCAGGTGACCACCATGCACTTAAACTGCATACTGAAGGAGGAGAAAGCCATGTGTCTGGAGAAGATCCAGAGGGAGAAGGAACGGATGGGCCTGAATGACTCTTCCCCAGGTAAGTAGGGTGGTGGGGAGGACACTGTCCCTAGCACATGCAGGCCAGCCGTTGGAACTGATGTCTCAGCCTCCAGCCATCTGGTGAAGAAAGGTGGAAGGCACAGGTCCCTGGGTCCTTTGGAAGGCTCTTTGGGGTGGTGGAGTCCTGGATCTGTACTGGGGTTGCTTTCCTTGGCGACAGATCTGTCCTAGGTGCCTCACTCTGGGAGGGGCCATTCTGGGTGGCTGGATATGGCTGCCTTTGATCCTGGGGGTGGGGGGCTGGGGTAGAGCTGGAGTCTGGGCTGGGCAGTGGCTGTCAGGGGCACATTAGCAGGCAGCCTGGGCCTGGCAGCAGCAGGGACACAGCTGTTGTCAATGCCTGAGCTGGAGCGCACCTGGCCCACCAAGGCGGGAGGTGTGGGGCCCTTCCCCACCTCCTCTGCTCGCTCCATCTGAAGTCTGGGAAAGGCAGCAGCTGGAGCCCGGGTCCTCCGCCTGCCTGGGCAGGTGCTTCTCTCAGGGGTGCTGGGAGCCCGGGGAGGAGGCTGCCTCCCCTGCCGGCCTTCAGCAGCCTCAGTTCTCCCCTTTGCATACCCATAACTCCCCTGATGCCAATGGCCACCTGAATGCCTTGCAACATTTCCAAATGCCCCAAGGCAGTGGCATGGCCCCTGGCTGGGAACCAGGGGTCCTGTGTAACCCCCTCCTTCTAACTCCCTCGCTGTGCGGATGCTGGAGGAGCCCAGAGAGAAAAGACACCCTCACTCTCCCGACTCCGTGAGGGGCCAGCGAGAGGGGCTGCATGGAAAGTGGACCGGGTGGGGGTCCCGGCAGCCTGGTCAGCCCCACTTACCCCTTAGGCACTGCAGGGGGGCTCTCTGCCCAGATTGGAAGGATCCACTCTTCCCTCCGATACTCCCCATTCACAAGGAGCTCTTCTGAGCACCATCTGTTTAAATACTTGATTAATCTGCGGCCCGGTTATGTGTAACAGTCCCTCCAGGCTGAGCTCCCCGGGCCGTCAGTGAACATTAACTAGTAATGGAGCCGCTCCGGGCCCTGCCGGCCTTGCCCTCCTGCTGAGCTCTATCTCAGCCCAACGGAGGCTGACAGTGGATTCTATGCCCCCTGCCCCCAGCCGGGGAAACTGAGGCAGGGGACCCAAACCTGGTCCGTGGCTCTGGTCTAGGGAATGGGAAAGTGGGGCCCTGAGGTAGACCTGGAGCCCAGGGGACCTGCCTCCCAGCCCAGGGCCATGGTTCCTGCATCACAGGGGTCAGGTGCGTTGGAGGCTGGACAGCGAGCAGCTCCAGGAGGGGAGGGGAGGGGCTGAGGTGGGTTACTGCACAGATGTTGGTGGAGCCGGGCTGGAAGAGGACAAGAAGGCCCCCCGCCAGGGCTGTCCTCGCGGCTGCTGACGTGGAACAGAGGCGAGGAGGACCCTCCCCAGAAGGGGCAGGCCAGCCCGAGGTGTGCGCAGCAGAGGAAGAAAGGAGTTCTGGAAGGGTTCCTGGGGAAGGTGCTATTAAATCTTGATCCTTGGTTCTCAAACCTTGGGGCACTTCAGAATCACCAGCAAAATGAGCTCAAGCTACAGTCCAAACAATTAAAGCGCAAGCTCCGCTGTCCCGTCACCGGGAATGGTGAAGGCTCCCCAGGGGATTCTGGTGAGAAGCTGGGCTGAGAACCAGAGCGAGGCCCCAGGGAAGGGTGGGCAGGGGACGGCAGGTGGGAGCTGAGGGGTGGATGAATGAATGAATGGGGATAACACCCAGGGCTGGAGAACCGGTGGGGTGGGGCAACTCCCTGGTTCTGGAACCCTCAGGGGTGGGGGTGGGGTGAGGGGGCGGGCATCTGGATGTTCCAGGCCCATCTCCAGTTGGGTAGGAGAGAGGACAGCACAGCAGGGGTGGCTTGCACGAGGGCTGGCACCCCTGCAGTGTCCCCTAGGAGAGAGGACAGCACAGCAGGGGTGGCTTGCACTAGGGCTGGCACCCCTGCAGTGTCCCCTAGGAGAGAGGACAGCACAGCAGGGGTGGCTTGCACTAGGGCTGGCACCCCTGCAGTGTCCCCTAGGCCCTCTTCCAGCCCTGCCTTGGGAGCCTGTGAGTCGGGGCTGACCACAGGTCACCCCCCAAAGCCTGAACTTGGGTGCGGGACCCCAGCCCTGTGGGAGAAATTCCCTCCCTCCCTCCCTCCCTCCCTCATCCCCTCGTTTAATTCACATCATGAGCTGGAATCTTCAGGGGCCTGGAGGCTCCACCAACACCTGCACTTGGTCACACCAGGTGGATCTGACCTTTTATCACCGGAGAAAGTGAGAAACAATTCCATGATGAGCTGAGATCTTCGGGTGTCGGGCCTTTGGAGTGAGGGCAAGGCCAGGGGGAGGGGGCTGCAGAGAAAGGAGTTTGTGCTCTGACAGCCTTCATTGCAGTTCAGGAAGGAGGGAGGGGCCAGGGTGCACACTCGGTTCCGGAGTTCTTGCCCTTTACCACCACGGGAAGAGAAGGGCAGGGCGACAGGAAGCGGAGAGGGTCCCCCTCAGCTCACTTCAGACCCGTGGTCCGCCGGCCTGTTCCCTATAAGCTGAGGTAGGAGGGGCGCCCTCTCCAGTGGTCTTCAGTGGCCTCTGGGCACCTGTCCCATGTCCATGTTCTGGGACGGGGTTGGACCATGCTGTCCGCTGCCAGGGGACAGTGTGCTAGGGTCGGAGGGAAGCCTGGGGCTTCAGATGAAACCTGCTCCTGAGTGGGGACAGCAGGCCACCTGGCTGGGCTGTGCAGGGCGTCAGAACCGAGAACATGGCAAATACCCTCCCCAGACCAACGTGATCAGCGCTGGAGCCAGGGGCTTGCTGAGGGCATGTGTTAAAAACCTCCCGCTGACTAAACTGTATCCAAGTTCGAGAGCCACTGGTGTGGCCAGAGAAGAGCCTCCAAGAGGGTGTTCGTGCCACCGTGGGCCAGAGGACAGTCCCCGGGCTCAGATGAACCAGGCTGGCAGCCAAGAGGCCAATTTGAATGTCACCACGAATCAGCAGTTGTGTGTTATGCTGTTAATCGGTGTTGAGGGGAACCGAGAGAGGCCCGCCCTCCTGCTGTCCCCCTTCTCTGCATGCACCTTTCCTGTCCCTTCTGTCCCCAAACACACACACTGCCGAGGATGCTGGCTCCAGATCAGTCAGTGTCCCTGAAACATGCCTGAAAATGAACAAAGAAAATGTCAGCTTGTTCCAGCGACTGTGAGGGCTTATACATATATATATATATATATATATATATATATATTTTAATGTATATATTCGTATTTTGTGCACTTTTAAAATACAATCAAGTGAGTGCATTGGAACGAAGATGCTGATCTGACCGAAGTGAGGTGTGTGGCGCTGTGTGTGGTTGGGGGGCTCCCAGGAAGGCACCTGCACCCCTTAAATCCTTGTCCTTCCCTGGTCCCAGAACCTCCACCTCTCAGAGAGCCTCGGGTGGTAATGTGCAGAGGGGCCTGCCCAGGCAGCCAAGGGGCAGGGGCCTGCTGGGGACGGCACAGGAGCTGGGCAGGCGGGAGAGGACGGCAACAGATTTCAGCGAAGTTGTGGGGCGGAAGCAAGTCCGAGTCGGTGTTTGCGTTTGCAACATCCCTGGCGCATTTTAGAGAAGTTGATCGGGACCGCGGCTGAGGAGTTGCATTGAGTGGCTTTGTCCCTCTCTCCTTTCCAAACCCCTGAATGCTACATGGGACTGGAGTCCACACCGAGGCCAGCTCTGTCACGTGACAGCTCTGGGACAGGCCCCAGGTCCGTGGCCTCCGCCGGGGGTGTCCTTTGTGCTGCGCCAAAGGGAAGGGAAAAGGACTCCTGGGCGTGGGAACCTGCGCCTCCACTCCTGAGGGTCCCAGACCGATGCAGGGCATGGGCCCTGCCTGCTGGGCTGGCGCTTTGTGCCTTTGCCGCAGCCTGGCGGCCTGCCACCCCCAGCGAGTCCGGCCAGCGCCTCCTCTTTCAGGGCTGCGGCCTTCCGTCGGCATGAGGCCGTCCCTGCACTTGAGCAAGACCAGTCAGGCCTCCTTGGGGGGCCCCGGAGTCTGGAGAAGGTGGAAGAGGGGGGCCTGCAGCGGTCTTAGCAGAGGCAGAGGAGGGAGACTCGTCAGGAAGGCGAGAAAGCCTGCTCCTTGCTGTTGGGACCTGGCCTCCGAGGCCAGTCCAGGGTGCAGCGCCCGGTCGGTCCCAGAGCCCACGCTGCCCTCACCAGAAGGAGGGGCCTGGAGGAGGGCACCCCTGCAGGGCTGGGCCAGGGTTCCTTATCCTTGGAGCAAGATGAGCTTCTTCTTCTTTTTTTTTTTTTAAGATTTTATTTATTATTTCCAGAGAGGGAGAGAAGGATCAATGTATGGTTGCCCTTCACCTGCCTCCAGCCACAGACCTGGCTGGAGACCTGGCTGGCAACCTGGTTATGTGCCCTGACTGGAGAATCAAACCTGCGACCTTTAGGTTCGCAAGCCGGCACCTTATCCACTGTGCTCCCAGCCAGGGAAAGATCAGCTTCTTGCCTGCTCTTCCCAGCTGCTCTGAGACGAAACAGGCGCCCCGTGGTGGGTGGGGGCTCTGCAGAGACCCTCACTCTGGGGGGCTCAACCCCTGCATCTGACTCGAGCCTGCCTCCAAACCTCCTGGGAGGCTGGTTGAAGCACGGAGGGCTGGGCCCAGCCCCAGAGTTTCTGACTCAGTGGGTCTGGGGGGAGCCTGGGCATCTGCATTTCTGGCAAGTTCCCAGGGATGCTCCTGGTCTGGGGTCCAGGCTTTGTGGACCGCTGACCTTGGGGGACGGCTGCAACCTGAGTCCTCCCCCCTGTCCCCCACACTGAGCTCACAGCTCGCCTGCAGAAACAGTGACCATGAGGTAACGTTTGGTACACTGAAACCATTTTCCCCTTGAGCCGCATGCGGGAATGAGGGGCCTTTTCGGATGGTCCCCAGACATCCTCCAGTGGCTTCTCAAAGGGCCGACTGCACCCTTGTCCGAGTCCCTTCAATGCTTCTGGTCTCACGGGTTTTGAACACAGTGTGGAACTGGACAGAATCGTCACCATGACAACCCGAGATCAGTGCCTTATTCTGCTCCAGTCGAGGCTAACGGCTCTTGCGTCCTCTCTGTTCAGCCTGCCCAAGCGGTCTTTTCTCCCGCTCTTGTCACGCGGCGCGGCTCTCCTGGCTGCTTTGTGTGGATGTCTTGGTGGGAACAGCCCACCAAGCAGGCATCTGCTGGCCTCCTGTGTTCCTCTGGCCCAGTTCCATGCGGCTCTATGAGAGGGGCAGGCAGGGCCAGGAGGGCACAGGCAGGCTCCGTGTAGAATTGGGTTCTGGCCGGAGGGGTGAACAGGGAGGCTCGGGGCGTCCGGGCGAAGAGTTCTTCCAGGGACGAGGAGTGGTTCTGATTTCCGCCCTCCTCTGCAGGGGCCAGAGGAGGAGGGGAACTTTCACAGCCTCTCATCAGGGTCTGACGCACTTGACCGCGTCCCCCCTGGAAACACACATTCTTGGCTGCTGTGTCACTAACCTCCTGGTTTTCCTTGTGTTTCTGGCCACCCCTCCTCAGTCTTCTTCACCAGCTCCTCTTCCGATGGTGGCATCCTCCTCCTGCTAGGGGCCAGGCCCTCTTCTCTCTCGTCCCAGATCTGTGCCTTCTCACTACACAGGTCATCTAGTTCCACGGCCCAACCTAGCATCCCTGGGCCGACCGCTCCCTGTCCCTTCTGCGGTCCTGACTGCCGCTCTGGGCTCCAGACCTTTATCTAACTGCCTGTTTGGAGTCTGGGCAGATGCCCCTTGGGGGCTGTTTGTCCTGGCATCTTCCTGGACATCGGCAGGTCCTGAGTGACTCTCTGTTTCTGATGTGAGCTCTGGTCACTCAGACTTGGGGGTAGTATCCTCAGAGACCCCCCAGCCAGTCCTCGGTGTGCACACGGGGAAACTAAGTCAGGGCAGAGGGGATAGAGACTTGTCCGAGTCATGCCATGAGCCCTTGGCCGAGGGAGATGCGATTCCAGTCTCCTGGCGGCTGTGCCAGGGCTGAGGGCCACCCTGCCCTTTGCTCGCCCCCTCGGCTCTCAAGTGCAAACGTCTCAAATGCTTCTCTCCACTTGTGTGGCCCTGGGCCCATGGCAGGGACTCAGACAATGGTGGTTTAGGCAATGACTCCCCTCCCCTGCCGCCGGGCCTGGGACCCCCACCTTGGAAGTTCCTTCTTCCCCTTGCCATCCCCCCCTGAGCCCTGCGCCCCTCCATCCTCGGGACTGCTCCCCTCCATCTAAGGTGCCCCGGGACCCTGGGGACGTCAGCTGGCAGCAGCAGCTGGCTGTGCCAGGTCCCCATGTTCCACCTGAAAGGAACATCTGTTAACGGGGCTCCTGGGACATGGGCCAGACGTGATCACGTTCCTTGCCATTCCACAGTCAGCATGGGCCGCGGCAGCCAGTGAGGTGCTGCTGGGTCCCCTTCACCGGTCTGATGTCGTAACCAGGCATGTGCTGACTGGAGTCCTGCTGGGGTGGGTGGGCAGGAACCATCAGGAACTGGTCCTTTACTGTGAGACCTGGGATGTGGCTTATGGGGTCTCCTGTGCCCCCAGAGCCCTTGCCTTTTTGATTTGTCATCTTCAGAGCTTTCTGTGGTGTTTCAGGCTCGAAAACTTGGTCTTCCAGGAAGAGAATGATTTAGGCTGCTGTGTCTGGGTATGAATTCTAAAATAGCCAGGTCCCAGTTCTGAGAGACAGCCCGATCCTGGTCCAAATGGCATCCACACGCCAGTTGGTCATGGACCCCACAGAGGTCCGAGGCCTGCCCAGCCCACTCCGGCCTCTGTGACCTGTCAGCCGCCCTCCGCCGACCCTCCTCACCTTGAAGGGCTCCTCCGTCCATCTCCCTGCCTGAGCCTCCCTCAGGGAAGTGACTTCCGGGGACATCATGAAAGTAATAGTAGCGGCATGGGGTATGCACTGAATGAGCTTGGTGCTCTGCTGGGTGCGTTACACGTATGAACTCATTACTCCTCACAGCAGCCCTGGGAAGTGGGACACTGGCAGTCACCTGCTGACTGTCCCTTAGCGGGCAGGGTGGCCCTTGTTCATAGACACCTTGGTCGAGTACACACCCTGTGCTCTGCTCCCTGTCACTTCCCTCTCCTCCTCTGCCTCTTCACAAGGGCACCTCTATGTGCACCTTCTCTGCCCACCTGTAAGCAGGGGGTGCGAGGGGTTTCCTCCTCGTGAACTCCCATCCTGTTGTCTCCGCCACGGGTCCGCGGTGCTAAGCATTAAGGACACTGTTAGGGACCTGAGGTGACAAGACCGCTGAGAGGTGCTCCCGGCCAGGGCCTGGCTCACGTGGCTCTCTTCCCCACAGGCTGCCCGGGGATGTGGGACAACATCACCTGCTGGAAACCCGCCAAGGTGGGCGAGATGGTCTTCATCGCCTGCCCCAAATTCTTCCAGATCTTAGATCCAGACCAAGGTGGGTTTTCCTAGAGCCTCTCCGGGCCGCATTCAGTCCAGCCCACTCTCCACACCTGGGTCCCAGACCTTCCTGGGACACAAGTGCCGGGGGACATCTGACGCCCTATAGGCAGGTAGATGACCCCTGGCCCAGAGCTCACACACCGGAGCTGCGGGGGTGGTGGTGGTGGTGGTGGGGGATGACCATAGGCCTTCTGCACATGGGAACACAGAGGTTTCTGTCAGGCGTGGCTCCCAGGGCCACGTGGGCGCATGGTTGTGGGTGGGGCAAGCCTGGGCACTCACACGCCGTCCTCGTCACTTACTCAGCTGACCCTGAGCTAGTCAGTCACTCTCTGTCCTCTGTTCCCCAGTCTGTCTAACAGGAATCTAGCATGGGCACTGGGGACTGGGAGTCATTCAGGGCAACACTGGGCACATTTGGGTGCTCAGGGGTGATTGTTACCTGATGCTATTGACGTCCTGATGCTATTATCCCTCCTGTAGAGATGCTCAGAGGCCCAGGGAGACACCCTCAGGCAGCGGGACACAAAGCCCTGGCCCAAGTTCACACCTGCATAGGCTTACATGCCGCAGGGGCCCAGACCACCTTGGGGTCAGGCATGCCTGTGTATTAAGCAGAGCATGTTCTTGGTCCTCACTGTCCCCAGGCAGCTATGAGGGCTCAGGAGAGGAGGAGCTGGGGTCCTGTCTCCTGGGAGCTCCTGGGGTGCCCATGACATACAGGGCTGTGTGACCTGCAGATGTGGCCCAGGTGACCCATGTGTGATGGCACCTTCCCTGTGAGGGAAGACAGGGTGGGCCCAGGGTTGTAAAGAGCTCCATTTGGGGTGTGTCTGTGTTTGAGGTCTAAGGGTGGGAGATATTCAGGAGCCCCAGGCTGATGTGGGGGCCCTCGGGTGGTCAGTGGGTGGGCTTTGTGACTCCGGATAGAGGGCACGGGACACAAGGCCTCCATGACCACACCTCTCTTTTGGGTGTGAGTCTAGTGGGGCCTCCAGGCCTATTTCCACCTTCAGCCAAGACCTTGTGGACTCCCAAGGGAAGCTGGTATCTGGCCAGACCATTGTGACCCAGGAAAGCCTAGAGCTGGAACCTGGCCCTCCACTGCACCCCTGTGGGAGTTAGAAGAAGCCGGACAGCAAGCTGGGAGCACCGAGTGGGGGCTGGGTAGGGAGAGATGGAGGTGGGGGGGTGCTGGGCTCCAGGCAGGAGGTTGACGGAGAACCACCCACTGACCGCTGAGCCCTGGCTTGGGTCCTTGGTTGCAGGAAGGGTCTGAGTCATGTGTGTGGCCATACTCAGGTCCCCTGTGGCCTGGACCTCAGCTGCCTCCTTCACCCAAGGCTTCGGCGGATGTCCTTCTAGAAGTGGAGAGT
The DNA here is from genome assembly GCA_004026585.1 of Noctilio leporinus. NCBI lineage: Eukaryota > Metazoa > Chordata > Mammalia > Chiroptera > Noctilionidae > Noctilio > Noctilio leporinus. Next base: position 252,078 of record PVIW01000352.1, on the reverse strand, counting down.
TTCCAAACTCCACTCCTCTGCAGAGCCCTGCCAGCCGCTGCCCCCTGTCCTGTCTGCAAGAGACAGAGGCAAATTCTGTCCTGCACCTAGCGCTCCAGCAGCCTGGCCCTGCCTGGAGTGCAGGTGCTTGCAGGAAGCGTGGCCGAGGGAGACAGTGACAGCGTGTCGGGGCGCCAGGCCTCTGTCTCAGGCTTCCACCCCAAGACCAGAGAAGGCAGGGTATGGCTGCAGTGCCCCCTGACCTCAGCACTCCTTAACCCGCTTCCCCTTTGGGGACCTGTGAGCCTCACCTCCCACCTCCAGCCCTCCTGCTGGCGAGGAGGGAGGGAGGCCATCAAGCTGCCCCCTCCTGACAGCTAAGGACGTGACCACGTCCTATCTAGAACAGGACGGGAAGTGAATTTTGAAAGAGGAGACATAGGAGGGAAGGCAGCGTGAGAGGTGGGACCTTAGGCCTCCGGCAGCCCAGGAAGCCACCCAGTCTTTAATTTGGTCATATGGAAACCAAGTTAGTCACCTCCTCCATTCTTGGACACCTTTCATTCATTCACTGATGTAAGGCTTATTGACCGTCCACTCTGGGTCAGGCACTGCGGCAAGGCCGCTTCTTTCCCACAACATCAAACAACAACCACCACAAGGCAAAACGAATCAGCAGTAAAATAAGATTGAAGTTATTTATTTATTATTATTGTATTGCAATTGTTTCACTTGCCCCCATTGCTCTCCCTCTGGCACTGGCGCAGTTGCAGTGCCTGAGTCCTCTACACTTGATTCTCGGTGGTTCGCCAAGGCAGGGCCTTTGAGCATCTCCATCCACAGAGCTGGATCGTGTGAGACTCGCCGTGAATACGGAGAAAGCTGAGACCGGCCCTTCCACTTATCCCCGGGCTCGGAGGGTGCAGCCCAGCTCCTTGGCTACTGTGCAGGCTGTGGGCCAGAACACTCCCCTCCTCTCAAATCCCCTGCCTGTTTCTCTGGGACAGTGTTCCATTCTAGAGGGGGAGGCGGGAGTCTTCAGTGTCCTCAGTTTGTAGTCCTCATGGCTCAGGGCCCCCAGCAGAGTCTCTGGAGTTTTGGGGGTTGGGGGGAAAAGGGAGGGGGAGGGTCAGCAGGGCCCGCTGAAGCAGACCTCCACCTTAGCCCTCGTTCACCTCTGCGTGCTCTCTCTTTCTCTGTTTCAGTCTGGGAGACAGAAACCATCGGTAAGAGGAGCCCTGGAGAGAACAGACTGCTGACCATCTGTCCATCTGTCCACCTAGCTGCAGCCCAGCTCTAACTGTTGGGAATGGGTGGGGGTGGAATGAAAGGCTTACCAGGGACCATGTCCTCCCTTCTCCCCACCCCCATGCTACCCTAGAGGGGGGCAGTCAGGAAGATGGAAGGTGCAGCCCTTAGCCTCAGGGTGCCTGTGGGTTTGTTTGGGAGGATGAGACTCAGCCTTGGGGGTGGGGGTTGGGTTAGTGAACAAGCCCACTATGTGCATACATAGTGGTCTGAATGTCTGTGTAAGCCCACAGAGACACTGGCGTCCCTAAGTGGCTGCAGCATTGGAATGTTCAGCAGGCACGAGAACAAGGAGACCTAAAGATGCAGCATGAAGGCAGAGTAATGTAAAGGTCCATCCAGGGAGGCTTCCTGGAAGAGGTGGCATGTCAGCTAGACCTTGGAAACAGGATTTGAAGAAGTAGAGGGGAAATGGAAGTTCATTGCTAGTAGGGGTATCAGCCTGGGTGGAGGTGGCAATGAAGTCAGGAGAGAAAGAGAAAAAGGCCTGAGGATAAAGTCTTTGGGGTTCTGGGTTCCCTTGGGTGAGAGCAGCGTGGAGGGGTGAGAGAGCCCTAAAGAGGAAACACAAAGCCCAGGAGTTGTGTGGCTGTTCCCCATCTTTTCCTTGAAAAGGCCCAGTCATCCTTTTCCCTCCCTCTTCCACTCTGGAGGAGGCTTTCTCACTGTCCCGACAATGTCCCATTTCCATTTCCTGTGGTCTAGGGGGGGAGAACTGAGTCACTGGCCTCCGTAGCATCAGAGAAACACAGAGCGAATGAGACTGATGTGAGAATGTGCTGTGTGGCAGAAAGGAGTGTGGCGGCAGTTGCTAGGCCGTCTCCTGGCGGAGCCCCCTTTCCTCCGGACCAGGGACAGCCTTGGCCTTTCAGCATGGAGAGCCAGCAGGGCCAGCCCTGGCACCTTGGTGGATGGGTGTTGTGACTCACGCCCTTGTCTGTTTTGCAGGAGATTTTGGTTTTGAAGACGGTAACTTCTTGAACCTCTCAGGTAAGTTGGTGTCAGCCGTGGGCTGGCTGGAGGAGGGTGGCATCTGCTGACGTGTGAACACGGGGACTCCTCTAATGGGGCTGTGGGACCTTTGATGGGTCCCTTTCTTTCTCGGATAATGCTGTGAATCTTCTCTGTGGAAACTGGCACTCACGTGCTCAGGCAATTTCATTTCAGGGGCACATAGATCCTTGGAGCCCAGTAAAGAACCGTGGGTTAGGGAGCCCCTGAGAGCTTTGAACACCCATGTGTAGAATGGTGGTTCTCATACTTTAATTGTGGTCACGATCCGCAAGTGGGCTTGTTAAAATCCAGATTCCTGGGCCCTCTACCCAGAGTCTCTAACTGAGTAGGCCTGGGGTGGGGCCCGAGAACATGCATTTCTAGCCAGTCTCCCAGCAGACGCTGATGGACGGGTCTGGGGAGGGCGCCTACTTTGGGAATCACTGCCCTGGTACATCCTGTGCCCTGGTGAAGTGACCAGGCGCAGTCTCGGCCACGGTGGGGTTCTGACAGTCTAAAGAGACCAAGAATTACAGCACCGCCGATTCATGCAGAGTTCTGAGCAAAGAGGCTTATACTTTTTCTGAGCCCACACTGGGTTATAAAAAGAAATAGAGAAAGAAAGTGAATAAAAGAAAGAAAATGGTGCCTACCTGTAGGACCCTTTCAAGAAATTGTTTTCCAGGGCAGCTTCCCTTTCCTCTTCCCACACCCTGATGTGGGCAAAGCAGAGAGGCGATGAGGCCTGGGGGGTGGAGGGGAGGCCAAGGCCATCCATGGTCCCCTGGGCTGTGCAGATGCTCTGAAAGAGCTGTTAGCAGGGGCTTGGAGCCTGAGACAGATTTGCTGGGAGCAGAACGGTTGGCATGGAACTGCCGGGGAAGTGACTCCCTTTCTCCCTGGGCCTGCTAGACGTCCCCCTTGTCCTGTGTCTTAGGGCTCAGATTCCCGGAGCCCCCTGCTCTGGGAAGCGCTGTCCTCTGGCAGGGCCACCGCCCCTCTGCCACTCCCTGAAGCCCAGAATGTGCATTCCTGGCTCTGCTGGCTAAAAAGACTGGCTGCGGAGCTCCCAGCTCAGCTGGTGAGGACAGGAGCTTGGGAAAGTGAGGGGTGCGGGCTCCTGTCTTGGCCTCTGCTCTCGGCTCCTCCCAGAGCTCCAGAGGTGACCTTGGCCACAGAGAGGGGTTCCTCCAGCAGCACGGGTAGTGGAGCCCTTTTCTGCAGATGTCTCTTGTCATGCACAAAACCCTATGAAAGGAAGAGCCACCCTCTGTGTCCTAGAACATGGGGTGAATTCCCAGGAAGCCGGCCTGGGAGCAGGAGTCTGCCTGGGGTCACCTCCAGGGGCTCGCCTGGAGGCAGAGGGGGCTGCCTGCCTTTTCCGTCACCCTGGGCCACGGTGGATCACCCTTGCAGATGTCAGGAGAGGGGAGGGTGAATTGAGCAGCTGAAACGGCCCCAGTCCAGGTAGGAACCAGCCTGGCCACCACTATGCTGCCAGCCAGTGACCCCTGCCCTGTCCAGGGTCCCACCACATGGCCTTGAAAGTCAATCAAAAGGGAACTAAAGTACATTGGCGTCAGGAAACAGACCTCTAAACCTGGGAAGGCAAAAGTTCTTTTTAAGAAAACCTAAGTGTGTATCCTAATGAGATCTTGTGCTCAGTGAATGGAGGTCCGTCTGGTTTTTGTTAACGAAGCCAGGCCTATGTCCCCTTGGAGTGGGATGTGGCAGCTTCTAGAAGGCCCAGAGCTCCCAGGGAAAGTGTCACCAGGGAGTAAGGGGCACTCCTGCCCCACGGTCACCTGAGGCTATTTCTGGACCGGAATCCCTGGCAGTGGGTGGGAGAGAATGTTGTGTTTATGATCCCAGGTTCTGCTCACTGAAGTTGGGTAAGTGCAGACCCGGGGCCCAGGAACCGGGTGAGACCTGCACGCTTCCAAAAGGGAAGGAGGCTGGATTCACACCCCCTTCACCACCAGCCTGGTCCCCTTGTCCCTTGTTAAGAGATCGGCTTGCACCTCCCCCCACCCCTTGTCCTCCATCAAGGCTGGGCTTGAGGTCCTCAGCAGTCGCTGGTTTTCCTCGGACGGTAGAGGTGCTCATGAACATTGAGTTGCCGTGTTTCCCAGAGGGGCATACGGGTTTCCAAGAAGCCCCACTGACGAAGTCACTTTTGAATAAGAATTTCAGGGACCTCTTAAGTCATGTTTGCACCTCTGGGTTCCCTGTCTGCTGCAGGCTTGAGGGTGATAGGCCGGAACTGCACAGAGGACGGCTGGTCGGAGAACTTCCCTCATTATTACGATGCGTGTACGTTCGGTGAAGAATATAATCAGACGGGGGACCAGGTGAGTGTCTGTCCCCACTAGAGGCAGTGAAGGTAGGGCTGACAAGGCAGGTGGAAAGGTGCTCTCACCAGAGGCCTGGACTCCTGGTGGGACTGCGGGAATCTCAGGTCCCTGGCAGCATTGGTGAGCACCCCTCTGTGTCCTCAAGCCAGACGCAGAGGGAAGGACTTGCTGTGTGTCACTCATTCTGGGCTGAGAAGCCGCTGGTTTGCTGCCTGAGCTCCCCCAGCCCCCACCATGCGTCCCCCGCCTCCCTGGCTGCTCTTCCAGGACAGCCTGCCTTCCTGGCCAGGCGATGGGCAGGTTGCTGCCCGGCTCAGCAGGGACCCTCCGGGACCCTTTCCCAGGCTAAGGCGGGTGGCTGGATTGCTCGGTGCCCCTGCATTCTGCAGCCCTTGTTGAGCATCCGGGCACGTGCCGCGCGCACACTGTACAGGGGAAGAAGTGGGGGCTCTGAGGTGGGCTGGGGGCCGGGGCGGCCCCACTGGAGCCCCGCCTGTCCTCTATCCTGCTCCAGGATTCTTACTACTTGTCGGTGAAGGCTCTGTACACGGCCGGCTACAGCACGTCCCTGGTGTCCCTGACCACTGCCATGGTCATCTTGTGTCGCTTCCGGTGAGATCTCCAGCGGCGCTCCTGGGACCGCAGACCGCCCCAGCTCAGGGCCCCTGCTGAGCCCCTGGATGTCAGTCCTGGAGCTACGATGGGAGGCATTTTCCCTCCTTATAGGATAACAGATGGGAAACTTGACCCCAGAGAGGGTAACTGCTCCATCCGGTGCCGGATACCTCCATACACCATTTGTCTCTTCCCGGTCTAGATAGAGAGGCCATTGGAGGGAGAAGTCTGGCCGCTAGAAGCCCTGGAGGGAGAACCAGGGGGCCTGAAACTTAGGTGGGAAGAAGGGGGTGGTCTAGGTGGGAGACCCACAGACACAAAGCCACACCGGTGTCCCAGACCAGACCCCACATGCGGGTGGCAGCGCTGGGGGGTGGGGGTCGCCGCCTCAAGGTCCCTTCCCCTGCTGGTGTAGGAAGCTGCACTGTACCCGCAACTTCATCCACATGAACCTGTTCGTGTCCTTCATGCTTCGGGCCATCTCTGTCTTCATCAAAGACTGGATCCTTTACGAGGAGCACGACAGCAGCCACTGCTTCATCTCCACGGTGAGCGCACCCAGCCCTGCCAGCCACACCCCTCACAGGGCTCCCCGCCAGCCCGGGGCTTCCTGCAGGTTAAGACGGGGGTCCCCGATGAACACAGAAACCCAAGAGTAGCCAGGGAGTCCTCTGTATGATGCCACCACCTGTCCCTTGGTGTATGTCCCTATCACCTCAGAGCAGAAGGTGAAGGTAGGTGCGAAGGCTAAGCCTCACTTGGCACAGAGAGGGTGTGCCTGGGCCCTGGTCACTGAACTCGCCCATCATGGGCCCGCGGGGCTGATGGGCTGGCCCTTCTAGCTCACCTCCCCAGACCTGCGACCTTTGGAATTGAGCAGAGAAGATCAGTTTTGACGGGGTAGGATGGAAAAAGCAGCCCGGAGCACAGAACCTTGACCTGAGAGGGCACATTCAGAGGTCTCTGTGAGATTTAAGGGGGGTGGGGGCAAAGGGGTCCCTCACCCCTGTCTGTCTAAAGCTCTTATTTGATCACAGGGGCTCCTGCAAGGACCCCACTCCTCACCTAGCCTGTGGGGGTGAGGCAGCGGTAGGAAGATGAGGGCCGATGAGCCTCTATGAGCTGCTGCCATTTTAAACTCCTGGAGTCCAGGAAATGCTGAGTGTTTCAGGCCCAAGGGAAACGGGAGCCTGAGCAGAGCTGACGGCCCTCGGGATTCTCCCTGGTCCTGCTGGGCTGGGTTTCCGGGCTCAGCGGGGCGGGGGGTGGGGGCTCACACCCCTCCTCTTCCCGTCCTCTGGGCAGGTGGAGTGCAAGGCCGTCATGGTTTTCTTTCACTACTGTGTCGTATCCAACTACTTCTGGTTGTTCATCGAGGGCCTGTACCTCTTCACCCTGCTGGTGGAGACCTTCTTCCCCGAGAGGAGATACTTCTACTGGTACACCATTATTGGCTGGGGTAGGTGACTGGCTGTGGCAGGGGCAGGCTGAGGCCTCATGGCCAGGTATGTCCTTGGTGCCCCATCAGGGAGGGTCAGGGCAGAGGAAGAGGCATGTCCCTGTCCCCAAAGGTGGTGGACACCTGCTCATGCTCTCCTTGTTCACAGAAAGCCCACCTTCTGAGAGGCAACGCCCAGGAGTCCTGTGTGGTGACAACCTGGGGTCTAGGGGAGACACAGACCCATAGGAGGCTTGGGGGTGAGGGACAGTGAGGTTCCTCAGCCTCCCAGGTGTGAGAGGGAGACATGCCCATGGGCCAGAACCCCATGTCTGTGTGGGAACACTAGACCTGGGGCTGTTCCTGTTGTCACAGGGCTCCTTTTCGTGCTCTCACAGGGTCCCCGACTGTGTGCGTGTCGGTGTGGGCTGTGCTGAGGCTCTACTTTGATGACACAGGGTGAGTGCATGCCCAAGGGCCAGGGACTTCTACCTGGGTTTCTCCGCACCTGACTCCACATGAACACAGACAGACCATCAACCCTGGGCCCAGACTGCACCCCACGCTCCGGGTACCCGCAGCACTGAGCCCACCCTGGGTGGAGCCCCCCAGGTGCATCTCAGCTGGAGGCAATGAGAAAGTGAAGTTTCAGAGCTCCGTTCCACTCCCAGGCTCGGTGCTGAGTGTCTGTGGTCCTTTCAGGGGTGAGGGAGAAGGTGCAGGGGAAGGTCGCCCCTGCAGAGTCCTAGGTCCGAAGGGGGAATGTGGCCCTTGCCCAGGAGCCCTGTGGTGACCTGACTCTTTGGCAGAGGAGCAGAGGGATGGCCCGAGGCACCTGAGACCTCCCCTTCCTGCCGCTCCTCCTTAGGGATCTGTAGGGACAGAAGCACCACCCAGGAATCAGTGACATTGTCCAGCAGGTACCCTGTCCCCTAAGCCCGATCTCTTCGCTCTCTGCCTTGCAGCTGCTGGGATATGAACGACAGCACCGTTCTGTGGTGGGTGATCAAAGGCCCTGTCATTGGTTCCATAATGGTGAGTGTCCGCGGGCAAGGAGCAGGGAAGAGACAGTGGTTTGGGCTGGGTGGCACCAACCTCCTCCTTTTTCATGGTTGCATCGTATTCTGCAACACGTGTATCTGTGTCATTAGTTGTCCTGATAGTGTTGGCCGTTTATATTGTCCTTTTTCCCCCTCACCGTGAAAGGTACTGCTAGGGATAGTTCTGTGCCTTATATTGAGCACTTGAGAGTATTTATTTAGAATAAACCCTTCAAAGTGGAACGGCTGGGTCAGTTGCCTTACTGCCCGTGTGTTATCAATTATTTAAATGTTTGCACAGCCTTGGGGGAGGTAAGAGTAGCTCAGTGCTCTAATGTGCGTTTCTCCCTGTTGCTAGTGCCTCAGGGCATTTCCCCCAACATTGATTGACGATTGGTGTTTATTCTTGTTACTCCCTTTTTATTTAGTTAGTTATTTGCTGATGTTTCCAGCCCAGTTGTCCTTCTCACTGTTGGAAGGGCAGTCACACGTCACCTGGCCTACGTGTTGGAGGTGGACCGCACGGTGGCGACCTCCTCTCACGATATCCTTGGGCCTCCTCCTGACAACTTCCATGTCCTGCTTCTTGTTAAAGGGCTTTCCGGACCTAAGCTAGAAAGCTGTGCTTCTTAAGTGTTTTGTCACAATTTTTCGTGGACTGGGTTCTTACGCGCTTCAACCCAGCTGAAATGTTACTTCCCTGATCTGAAATGATGCCTAATTTAATGCCCCCCTCAAATCTTTTTATTGAGTAGAGCATCTTTTTGCCATTATGCTGAAATGGCATTGTATCGGAAACACTCGCTGATTTCTATTTGGTCCCAGGTTTTCTGTTCTGTGTTACTAATCCACTAGTGTCTTCCGTGGCCAATACTCCTGCAGGCTAGTAACAGAAACATGGCAACACGCTTGCATATCCGGTAGGCTAGTTTCCCCTTCTTTATTCTTTTATGCTTCAACACTTTATTGCACGCCTTTTCTTAGGTGGATTTCAAATCCTTTGGCAAGTTGCAAAACAGAAGTCCGGTGGAGATTTTTTATAGGAATGACCCTGAGTTTATAAACGAATTTGGAAGATACAGTTACCCTGCCCCCATCACCCCTCCCCAACCCCCACTGCTATCCAAAACTTGGAAAGTTTTGCTTTCTAAGTTTCCAGTTACTTGCAGTCAACTGTGAGCTGGAACAAAAAGATCAAACGAAAAATTCCACGAAGACACAATTCATGTTTTAATTTGGACGCCATGGTGAGCAGCGTGATGACATCTCACGCTGTCTCCCCCATCCCGCCTAGGTATGAACCACCCTTTTGTCCAGAGTGTCCTTACCGTACAGGAGAATTTCGGTTATCAGATTGATTATATTTTGAAAGAGAAAGACCACCTTCACGTAACTTTCATTACAGTATATTGTTACAATTGTTCTATTTTATTATTAGGTATTGTTAATCTCTTACTGTGCTTAATTTAGAAATTAAACTTTATCACGGATATATATGTATAGGAAAGAAACTAGCACATAGGGGTTTGGTGCTAGTCTCTGTTTCAAGCATCCTCTGCAGCTCTTGAAAAGTATTTCTTATTTTTTTTTTTTTTAAGATTTTATTTATTATTTCCAGAAAGAAAGGAAGAGAGAGAGGGAGAGAGGGAGAGAAACATCAATGTATGGTTGCCTTTCACCTGCCTCCAGCCACAGACCTGGCTGGAGACCTTGCTTGCAACCTGGTTATGTGCCCTAGCTGGGGAATTGAACCAGCAGAAAAGTATCTCTTATTGATAACAAGGGATGACTGGCCCTGGCTAGTGACACAGTGGATAGGGAGCTGGCCTCTGAACCCGAAGGTTGCTGGTTCGATTCCCCACCCAGGGCACATAGCCAGATTGTAAGCCAGGTCTCCCGCCAAGTCCATAGCTGGAGGCAGATGAAAGGCAACCATACATTGATGTCTTTCTCCCTCTCTGCCTCTCTCCCTTCCCCTCTCTAAAAATAATAAAATCTTAAAAAAATAAAAAGAAGGAATGACTGTAACAATTTTCTTAAAATAATGAGTGTTTCTCTCCAAGAATGTGGTATGAATCTCCATTTATTCAGTTTTTCTCATAGAGGCATTTTTTATAGTTTTTTAGTTGTCTTGTTAAATTGACCTTCAAGATAAGTCCAGCTAGTCTGTGCTTTTAATTATGCCTAGGAATCATTCTTTCATTATGTAGTTTAGTAGGTTTCTATTAATGTATAGGGAAGCTTTTCGTTTTTTTTCTTGGTTACCTTTTTAAACACTCTCATCCCTTTTCAGTTGTTTCTCATGGATTTTCTCGGTAGAAAATTACATAGTTTTAAATTAAAATAGTTTTTATTTACTTGCCAATACTTATACCATTGACTCCTTGGTTTGTTGAGGATGATGTTTGCAATAGTTTTACTCTAGTTGCTGTTCAATGAATTAGGAAAGCCTCTATTTTTTCCTTGTTTCAGTGTGTGTGTTTTTTGAAGTTGGAAATAGGTGTCGAATTTTATCAAATGTGGTTTAAAGACGTTTATTGAAGTAATTTTTCCTTTACCGTTGGACATTTCTAGTACTTTAGTTTTTGTTCATCATGAACAATGCCACAGTGGGCATATTTGTGAGTATCTTTGAGCATGCGTGGGTATGCCTTTAGAATAAATCTCTAGGAGTGGAATTTCTGGGAGAAAGACAGTGTACGTTTAAGATTTTCATGGGCATCAAATTGCCCTCCACTAGCAGGGTACAAGACTGCTCACTTCTCCTGCTCATATATTTGATTCCTTTCTAAATTTCTTTTGAGGTTATTTATTGCTCTATTCAGATTTTCTGCATCTTCTACATTTGCTTTTGTTAGCTTACATCTTCCCATTTTATTTGATTTCTTCTGATGACTTAAAATATTCTATGCATCTGTTGTTTCATCTTCCTTTTTAGCTTTGTTTAATTACATTTTTTTCCCTTTTGGATGGATACACACATGCAGCCAGCTGTAATTACTGAGCTAGATTCCAGGCTCTGATTAGACGCAGGCAGGCAGCAGAGCACACAGCCTGCCTCCATATAGCAGCATGCTTTATAATTCTAACAGGCCTGTGAAATCAAACAACTGAATACAGCAAGACCTAACATTGAAATCTATTTTCATTGGTCACGTCTACCTTTAACAAAATTTCTTCTTTTTTTTTATTTGCACCTATATTTATTTATATGATAAGGGCATCAACCTAGAACATATAAAGAACCATTACAACTAAATAAGTACAAGGCACGTAATTCAATTACAAGGCAAAGGACTTGAACAGCCATTTTTCCAAAGAAGATATACTAATGATTACACACATGAAAAAGATGTTGAGCATCATTTGTCATTAGAAAAATGAAATCAAAACCACACATAGTAGAATTTCATGCCTACCAAGATGACCATAGTCAGAAAAACAAAAAATAGCCAGGATTGGGAAGGGTATGAGAAATAGGAACTCTTGTACTTTGCTGGTGGAAATGTAAAATGGTGTAGCTGTAGTGAAAAGCATTTTGGCAATTTCTTAAAAAGTTAGGAACAAAATTTCTTTATCATGAACTTTTATTTTTATTAATGAACTTCTTGTGTAAGTTCAAGTTATGGTGCTCTTTCTATAGCTTTTTATTAGAATGCTTGGTTACTTTATCTTCAGCACTTATTATTTGTCAGTAAGCAAGGGTTAGGCGCTCCATGTTTTTCTCAGGCATCCTTTTTGCAGTGTCTAGAAGTTTGTCACCCTGCTTTTCTCTCATGGTGCCTGTTTCTATCTATTTGTCACGTCCCTCCTCCTCCTTTCTCACCACACACACTGCTTCCCGCTCTGTTCAGCGAGCTTTAGCCCTGTCTTTATCTGAAGGTAAACGCTGCTGCAGCCTCAGGCAAGCTGTTCATTAGTGCCACGTGTGGGTGTCCATTCCAGTCCCCCGTATTCAGTGATCCTGGACTTGGAGTTCCTCCAGAGGGCAGCTCTCACCTCCGCGGGAGCTTCCTCTCTCTGTGTGGCATTGGACATGTTCCATCACACCGACCCTCTCTGCTCCTTCTCTTCCAGAAGTGGCTTACTTTCCTGGCTCACTCAAGCACTCTTGCCCATTTCTCAGTACTCCTTCCTATGCAATTCTTCTTCCTCTGTCTCTTCGGTGGTTGCAACCCTGTGTTCTCGGGCCACAGGCTATGAGATTATGAGTCTCGGTGGGATCTCCGCTAGATGGGGGAGGGTCCTCTCTATGCCAGGGAGGTGGGACGGGGGCGGGGCAGGCGGAAAGTCTCCTGCCCGGAATCATTTCCCTCTGCTTTTCCTTGGCTCCTCAGGTGAACTTTGGGCTCTTCGTCGGCATTATCTTCATCCTTGTGCAGAAACTTCAATCTCCAGACATGGGAGGCAATGAGTCCAGCATCTACTTGTAAGTACCGTTGTGTGAAGGCCATGGTCATGTCCGACAGCCCTGGGGGCCCTTCCCTCAGGCCAAAGGAGAGGCCTGGGTTTTGCCCATAGGGTAACCTGGCACGGGCCTTTGCAGGACCTCTTTCTGATGAAAAAGGGCCGTTAAAATCTAGTTGCCCGCTGGTCCTCAGCCAGTCCAGGAGCTCCTAATCCCCAGGGGGATTACATGGAAGGGAACAGAGAGGGGAAGAGACTGGCAGATGTCATGTTACCCTGGGAAAATCAAGATGGAAATGGCCAGATTCCCTAGGGTAGGTAGAGTCTTGGTTGTGTAAAAGTCAGGTTTCCTTTGGGGACCTTTGTGCTTTGGGAAGCTCGTGAATGCCCCTGGTGGCCTGATTGACGTCCCGTCCCAGCCCTGTGTGTGCAAGTTGCTGCAGACCAACCCCCCCCCCCCCCCCCCCCCCCCCCCCCCCCCCCCCCCCCCCCCCCCCCCCCCCCCCCCCCCCCCCGGCCCCCTGCCCCGCAGCGAGTCACGTGGCCATTCTCGCTGCTCTGGGTATTGGAAGGGGACGCGCTTTTTCTCCTCCCCTCAGGATAGCTCTGGTCCTCTTCCTTTAACCGCCTCTGCCTCTTTCCTGAGCACAGGGACATCCGATATGTTTTAGAGTGATAAGGTCTGCAGGCAACCTCTTATCATGAAGTGTGGGGTTTTCTTCACTCCCGCTGCCATTTGGTTTGTTTCCTACAAGCGTTTTTCAGTTGTGTCCCCAAGAGCATGTCCCTGTGTCGTCCCACCTCCCTCCCAGCCCCCTGCCCACTTGGAACCAGCCTGAGTATGCTTCCTCCGACCCTTCTGGCTGCATGATCAGAGGCATGACCAGGCGAGGTGTGTGGGGAGCAGGGACACCTCTGACGCTGGCGCAGAAGATCAGTCCCCTGTGGCTGGCTGGAGGGGCCAGGTGGTCGCAGAGAATGTGGAGGCAGTCACTGGGGTCTGTCTGTGGGCAGGGCATAAGCCACACGTGTTCCCCGGTTTTTAAAGAAGAGAGCAGGTTAGAAGGAGCGGAGGTTTTCTAATCACATCAGCTGAGGGTTTTGTCCTGCCTTCACCAGAGGTTGCAACCTGGGCTCAGAACTTCACAGCTGCCTCATGGATAGGGGGGCAGCAGGGGAACCCCAGCAGAAGGCTCCCCAACCCAACCATCCTCCTTGTGGTGGTGGGGGGTGGGAGGTGGAGAGAACCTCTCAGCCCCATCCTGGATCTTCCCTGAGACTCCTGGGGGCTTCTCTTGGTCTCTGTGTCCAGCGCCGGCACCCCGCCTGTGGGAGCCCTTCCCCTGGGAGTGGGGGTCAGCCCAAGGCCTGACTTGGCAAGCTTTGTTCTGCCTGGAGAGTGATTCCATTCCATTGGGAAAGAATCACCCCCCACCCCCTCTTTTTCTTTTTTTTTGGTAGCTGTTTACCGTTTTTTTCTTTTCCTACTTTTGCTATCTTTTACCAACCCTTGCTTATATGTGTGTGTTACGTAGTCAAAAATTATTCGTCCATTCTAAATCATTAAGTCTCCGTGGCCCTGCCCTGGGGGACTAGTGGGACTTGTTCTCTGCTACTAACTGTCCTAGAGAGGTGACTCCTGCCTCCATTTCAGGGACCTGCAACACAGGGTCCTCCGCTCTCCTTGCTGCCCTGTCCAGCCTCATCCGCGGTGCCCTGGCCTGGCCCCACATCCTCCTGCTCAAGGGTGGAGGGTGGGTGGGTGCCCCATGAATAGTTATCGTGGATATCTGAAGCATGTAGCTGAATCAGCTTCCTCACCTCTCTCAGCCCTGAAAGAATTGAGGAGGGTTAGGACCTTGCTGTGTGTTAGGCTTTGGTTTAGGGAAATGCGGCTGGTTTGCTCTTCTCTCCAGGCCAGTAGAACTTTGCCCACATCAGCCCTAGGGCTGTTTCCCTTTCCGGTCATTTGTGCGTTCGTTCACTGGAGCAGCGCTTCTAATTTTCTTGACGAACTTTTCCTCTGCCATCACAACTTTGCTGGCTTCCAGTCTGTCTCAGCTTTCAATGTGCCCTCCTCGCGAAGCTTACTCATTTCTAGCTTTTGATTTAAAGGGAGAGGTGCATGACTCTTGCTTGAACACGTAGAGGCCATTGTAGGGTTACTAACTGGCCAGATTTCAATATCGTTTTGTCTCAGGGAATAGGGAGACCTGAGGAGAGGGAGAGAAACTGGGAAACGGGCAGCTATAAGTGGCCAGAACATATACAGCCCCTGTAAGATGCCTTGTCTTATACAGACATGGTTCGTGGTGCCACAAAACCATTCCAATAGTGACATTAAAGATCCCTGATCACAGATCATGATAACACATATAATAATGAAAAACTTTGAAATGTTGCCAAGAATGACCAAAATGTGACAGAGACCCAACCTGAACACATGCTATTGGAAAAACGGTACCAATGGATTTGCATGACACAGCGTAGCTACAGACCTTCAACATGTAGAAACAAACCACAAAAAAACAAAAAACAAAACACACACACACTATCATACTATCAGCGAAATACAATAAAACAAGATGGTGCCTGTACGTTCAAGCACAAACGTTTATAGAACCAACTAGTTGGTTTGCTTCTATCATGTAAAAAAAAAAAAAGAAATCCCCTTAGAATCTCAGCAAATCCTTGTTATTGAGAAAGTAAAACATGTGCTCATGTCACGTCCTGAAGATTAAAACCTCAGCGGATGTGGTCTGCGCCCCACAGGCCAGGGACGCAGCACAGGGGATCAGCTTGATCCGATTGAATTCAGCAGCATTTCCAGGTTGAAGGAGACCCTGTTGGGAAAGGGGGGTGGTAATCAAAGGGACAGTCCCACCGAGAACCCAGAGTGTGGGGACAGACCTGCAAGCCAGTCCACACCCGCTGAATGCTCACAAACACCCAGAGGCTCCAGTGAGATCGGTGTGGAAGGCGTATGCGTGGCAACTGTAACACCCATTTCACCGTTGCACACGGAGAGAACTAGGGGTCGGTGCAGGGCCGTGAATCCAGCAGGAAAGAGTGCAGGCAGCTGGCTGCCCTGCAGGTAGGCTCCTGGCTGCAGGCTGGACCTCACCTCAGGGGAGGTGGTGGTAAGCCAGCAAATAAATAAGATTTCCTAAAGGATGAGGCCCCCGGGGGTTCCAGCCTTGTAGAAAGCCGCCCACCAGGAGGCCTTGAGCTGAAAGTGTCTGCTTTGGGGGAGGGGAGGCTCTGGGGGGATTGGAGTGGGCAGGACATGGTGGGAGAGGATTTTAGGGCTGTGCCCCAGCCCCCTTAGGCCATCAGCATTATGTGTTGGGCTTCACTAGCATGATGTGAGGCTCTTCAGAGCTGCCAACAACTTTTTGGTTTTTTCCTCTGTTTCCAGAACAAATTTAAGCCTGGGAGTCCCCAAGAAAGCCCGAGAGGACCCCCTGCCTGTGCCCTCAGACCAGCATTCACTCCCTTTCCTGTAGGTTGGTTCCAGCTGTGCAGGTGATAAGGGTTTGTCCTCCACGGACCTAGAAGGCAGCCTCAGAAGGACCCGCTGGGGGCGGGGAGGCGGCACGGAGTCCTCCACACTCTCACCGGCTGCCCCTAGTAGAAAGCGAGTCTGGGGTCAGGACTTGGGCAGGGAGTGTGGGCATGTGCTCAGGCTCGACTTGGTCTCGGGCAGCGGTTAGGCCTCAGCCCAGGGCTGGGGTCACGGTGAGCTGCCTTTCCCGGGACCAAGGGTCACCGCTGCTGGAAGCCCACTGGCCCAGGAGGGGAGGGTGGGGAGGCTCTGGGGCCTGGCCCTGTTGGAGCAGCTTCATCCCCAGTGGACTTCGCTGCCTGGTGGGCGTTGGAAGCTGTGTGGGGGAGAGGAACCCCATCTGTCTTCCCATCAGGGGCCCCACAGTGTGGGTCCCCACAGTCCCCAAGGCAAAGGAAGGAGAAGAGGCGGACACTGCGATGTCCTGGCAGACTCATCAGGACTATAACGTACCCACTGTCCGAAGGACGAGGCCCACCTCTGAGGACAGGCATTTCCGTGGCCAGGCAGATGCTCAGCCACGCAGAGTGGCTGCTCCTCAGTCCGGGGGGAGGAGGTGGGGTGGGGATGCTCCCGGGTCTGCTGAGTTGGGCTCCAGTGTGGCGTGGGTGCCTCCTTGGGGACTAGGCTGGGTGTGGGCGGGTGACTCTGCACCTTAGCATCCAAGGGACCTGAAGGGGGAGCTCAGGCCATGGCTTCTGTGGACCTGTCATGTGCAGGATCAGGGTGAGCAGACAGGGGTGCTGCCCACAGAGGTCTCCGTGCAGGGGTCCCTGTCTAGCCCCCTGTCAGGTGTTTCTGAGGGCTACAGCCAGGCAGCCCCACACACTGAACACACTAAAGTGTTCCCGGAGTTTGGCCTGGGACCAAAGCAGGGGCCCAGCAACCAGGTGCTGCATCCCCAGGTTACAGGTGGGAGCACCAAGACCTGGACATGGCTTTGGCCTTCCTGCAGGTGGACAGGGAAGCCTTGGCAGGACCAGGCCTGGGACCTCCTTGTACGGGGTCTCCCCTCGGATTCTGGCTGACGCTGCTCACCCAGCAGCCCCACCCATACCCTGGGTCTCCTACCCTCCCAGGGATGCAAACCAGAACTGAGCTCATTAGCCAGCCTGGGCTACCTCTTCCTCTTGATGAAACTCCTTTCCCCTCATTCCCGGCTTTGGTGGCTTTCCAGAGAATCTGACGTCTCTCTCTTTCTCACGCCGGTCTCTGGCTTTCCTGCCCCGTCCTGGGTTTCTTTTCGTTGGGTTAAGGGGAGCATTTGGGAAGAAGCGCCCTTGCTTCTGTCCCTGGATGCTTCTCTTGAGAGCCCTCCTGGGCGCTGGGTAGCCCCCTACTCCAGTCCCCATCAGAGACACACATCTTTATCGGGGGCTGGCTTTCCTGCTAGCTTGCCACTCGGTGGCCTTACGCATACTTGGCAGAAATCACGGGAGTCTATTTTCACTGTATCCAGGGTCAGGAAGGGCAGGGGTGATTTGGGAGCTCCAGGGGGAGAGACCTCAAAGGGGATTAACCGAGGCTTCAGGATTCCGGGGGAGGGTTGAAGCCTAGTGTGTAGGAGGTGACGTCCGAAGTCAAGGCTCCCCGGCTCCTGGACTGAGTTCTGTGCTTCCCGTGGGTGAGGTTGAGGGATCAGGCCACTGACTGTAGGAGAGAATAGCTGACCGTTCAATCTGGGCAAGGTAGACGCTGAAGGGAAGACCAGGGTGGCTTCCATTCCTGGACACCCAATCAAGCTCTTTTAATGACTGACACTTGTCTGTCGTCAAAAGAAAAACGCACTGATAGCTGACTCTTTGTACGTATACAAAACAGACCTTTGACCTTCGCTGAGGACAGAAGAAACTTTTCAAACACGTAAATTCCTCCCAGCGCCGCCACTAGAGCTTGGACTGGGAAGTGGGTCTCCCGGGGGCCTTGTTAAGGGGCAGCTTTGGGGTCAGCAGGTCTGAGGTGGCCCCCGATCGAGAGTCTGTGTTTCTAAGAAACTCTCAGGTGGTGCTGATGCTGCTGGCTTAGGGGCCCCACTCGGTCTCAGAGCATCGTGTGCTCCCTCCCTCACCTGTAAAAATGGGCCAGTATTGCCCACCTCGCCCTGCGGTGTGAACTGAAAGGTGCTGTTTCTTAAATGATCACCAGAATTCTCACTGAGGCATGGGGGCTGGGTGGACCCTGGTTTCCTCCATCTTTGACATGTGTGATTCCAATGTTGGCCTCAGGAAAAGGGCATGGATCCCCCCCATCCTCCTATGCCGAGGACTTTCAGACTTGCTCTCAGGGAGCTGGAGTCACAAATGACACGTTTGTGAATCTGTCATGTGCTTCTGTCCTCATTGGTATCAGATCCCCCTCGGATGGGTCAGGTCACCAGCAGGTTCCAGGGACTCCGGGCCTTGTGGTGACTGAGGAGAGTTTGTGAAGTGAGCAAGCCTACTGCAGTCTGTCAAGATGACACTTCTGTGTTTGTCAAGGAATGAAAAGATGTGGCCGTGGTTTCTGCCGTCCCAAGCAAACACAGGACAGAGCAGGGCCAGAAGACATAGAAATGCAGCCTGAGGCCTCTAGGAGGAGGGGCAAGCTCTGTGCTTCCCCCGTGGAATGTTCAGATGGACTGGCACCCAGGCAGCGGGACAGGGCCCAGAAGATGCCCCATCAGGCCTTCAGCCCCTGCCGACCCGTGTTGTGCGCTAGAACTCAGCAGTGATGGAAGTGCCCCGATCAGTGCTGTCCCCCATGGCACCCACCAGCCACACACTGCTGTTGAGTCCTTGCGGTGTGGCCAGGGCCTGTGAGGAAGTGGACCTCTGAGCTTGATGTGATGTTAACTCAAATAGCTGCAGATGGGTAGGGCTGTCATACTGGGTTGAGCGGGTCTAGACTAAAGTCGGTTCCGTGCAGGCGGCCTCTGCTCCCCCGTGTGCCCACAGCAAGGTGCCTGGGGGCTCAGGCCCAGGAAGGTTCCAGTGGAAGAAGGGAGGTGTGGAGGGGGAGACCAGTGGACGTGGAGCTGGGCTTCCTGATCAGGTCTGCAGTTAGTCTGATTCCAGTTGGGCCGGCTAATGCACCCCGAGGTGTGGGCTGCCAGCCCTCGGCGTGACCTCCGTCAGGGCCCTGCTGCGAGCCTCAAGCTCACCCCGGGGGCAGCTTCTGGCTCCCTGAGACCCGGCCCAGGTTCCACCTTCCCAGCCTACGCGTTCTCTCCCAGCACACCCCTCACCCCCATCAGCGGTCCCAGGGTGCGTGCTTGTGTGTGTATGTGCTTGCAAGTGTACACACGTGGGCATGCGTTTCTGTGTCCAGAACTGACCCTGCCTTGGCCCTCGGCTTGCTCACGCTCCATGTCACTGCCCGGCCCTGCCTTCACACCCCGTGGCTCCACGTCCCGGCTCAGTGTGTTCATTGCCCATGCCCCAGCTGACAAGTGCCGATCTTGTCGCACCCAGCAGCTGCGTGCAGAAATGCTACTGCCAGCCAGAGCGAGCTCAGCAGCGCTCTTGCAAGATGTCAGAACTGTCCGCCATTACTCTGTAAGTGTGCGTGGCTGTGGCCCGTGTCGTGGGGGGAGGGGACGCATGCTGCTGTCGCCCCCAGGAGCCGAGTCCCCCCCGCTGGGCTGGAGGAGAGCGGAGGGCAGCTTGTGTCTCCAGCCCTGAGCCCCGTTTGGGCTGTTGCATGTTGATGTCTGTGTGTCTTGTGAGTTCTCTGCCCTCTCATGGTGGGGGGCCTGCAGGGGGGTTGTGGGGATGGAGCTGCAGCCATGGAGGAAGCCATCGGGCCTTGACTGGTGCCAGGGCAGGGCCCGGCAGCCTTGGCCATGGCTACGGTGGGTCGAGCGGGTCTAGACTGAAGTCGGTTCTGTGCAGGCAGCCTCTGCTCCCCTGTGTGCCCACAGCAAGGTGCCTGGGGGCTCAGGCCCAGGAAGGTTCTAGTGGAAGAAGGGAGGTGTGGAGGGGGAGGCCAGAGGATGTGGAGTTGGGCTTCCTGATCAGGTCCGCAGCTAGTCTGATTCCAGCTGGGCCGGCTAATGCACCTCGAGGTGCGGGTTGCCAGCCCTCAGCGTGACCTCCATCAGGGCCCTGCGGTCTTTCTCAAATGTCGCACTTCTTGAGGCTCCAGTCTTTGGAACTGCCAGATTACTTCTGCTCGTCTTAGAGCTTGAGTTCTTGTGGCCCATCCTCCTACAGGGTACAGGGACCCCCACCACAGCGAACCTCACTTGCACTCCCTGTGCATGACAGCTGTTCACTCTAAGTCCCCAGCCACAGCCTTAGGAGGTGGGTACTTGCAGTGTTCCCATTTTACAGGTGTGACAACTGAAGCATAGAGAGATGAAGTGTCTAACTCCAGGTCACATAATCTGTAGGGTGAGGACTGAACCCTGGGAGTCCAGTCACCTGACCCCAGGGTGTGTCTGAGGGGAGTGGCTGCCTCATTCGGACATCCCTTGGGTTGATCTGACGGTTGGAAGCTTTCCTTGGTGTTTTTTAGAACTCTTTGGCCACACATGTGGCCTCAGAGCAGGTGCTACCGACCCCAGGGCCCGGTGTGTTCCTGTCACATCATACAGTGACTCATGACTGTCCTCAGAGAGGCATCCTGAGTCTATATTTCCAGGCTTCTGGTCAGCTCTGAAGTGTGCAGGTCTCGGGTCTCTGGGCCCTGGTCACCTCCTCATCTACCTCCGCTTCCCCATTGGCCAAAGGGATCACTGGGCTGCTTGGGTCCCTAGCTTCATTCCCAACCATTCCAGGTTGCCTCAGGGCTTTGGGGGAATGAAGGTGTTGTCACCAGAATGGGACACCCCGACAGCAGTGGGCAAACCTGCAGGGCCGGAAAGGCCAGAGCCTGTGCCTGGAAGGGTGTTTCTCACACCCTGGTGCTGTCCCATCCACCACCCCCAAAAAAGCTGGTGAAGTGTGGCCCTTTGGTGTCCAGGCACTTTTCACACAGCAGGGACAGGGCCCCCAGACCTGCCCCAGGGCCACCCTCCCTCCTGAGCCCCTTCCATTAAGCTGCTGTTGTAAAGGTGGGGTCCCAGCGAGGCCCCCCAAGGTGAACTCGTGCTCGCAGTTCCAGGCCACTTGCCTCTTCTTTTCAAAGTTTCATTCTTTAGCCAACACTCCCTGCTGCCTTCTGGTGCCAGGCTCTGGGTGGCCGGAGAAGAGCAGGACCCGAGTGCCCAGGTCACCTTCAGCTTTGAGGACTCTGAGGTGTTTATTCTGTGCCTGTGTGGTCCATTTAGTCCTTCCTGGACAGGGGCTTCCTGAGCATGAGCGCTGTGCCTGGCATGGGTCCCCCACAGAGACAGCAGGGACAGGTGAAGGTGACAGGCCAGCCTCCAAGGAGCCCCAGAGGACAGCACCCGCTCAGGTGCGGCCGGCCGTAGCCCTGGGCCAGGTCTTGCTGAACAGGCTGCCTGGCGGCAGGGGCAGGGGGAGAGGGGGCGGTTGCCCAGCTCTCCAGGGGCTTCCTTCTTCTATGGATGAGCCCCGGTCCACATGAAGGCCCCCCTAGGCGACTCCTCCCTTCTCCTCGTGTCTCCTTACCTCCTTCTCTTTCTTCCCCTTCCCCCTCCCTCCTTCCTTCTCTCTGGGAGGCGAAGAGCCTCACTCTGACCCCATGGATTTGCTTCTGAGACCTGGGTCCCATAAAACTTTCTCCCCCTGAAAAGCTGGTGTGGGGAAGAGGGAGGGGTGCATGGTGTAACCACTCCCCATCAGATGGCAGCCCCCATGCCCAGCTGTCCACCCCGAGGGCCAAGGGCTGCAGGGAGCCTGGGAGCGAGGGGTGGGTGGAACCTCCCACCGGTCCCCTGACTCAGAGGGTGCAAGGGGCAGACAGCACCTCCCAGGCAGGCCTCCTCTTTCAGGGGGCTCAGAGGGAGCCAATATGCTGGGGTGGGTGGAGATGGGGCCCCGCACTTGGAGACCTTCTGAGAGCTCCCTCTTCGCAAGCAGGACCCACAGATGCATGCCCAGCACACTCCCAATGTCTTCTGTGACTTCTGTGCCCCACCCCTCAGGACAGAGCACCTCCCTCCGGGCCATGGAGCCAGTGGCAGGCAGGGGACCCACAGAAGAGCTGGCTTCAAGGGCAAGAGGACCCTTGGCCCTTTCTCACCCCGCCCCCACCCCCACAGCTTTCTCTCCTGTGCCTCAGTTTCCCCGGTGGCAGGTTCCTGCTTGGCTGGGACACATGCCCACAGTCACCAAATCCTTCCTAGGATTCTGCTGGTGTCTCTCCCTCTTCGGTCCACTCTCCGTGCCCCCACCCCACCTCCCTGTTGTCAGCATATCCCGGTCACTCTCCAGGAGTGTACCTGGCTAGCCCCAGACTCAGACACATGACTGCCTCTGTGGCCCCCCAGGGCCACCCCCGTCAGGCCCGCAGAGCCTCCTTGGGGAGCAGAAGAGTGTTGGCTTGCGGGGCCCCATCACGTCACCATTCAAGCCTCCTGAATCCCACCCCTGTATTTTGCTGTGACTCCACTTTTCCACAAGAGGTGTCTGTCAATCACATACTTACATGCACATGTTTAGCGGGTCTACAGGATACTGATGTGTCCTAGAGGGATAGGGGCCCTGTAGACTGGGGGATGCCACCCAGAACCCCCCAGGGAGCTCTGGGGCCCGGCTGTGTCGGCCTCCATCCCTCCTGGGCCCTGTGTACTTGGGGAGAACCTCTCCTGGGGAGAGGAAGGAGCTGGGACCAGGGTTCCCTGCCCTCCGAGGCTCCGGCCCCCACGCAGGCAGACCCTGGAGCAGATGTCCTGCTCTCTCCCGACAGGCGGCTGGCCCGGTCCACGCTGTTGCTCATCCCGCTGTTTGGGGTCCACTACACGGTATTCGCCTTCTCCCCGGAGAACGTCAGCAAGAGGGAGAGGCTGGTGTTTGAACTGGGGCTGGGCTCCTTCCAGGTACGTGCTGGGGTAGGACTGGGATCCGGGGCCCCGGCCCTCACCGGCTGGTGGTCCTCGAGATTCCTCTAACCTGCACTGAGGTTCCGTGTTTCTATCTCTGAAATAAGAGGACTGGCCTAGAGGGAGCCGCGATGGCCCTTTCTGCTGCCTGCACTCGGGGCCCTGTGAGCGGACACTTGATGCCTTCCCGTCACGGTGTCCGGGGGTCCTGAGCTGGGCCTCTCTTGGTGATCGAGATGGTCACTCCCCATCCCTGCCAGCGGCTCGGGGTGCGGGCAAAGCACCCTTCAGAGACCTCGGTGTCCACGCGCTGACTCCAGTGCGTAGAGCGCGCACCCTGTGAGCCCTGGAGGTCTGTCTTGCTCAAGTCAGGGCCCCCGACCCGGGACTTGTCCACAGCGTGCTGAGCAATCTAACTGCTGGTCGAGCATGTGGATACGTGAATAAATGACCCAGGGAGAGAGAGCGGTGGACTAGGGACTCTGCGGGTGAGCATGGGTAGGTTGTAAGCCAGTGAGTGAAGGAGAGTTGGTGCGACAACCCACAGTGAGAAAACGGGCAGACGGGGGCACGGGTGGGTCGTGCATGCCGGGCTGGCCCCCTCATCAGCCGCCTGGCCCCATGCATGGCCGTGGCCACCTCAGCAGGACTTGTCCTACCTCACCCCAGATTCCTGGGCGGCAGGAGCCCCCAGTCCAAGTGATTGGGTTTTTCTGCTTCCCGATGTCACTCTTCGCCCCTGCCACTTGGAGCACCAGGTGTGGAAGGCCCCTTGCCGGCATGCTCAGGTGTTTTTGCTCTCTCCCCGCAGGGCTTTGTGGTGGCCGTTCTCTACTGCTTTCTGAACGGGGAGGTAAGACCCGGGGCCTCTGGCTTCCACGCAGGGGAGGTGGGGCTCCTGGGGATCAGGCAGGGGTGCGGCCTGCTGGCCACATGGGTTTCTAATCCAGACCAGGGCTCTGCCAGACTCCCAGGCCTACAGGCAGGGGGCTGGCGTGGTGCCAGGCTCCCCCACAGCCTTCGCCCTGTGCCAGAACCTCTCCCACTTGGCGGTGCAGCCAAGGCCCAGCCTCCGGAGCGGAGCCCTTCCTCACCGACCCCTCCCCCAGAGGCTCTCACCTGAAGATGTACCTTGGGAACGAAGAAGGGAAGTGGAGGGAGAGTCAGGCCTTGGACACGGAGGCTGCGATGGGCAAAGCCGCTGAGCGCGGAGCAGCGCAAAGTTCCCCGGTGTTCCCGGCAGGCGGCTGGCCTGTCAAACCCAACCCCTGTGGAGAGGGGACTGTGGGGACTTGGCAGACACCATGGGGAGCCCTAGAACCTCCTAGCAATGCTCCATTTCCAGGGCTGCGCTCTTGGGGTTTCAGATCCAACCCCTTAGGGTGATGTTCTTGAGCAGAGCCCAGAACAGAGATGCTGAGATGGGGCCGGGGGGTGGGGACAGAGGCCATGGCTGGACCGAGGGGCATCCGGAGGCTGGAGCCGGGTAGGCCCTGCACACGCCATGCCAAGAGGAAGCAGGGGTGTGTTCGGCTGCATCGCTCAGTGGGCTCAACCCTGGGTGGGCTCAACCCTGGGTGGGCTCAACCCTGACGGCAGCCTGAAAGCCCTTGGAAGCCTCCAAGCACATGCAGGCCTCACCCTGGGGATCCTGATGTGCTCTGGGGGGTGTGGTCTGAGCGTTTGCATCTTTAAGACTCCCCAGGTGGGTCTCATGTGCAGCCCACTGCTGATGGTCGGCAGGAGTAGGGCTCCTTACCCTGACCTGTCTGTCCCTGGGGTCAGCTTCCCTGAAGCCCCCTGTGGGCTAGTTTCTGACTGTGGATGCGAGAGACCAGGCACCAAGGCCCCTGGGCCCCAGGAAGCCATCAGAGGGCCTGGCTTAGATGGTGGTGGGCCAGGGGCTGCGGTCTGCTCCTTAGAGGTATTCCTTTCCCTCTGGGGACCCAGGGCTGCTGCACGTGGCAGTGCCAGTCCGCAGGGCCGAGGGCAGGAGACGGGTGGAAGCCCCTGCCCCTGGAGGTGACCCCCGTGCTGCTCC
Source organism: Noctilio leporinus (assembly GCA_004026585.1). NCBI lineage: Eukaryota > Metazoa > Chordata > Mammalia > Chiroptera > Noctilionidae > Noctilio > Noctilio leporinus. The sequence continues at coordinate 227,413 of PVIW01000352.1, read as the reverse complement.
CGCAGGTGCAGGCGGAGATCAAGCGTAAGTGGCGAAGCTGGAAGGTGAACCGCTACTTCGCGGTGGACTTCAAGCCCCGGCAACCGTCGCTGGCCAGCAGCGGGGTCAACGGGGGCACCCAGCTCTCCATCCTGAGCAAAAGCAGCTCCCAGATCCGCATGTCTGGCCTCCCAGCCGACAACCTGGCCACCTGAGCCCCCTCCGCCCCCCTCACCTCCACACCCGGGCTGGGGCTGCAGGTGGGCACCAGCCACGCATGCTGTGCCTCTTTCCTCCCTTGGGGCAGGCCCCGGTTAGCAGCTGGGCTCCCCGAGGGGGAGAAGGGTGCAGGCGCAGATGGGTATCCCCCTTTCACCCTGTTCCTGTTTGGGCGCTGGCCCCACCCACCATGGACCCATGGGCCCTGACCCCAGACATGTAAATATTCCTCAAATCTGGAAACCTGCTTCCTTTGTCCAGTGACCCTTCTCGCCTCAAGCAGGTCCTAGCTCCACCCACCCCCTCTCCACCAGCCAGCCCGTCTTGAGGCTGAAAAACTTGCTCTGGGGACTCAGGCGGGGCCTGCCCCATGGCCTTCATGAAGTGTCTGACTCTCCGTGTGGACTCCTTGAGTGTGTGCGCCACCCGGGGCCCTTCCCAGGCCTGGCCCAGCGCCGGGGGTGCCGTGGGAGGCCAGGGTCCTCCAGCGCCGGCTGCCAGGAAGGTCTGTCGTGCTCTCCCAGCTCCGTGGTGCCCGGGCAGAGGCAGCTTCGAGGCTGTTGGGTGTGGACTAAAGGTCAGGGAAGTTCTGGTGCTTTTCCTTTGGCCCAAGAAAAATTGCCGAGAGCCGGCAGTGTGGATATGATTTGGAAAGACATGGAAGGCTAGAAGGACACATGGAAGAAGACCTTCGCCATCTCCATGATGGCACCCCTGGCTTGTGGGGTGCAGGGGTTCACCTTGGTAGCCCCAGGTGTCAGCTGCAGAGGGTGAGACATGGACGCTGCAGAAAAACTGCTCCCCGGACACGCCTACCACATAGAATCCCCAACTCCCAACCCCCACTTCCCCTTAAGTCAAAGCCATGCTGAGGACGAGCCAGACACCTTCCAGCGATGTCAGTGAAATGTCAGTGGATCCTGAAGCACCTCCCACCTCCGTGGGCCCAAGTCCGGGGCTCTCCTGCCCCCGCAGATGAGGAGCCTCAGCTCTCAGCCCCTCAGGGTTGGACTCAGCTCCTGAGGCCCCCGCCAAGACCGCCCTCGTGTGTTCTTGCCCTGGAATCACCACGGAGGATGCCAACCTGCCCCAGATGCGGGGAAGCCTGTTAGCAGGAGCTGCAGGTGGAAGGAGGGGCACCCCAGCTGAGAATACCGTGGGCCAAGGTTACGGGAGGTGGAGGAAAGGGTGGAGGGCCGTGGCCCAGGCGTGGGGCCGGCTTTGTGCCACGCCAGCTCCCGTGTTCCTGCCCGAGTGTGTCTGCGAACTTGTGCCGGGCCGTGTTCTCCAGTGCTTGTTGAGTTTGGGGAAGGCGAATGTTGCTCTGTCTCCTTTTAGAAAGAGGAGGAAGGGCCTGGCGGCTGGTGGGCCAGCGTGTTCCCGAGAGGCCTCCAGGGTGGCTGGAGAGGGCTTTGCTGCGTGGTTTAGAGAACCGTGGACCCTGGGTCTTCGGCACGGCCAGAGCAAGAAGGGAGCCACCATTGCCTGGCACACCTTTGACCGAGGCCGGCCAGGGTGTGTGCAGCGGCCCCTCCGTCTGGCACTGGGTTTTGTGAGTCCTGTGGGTGTCCACCATCCACCAGTGACCTTGCACTTTGGGTGCCGTTGAGGGGCCTGGGCTGCTTGGCAGGGGCCATGGGTTGGGATTCAGAGACATAGGATCTGCCTGTCGGGCTCAGACCACTGAGACTGTCAACAGCACCCTCCCTGTCTGGGCCTCAGTTTCCCCATGTGTGCGATGAGGGGTCTTCAAATGCTCCTCCAAGTTCTGTGCTCCAGTTCGAACCTAAAGCAGGGGGAAGGGTGTGTGCTGTCGTGTGTATCACCCAGGCTTTGACGTGCATGTTTGTATTTGTGTGTCGGGGAGGGTGCTGTTCATTCTTAGAAACGGAACATTTGTCTTTTTCATTTGGGCACCGCAGTGGAAGCTGGTGGGCCGGAGGGAAGGGTCAGGCCGGGGACAATGGCACAGGTGCCTTGGGCATGACGGGTAGACCTGCCCTGGCCAGGGCAGGGTGTCATGACTTGCTTGGCAGAGGTCACCCCCAGATCCCCCATGCATGGGTCTTATTCTCCATCCTCACCCCCATCAGCAGGTCTGTTTCACTGGGAAGAAGAGGCTTTGGCTTTCTATAGAGATGCTCACTGGACAGCAGAACCAAGACTCACTGAAGGCCACATGCTGCTACCTGAGGCCTGGGCCTGGATCTCCATGGGATTCCAGGTTCCAGTTGATTTGTCAGTGTGGTTTTCCTCTCGGAACCAATTCTTGCCAGCCTTGTGATGTACCTGCTGCGTTCTGAATGTTCGGGGTTAGGCAGCTGGTCTTCAGAGTCACAGGCAGTGAGTGGGAGTACAGCATGAAATCTTCCCTCTCTGATCCTTTGTTTTCAAATCTGTAAAGTGGGTGGAAAGACTAGATGATTTGTGCAGCCTAGTGCACCTCGAAGTTCTCTCTATGCGCCAGTCACTGGGCATGGGCCCCGGGTAAGGACCTGGCCTTGGCCTGGTCATGAAAGGATAAGAGCTCATATTGAGTGAGAAGAGGCCAGGGCCTGGGGAGTGGAAAAGCGGGAGGGGAGTAGAGGTCCTGACTACATGTCTCTAGAAGGTCATTACCAGAAAGGGATATACTTCTTCGCAACCCCATTGGACAGAGCGTACCCCGGGAGGCTGAATTCTTGGCATAAGGAAATCTCTCATCCCCTGTCATGAGTGCCCCAGCCTGGGAGTGCCGAGAAAGCTCCCAGCCCTGGGGGAGATGGGACCCCAAGTCAGGGATGCTGAGGCTGTCAGAGAGTCCAGGACGGGTCAGGGTGTGAGATTTAGAAGCGGGAGTTCAGTGGCTCTGATGGTCCCCAGCACTGTGGGCTCCATGACTGTCCCTGTGCCTGAGGCCAGGCCACATTCTGTCTCAGTGACTGCCCTTGACACATCTGGGGGCCTGCAGCGCTTCCTTCTCCAAACTGGCTACCCTGGGACTAAGAATAGGGAGCTGGAGCCAGGCCCAAGGCTTGACTCCCACCCGAGCCCAGCACCACCCACCAAGAGTGCTGACTCTCCCCCTGCCCCTGCCCCTCTCCCTTCCAGAAGGAAAGCCAGAAGAGGCTTTCTTGTTGTTCTGGAAGTACCCTTGACCCCCTCGAGGCCACTCCAAAGGGAAAGCAGCGCATTCTTTGTCACCATGGACTCCTACTTGAGCCTGTGACCACGGAAACTGCCGGTGGGTCCCTGAGCAGGGAGCGGGGGACCTGGGTTTCCCCCTGTTTTGCAGCTCACCGGCTGCTTGGCCTTGACTCCTTCCCCGTGTGTCTATTTTTGGGGAGACTCTTGGAGATGGGCAGGTCAAACCTAACCATAGGGCTGATGAAACCAGGCCAGCAGGCCTGGCCCAGCGCCGGCGGCCATGCTGGGACCCAGTCTGCCTTACAGATACGAGTGAGGGACCCGGCCAGCCGGCAGGGGCCCAGCCCTGCGCACAGGACCTTCAGCAAAGCTTCTGTTCAGAACACGTCCAGCCTCGTGCAGGAGCGGGGCTCTGGCTGCAGAGGCTGTTAAGACTCCGGAGAACAGGAAGGGCAATGAAGTCACCGTGATTCAGGGAGACCTGCCTGCTGTCCTGGGCTACAGCCCTTGCCTCGTGTGCCAAGGCTGAACCCCCGATGGCCTCTGCTTCCTAGTCTGACTAACAGGAGGACATGATTTGCGTTCTGTCTGTCGGGACAGGGATGGGGTTGAAGTCACATGCCCTGTGTGTGAAAGGGCTTTGGTAACCACACAGTGCAGACTGGTGATTGTGGTGAAGACCCCTGCAGGGTTCCCCATGCTGTTTGTCAATGGCTGGGAGCCCTCCTGGGTTACGCTTTGTCCCATTTGTAAAAACCACCAGCACGGGGGTAAGGCCAGGCCCCTGATGGACACCGTTCCAGGTTGGCCTCCATCCGCAGACTCAGTTTGTTCTTATGGTTAGGGTAGGGAGGCTTCCACATGGGTAATGCCAGTGTCTCCCCACCACCTCCACGGAAATCCTGTGAAGATTTGGGACATCCACTGAGTGGGCTGAGCACCCCATCCTTCTTCTTCCCTTGAACTTGAGTCTGTGCTTGAGCCACGTGAGTCTTGTCTTGTGTCTGTCTTCCGTAGCTTTGCTTCTGTGAGCGCTGGAGTGGGACAAGCCCTGGCGTTCCAGATGTGGCCCCTGGGTCCCCCCCGGGAGCTGGGGCAGCCTGGGTTCCCCCTCCCACAGTCAAGGCCACACAGACCTCCTGCTTCAGCTGCCGTCATTAATGCTGTGCGCACAACCTTGTCTGGGACTTTACGGATGTCAAACTGCTGTAGGTGACTCAATAAATGTCTTCTCATTTTTCCTGGCGGCTGTCACTTGGCAGAGGTGGAGGACAGGGAGGAGAGGTGGTGGAAGGGGCAGACAGCTGATGTCCTGAGCCCCGGGGCCCTTTAGATGCCAAAGGAGAGGCCTGAGAACAGGCCCGAACGAGCTGAGTGTGAACTTGGAGAAGTAAAGTCCTGGCCTCCAAAGGACCTGCGAGGATCGTATAGTGTGAGTGGGATCAAGGTCACTTGGATGTTCTGAGTTCCTAGAAATGGGAGCAGCTCACCCCGTTGTCTTTGTTGCCTCATGGGCTCTGTGTCTGATGAGAGGGGCCCCGGCATCCCCAAAGTGTGCCTACAGTGAGCCTTTTATTCCAGGTTGTCACAGGTGCTCCACCGGATGCCAGAGTCCCATCCCCTCCACTTCGGGTACCCAGCGCCCTCAGCCCCTGCAGACTGCATAACCGGTTCTAGGTAACCCCCATTTTCTTGGGGTTCTACTGATGGTCACAACTCCCATGTCTGCTTGTACATAAGTCTACATTTTCAGTCGCTCACCACAGAAGAGAATTTTAACTGATAAATCGGAAGAGCGTATAGAATTCTTGCGAGGCTGGAGAAGGCGGAAAAGGTGTCAGAAAGCCATGTAACCTCCTGGTACTGATGATAAGGCTGCTGCCTGCCACTGGCCCAGCGATGTTTCCTCTGGGCCCAGGGACCCAGACTCACATTCCTGAAAGCAGACATGGCCCTGCTCCGTTCCCACCAGCCCCCCATTCCTCACGCAGCCTCTTCCCTCCAGTTGCTCATGTCTGAATCGAAGTCTCAGGTGAGTCCACCCGGGTAGCTGTGCTCTCCTGCCAGGGAAGCTGGACCTTTGTCTGCTCTGGATTCTCCCTCAGGGAGGTCAGACTCCAACGTTTGCAAATATTCTACACGTAGCAGTTGTGCTGTCCCGTCCTGGAATAGCCAATGCCCAGGACGGCAGGCTGAGTCAGTGCAGAGCCAGCTCCTCTCCAGGGGTTGGGTGGGCCATTCTGAAGAAGAAGTCACCTGTGGGAAGAGAGCATAGCTGCCCTACAATGTGACGCCCCTAGGCACCTTGGGGGCTGGCTGGCTGGTTCTGCTTCAGATGCAGGCTCAGGAGAAAGTGAGAGAAGGCAAAACAAATATCTTTCAAGTCCAGTCCTTACCTTTTTCAAGGATTCTCACACCTGCTCATCGGCCAGCAGGTAATCACATGGTTGCAGTCGCTGTACCCCTAGTAACATTGGAGGCGGAGTGACCCCGTGGGGCTCCACCACACTACCACACTGGGAACAAAGCAGGGGGTGCAGTCTCCCAGTCGCACCAGAGGAGTCCACAGCCAGAACTGAGGGGACGGCTTTCCCACCCCAGGAGCCAGCCCCGGGTGCCGTGTGAGGGCACGCTCACCTCCCTTCCTGTTTCCTCTGTCCCTGCTCTCTGGTGACTGCGCCTCCCGGGTGCCCCTGCTCCCTCATGGCTTCTGCATTATTTAATCTCTTTTTAATTTGGAGGACTATCAGAGTAATGATGTCGTTTACTTTTTTTTTTTTTGCTTTGTAATTGCTGTCAGTTGCCCTCCCGTGAACTCAATTTAGATGCTTGTCTTCCAACTTTGTTAGACTGCCCCCTGGTGGACGCCCATTGCAGCGTTCTGAACATAGAGCGGGGTAACTGGCCCCCTGCCCCAACCCCTCCACCCCGCACCCCACTGTCCTGGAGGCACAGATTATGATTTGACATGTGGAAGGTCAGGGGACAGGTGTCTACTATCAGCCACACGCACCTGCAGCAGCTGGACCTTGTAACTCTCAGGATGTCGTTTTGTAAAGACTCATGCAAAGATCTTTTTTTTCCCTCAGTCTCCAAAATAGTTGTTAACTAAATGTCTACAAAGGAGAGGCTTAGGAATGTCAGTCTTATCAGGAGGACGGTAGCAAGAAGGAATGTGCCTTTCATTCATTTATTCAATGAATACTTGCGGAGCATCTCTTCATTTATGAACTATTTTTTGAGTGCCCGCTCGGTGCTGGGAGTGGTCCCGTCACTGGTTAAGACTCAGAGGTCAGTGCCCTGCTCTCAGAAATTACATTCTAAGTAAAGAAAGGAGGTGGTTTCAGAGAGGGGCGAGTGCTGTGAAGAAAAGCAAGCAGTTGATACATAGTAGGAGGAGTGGGGTGGGCTCGCTGGGATAGGGCAGCCAGGAAAGGTCCATCCAAGACGCAGGCATTTGGGTATGTGAACGTTCTAACCCGCAGCCTCATTGGCCCACCCGCTGGGGCTGCCTGCAAACTCCCCGAGGAAAAACATTTCTTGTAGAGGAATGCATGGTGGTGTGAGATACATGAACATGTCCAAAGAAGGGCGGACCATTTTCCTAGGGCTGCCATGACGAATGACCACAGCTGGATGGCTCAACGCAACAGAAATCAAATCTCTCACAGGTCTGGAGGCCAGATGTGGAAAAGTAAGGTGCTGGCAGGGGAGTGCGCTCTGGAGGCCTCGGGGAGAGTCTGTTCCACGCCCTCCTCCTGGTGTCTAGTGTTGCTGGCCATTCTTGGCTTGCGGAGGCGCTGCGCCAGCCTTTTCCTCAGCCACCACACGATGTTCTCTGTGTCCCTCTGTGCCTCTCTGTTGTCTACTCTTCTTCAGAGGACCCCAGTCATGTTAGATTGAGGACACACCCTAATGCAGGATGACCCCATGGTGATGAATAGATCAGCAAAGCCCTTATTTCCCAATGAGATCACATTGACAGGTCCCTGGAGTTAGGATCTTAGTGTGTCTTCGGGGGGAACATTTCAATGCATGGCAAAGGGCAACGAAGTTTGAAGGTTCTCGGCCTGAGCTGAAGCACCACTTTGACTTAGATTGTTTGGGGGAGGTGGGGTTGATGGGTGTGTGGTGCCAAAGGGAGTGCCACCCTCCTCTCACCTGCAGTCCCCTCTTGGCACCACCATGGTGTTTCAGTAAAAAGCACATGTCAGCCATGTCCCTCTCTGGCCCTGGTACAGTCCTTGCGTTTCTTGTGGGAAGTGACTCCTTTCTTTAGACTCCATTGCCTGCTAGATCCATAACTCCCACAGTGGCACCCACAGCCTTTGGGGGCCCAGCCTTGGCTGGAGAAGCTGAATGAAATTCATTCCTGGGGGCCGGACACTGACCTCTTGCTGTCCGAACAACCCCAACTTCCAAAGAACCTGAGTGCCCATCTCAGAGTAGAAACAAGCACGCTGAAACAAGAGTCTGAAACTCAGCCACACATCTTCATGGATGCCAGGAGACTAGTAGGCGAGGTCTATCCCCGCAGTATCGGCTGCTCCAACTTTGAATTACATTGACATTGGCTCGATACTTTGGGGACAGGCCTTGTGAGGCCATTGTTTCCATCTTCTCTGACTCGAATCACGGGGGGATACAGGAGTGAAGCCTCAGCTTTAGTCAAGCCTCCACTGACTCAACGGGAAGTCTTTGTCCTGGCCCCCAGGGCTCTGTCTCAGTCCCGTCAGCCATTCTCGCCTTCCCTGCGGAAAGCTGCCACCCCAAGTCTATTCTACTCCTGCCACTTCCCCCTCCTCACCAGCTCCCTCCTCTCTGCCCTTGGGCTAGGCTCAGGCATGGCTTGGCGGTCGATGTTCTTCTTGAGCTGACACTCTCTTGGTACCTCTGTCTTTTGGGTTCCCTTGATGTTTGGGAGTTTTGTCTTCAACTCTGTTCTCCTTAGGCAGTCACTGCATGGACAAAGTGTCCATTCCTGTGCATTAACCATGACCTCAATTGATAACCTTGACTCTTCATCTTTGGGCACAATTTATTGGCCCAGGCAAGCTCACGCGTCAAGTACCATGGAGAGAGGCCAGTGACCTCAGCTTCCAGCACCACCGACAGTTCCAAGTTACTGCACCCGTTAGCACTCAGGACCTTGGTGCGGCCACTGCCTCTGATGCAAACTAAGGCAGATCTAGATTTTGTGGGTCCCAAAACTCATGCAATTTTTCTGGGGGGTCCACTTTAATAAAAGTGCAAACATTTAAATTCAAAATTGATATAACGAGGGTTTCTTTAGAATAAGAAAAGTTGGCAACCATCATACGTACTATAAAATCCAGAAAGATAACACAGCATTTGTATTAATTGCTCTCTGACACTTTTTGCCTGGCCTTGTACCCGTCCAACTTTGCTTCCCCACCATCACACGGTAGGACACTTTTCATATTATCATGCGATCTCTGGACCTCTGCCATTATACGCACCTGGGTGGGTGCAATCATCTAACGGTACAATGAAGCAACAGCACAATACTTATTTGCAACCTAAACTGAGCATGTCTCTAACTTAACTTCCCCTTTCTCTGGATCCCGATTATGCACACGGTCAGTTTCAATGCTGCCTGACAGGTGAGGTGCTGTTCTTAGTCTCTTGCAACGTATAGTATCCTGACTGTTAGAGGCATTTGCTGTAGCTGGCCTGGGAGGGTCTGGTAAGTAAACTTCCCCAAGTGAACTTGCTGTTGAGCCTGAGTGCTCATGAGCAAAAAGGATAAGAAAAGGGGGAAGAAAGAACCTTAGAAAAAGAGAAAATAGTATTAGTAAAAGCTTCTTCACTTTCTTCTGGGAAGCTTCCCATGAGCCTCTGATGTTTTCTTATAAAATTCTGCACTAAGGCTACATGGCGTTTTATGCACTCACACAAGAAATATGCATGGCACATCTAGTAAGTTCTATGTGCTTTGATGCCTGGGATTCAACCCATGAGTTAAGGATACAGTTTTAGTTTTCCCTGCAAAGAAATCCTGTCAGCAGAAGGGATGAGGCTGAAGATGGAGTGAATGATAACTTTAGGCAAGTTTAAGTAAACTGTGTCTAATAGGACCCACTCAGGCTACCAAAAGGTCAGAGGCAGCCCTGGCCCCAGGATGCTGGCATCCCCGGCTTTGCCTGGCGCTCCAGACTGTCTGGAGCCCTGCGCCCGAGTGGCGCCACATGCACTGAGCTCTGGGGACAGGTCGGAAGCCTCTGTGGGTCTGAGTGATGTCCAGCCTGCTGGAGCTTCCCAGCCACCTGCAAGGAAGGTAGGTCTCCTGGTGGCCCAGCCTCCTCCTTCATTTGCAGCCCAAGCAGAGAAATACTTCAAACAGGTCATGACACAAGCAGACCTTTAACCCGAATGGCAAGCTGGTGAGGCAGCAGAAAATATAAGAAGCCCCAGGAGTTGAGGGCAAATTCTCTCCCCAGTCTAAAGGGGTCCAGGCAAGTTCCCCATCTTGAGCTCCTTGGGAGGGAAATCAGAGTATGGGTCTGCACTGCCCTCTGCTGGTCATCACAGGAAATCACAGGAGCTCTGGGTTTCCGCACAATGACTCATCCTTGAGATCGTGATGGTCAAGGACAAGTTCAAGATTTACTGTTATTCGTAAAGCTCTTCCTAGGAGGAAGAGCTTATACCCTGAATTGTGGGGGGAAAAAGAAGCCTAGAGAGGATTTCCCAGCGGATTTCCCTTTGCATCTCCTGTAGATGAAAAACACAGTTAATTTCCCTGCCCTGATTTCCAAGTAAAAGCTTCCAAACCTGTAGACAATTTTAATAAGGTTTTATTTGAGCCAGACTGACAACGTGCCCCGGAGAATGATCTCAAATGCTCCCGAGGATGACAGCTTTTCAGTGTTTTTTAAAAAATTGCATTTGGAATTAAGGAGGGAATAAAGAAGATAGCATGAAGGTGGGAGAAAGCAAGGTGGAAACTGGGTTCCAGGATAATCAACACGATCAATCACCTCCTAGAGGACGGTTACATCCTGAGGGGTCTGGAAAAGAGAATTACTCCTGGTGTTTCAAAGATGTGTCAACCTAGGTGCACAAGAACAGTGGATAGGGCTTGCTTAAAAACCTTTTACTGAAGAAATTATAGAGTCCTGAGGCATGCTTGTCCACCATGGCCTGCCCAGTTAGGAATCTGTGATCAGCTCACAGAAATGGTGGATCATTGTGGGGATGGGGTAATACCATACATACCCTGTGAGGCTACTTTCAGTTAGGAAACTTATACATACCCCGCCTCTCACCCACAGTGATCAAACATTTTTTCCCCTGAAGGTCACATAAATGTGAGAAACATATATTTGGTGTCATTCAAGCCGTGGGACTTCCACACGTCATGGTCACACAAGTGTACTCATCTATCTGTTCATTCATTCCTCAGATGTTTGTGCCCATGTTACTATGATCTCTCCCCACATCATTCCCCTGCAGATGGGAGGAGAAAGAGGAAAGGATCTTGACCTCAAGGAGCAGGCTGATTGTAGGGAAGGTAATGAACAATGAAAAGAAGGCAAACCAGGAGATGTGTCCTAAGTGGCTGTGGGTGCCGCCCAGGGCTCCTTCACGGGTCCAGCTGCTGCTGGTCTACACCTGCCCCCTCATCAGGACAACTGTCCCTCCATACTTCCCATCCAGCCAGAGAATAAGTAATAGAAAATTAGATGAAGTCGGTTAATGTCACCAGTTTTCTTTCCCATTCCAAAAACAGACCCATGGGAGAGGCAACTCAGTTCAACCTTTCACTCCACAGCTCTAGTTCTTCACACTCGAAGATTTTGGTGACTGTCACTCCCATTGAGCTCTTGCAGTGGATGGGCATCTTCAACCGTGGCCTTAGCCACCAAATCCATTTCCTGCACTTCCAAAGCCTGTGTGTGAAATCTCAGAACACTCCCTAGGCTTCCCAAATAACATTTAAAGCAGAAAAAGATTCATGTCCTCTCCTGATTCATAGCAGGAGGTTGCCCTAGAGGACCAAGGATGCTGTATACCAATGGGAGGCATGTCCCTGCCATTGCTGGTAGTGGATACCTGACACAGGTGCCCTGGGGACAAGGGCAAATGGGCCTTTCTGGGATCCCAGGCTTTCTTCCACTGGCTGTCAGTTTCATTCTCCAATGAAAAGCACCCTGTCCTTTCATCTAAGAGGCCTCTAGCTTTCAGAGCTAAAACTTCCTGTCATTGGCTTGTAAGCTGTCCCAGGTGGGGTGTGTTTTATTCATCTTTCTATGCCTGGCTGACCACAGGTTCACCCTGGAAAGCTAACATGGCTGTTCTGATGTCAGACAAAACAGATATAATGATTGTATAAAAATAAAGGCTCAGTCCATCAGGGATATATAACAATTGTAAACACATATGTACCTAATAACAGAACCCCAGGTTTGGTACATGAAGCAAACCTGACAGGAAGGCAGGGAGAAATAGATAATTCCACAATTTTAGTTGGAGGTTCCACTATCCCTCTTTAGGTAATGACTAGAACAACTGGACAGGAGACCAATAAGGAAACAGAAGACTCTGACAATGCTACAAACTGAACTCAATCTAATACTATCTATAGAACACTCCATCCACTCAACAACAGAATGTGCATTCTTCTGAAATGCACATGGACCATTCTCCAGGATAGGCCACCTGCTATGCCACAATGTAAACCTTAGTAAATTAAAAAAGATAGAAATAATACAAAATATGCTCTCCAGCCACATGGAATAACATTAGAAATCAATAGCAGAAAAAAAACAGGGAAACTCGCAAATTTGTGGAAGTTCAACAACGTTCTCCTAAATAGCCTATGGGTCAAAGAACTGATCAAAAGAAATGACTTAGAGATGAATAAAAATGAATATACACATGCCAAAAACTTCTACAATGCAGCTAACGCTGTGCTTAGTGGAGGACTTACAGTGTTAGGTGCTCATATAAGGAAAAAAAAAGATAAAAATAACTTTTACATGAATGTTTATAGCAGCATTATTCCTAACAGCCAACAGGCTGAGAAACAACTCAGATATCCATTAGTTGATGAATAAACAAAGTGGTCGATCCATACGATGCAATACTACTTGAACATATAAAGGATAAAATAATGAAACATGCTATGACATGGGTGAACCTTGATAACATTGGTAAGTGAAAGAAGCCAGTCTCAAAAGGCCACATGTAATGTGGTTCCTCCAAATGAAATATTCAGATTGTTGAAATCGCTGGAGATAGAAAGCAGATGAGTAATTACTTAAGGCTGGGGCAGTGGAGAGAAGACGGCTGTAAATGTTAAAAGTTATGGTTTTCTTGTCTTTATCCCACTTAAACTCTACTTGTTTTTAGGTAAATGAACACCCTTATAGAACAGATCCTATCTTTTATAGTTAATCTGGCTTCAGCATTTTTAATATTTTAATTTGGCTTCTATAATTAGCTATTTTAAAAAGCCATATCCAATTTCTTTTTAAAGGCTTTTTTCTTTCTTTCTTTCTTTCTTTCTTTTTTTTTTTAAAGATTTTATTTCATTATTTTTAGAAGGAGGGGAAGGGAGAGAGGCAGAGAGAGAGACATCAATATATGGTTGCTTTTCACCTGCCTCCAGCCACAGACCTGACTGGAGACCTGGTTTGCAACCTTGTTCTGTGCCCTGGCTGGGGAATCAAACCTGTGACCTTTGGGTTCGCAGGCTGGCACCTTATCCACTGCATATCCAATTTTAAGGTGTGAATGTACTAAAATGTAGGCACTGTGTAAAAAAGTGTCAGACTGTTTCCCAAAGTGGGCTGGGCCCTTTTGCATCCACCGGGCAATGAGTGAGCATTGTAGTTGCTTTGGATCTGCCCAGTGCTGCAGATGGCTAGTTCTTTTTAAAGACTTTATTCATGATTATTTTTAAATTTAATTTTATCGTTGTTGTATTATATCCATCCTCTTTTGCTCCCCTCTGTCCCCCTTCCTACCCACCCACTCCCTGCCAAAGTCAATCCCACCTGTTGTCCATGTCCATGGTTCCTTTATACTAGGTTCTTGTCTAAACTGCTCCCCTTCCTTGCCTCTTCCTCCCTATTCATTATTTATAAAGAGAGGAGAAGGGGAGGGAGGAAGAAAGTGAGAGAAATATCAATGTATGGTTGCCTTTCACCTGCCTCCAGCTGGGGACCTGGCTGGAGACCTGGCTTGCAACCTGCGTACGTGCCCTGGCTGGGAATTGAACCAGCGACACTTGGGTTTGCAGGCCAATGCTCAGTCCACTAAGCCACACTAGCCAGGGACTCTTGCTAATTTTTTAAAGCCTTTCTAACCTCTGTGTAGTAATGGCCACTGTAGCTGGACATCTGTATTTCCATTATGAATTGTGCTGATAAATATCTTCTCATGTGTTTATCATAACTTTCCTTTGCTTAAATGTCTGTTCACACCTTTTACCCATTCTTTTATTTATTTTCTAAAGGGTCATTTGTTTTCTTCTTATGGAGTTGTGACAGTTAAAAACAATTCTTCTTACACATTCTTAGTCAGATAATATGATTTACAAATATTTCCCCCCAGTTGACGGCTTCTCTTTATTTTCTTAATAGAATCTTTAGAAGAACAGACTTTTAAAATTTGGATAAAGCCCAATTTATTAATTCAAAAGTTAATTTTGCTACTTTTGTTTTTAGATTTTTAAATTATTTTTTAATTAAAAAAATTAATTTTTATGCAGGAGGGACTAGAGAGATTTGGAAGACTCGAACGGGGGAACCATATATTGAAAGAGACATTTAATAAAACTTGGTCCACGCGTAGAGAATGGTGTAAATTGAAGTAGAAACAAATCTCGAGTAAGAAAAACCAACCGTTGCAATAAATTAAGATTTATTGCGAAATAAATGAGGATTAGGTAAGAATGGGAGCAACAGCAATAGTAGCTTATTAAAGTTTCCCGTTTGGGCTGGGATCAGCCCGGTGGTTCTTCTGGCTTCAGCTGGGCCCTCTGCCACGGGTGTCAGCGCTTGGCTTGTTTGCCGCTTCAGGGTGTCTTGGGGTGGTTTGCTTGGCAGCAGCTGGTGACATTTCCAGAGATGGAGCAGAAGAATGCAAGGCCTCAGGAGGCCCAGACTCAGAAGTGGCAAGTGTTACCCACTGCATTTTATTGGAAAAAACAAGCCCGCCAGCTCGGACTCAGGGAGCACATACAGGGCAGGGAAGAATTGTGGCCATTTTCCATAAACAATCTGTGTTTCAGGGTCTTTCTCCTAACCTGACCTACAGTCATGTTGGGACCTTCTTTGGACAGAGAAAGCATCTTAGGACTTTGCCGGGAGTTGATGGTGAAGGGATTAATGTCCCAGACAAACGTCTATTCGGTTCGTGATGGCAGGATCTGGGCCCCTGAAAACTGAACCAGAATCATGGTTTGACTTGGAAATCCCAACTCTCGTTATTTGCCTCCCACAGAGATAAGAATCAGGCCCGTTGTTAAGAGCGGCACTTGGCTACAAATATTAACTAACTACAATGGACTCTCCCTGGGAATTTCCATGTAGTTCTTTCCTGGAAGCTGTCCCCCTAATTTCCCGCGCGCTGTTATCTAGGAGATTACCTTCCTTTCAGCGCGCTGGGTTTTTTCAGGCATTTACACGGCTTAATATCTCTTCCTGTTGCTTCTCTAATTAAGAGCTTGGTGGCTTTTCAAACACGAAACACTATATCCAGGCGCTGGTAATAAGGCTGCTAATCATCAGGACAAAAACCTCAGCGAGGGACGCCAGGAACCAGACCCGAGGGATCTTGTCATCAGGCAAAGAAAAGGGACCCGGGGTCGGGGAGAAGCGCAGGGCCCGGACGAGGCCCTGAGCGGCCTGAGTCTCGGAGACGGGCCGCTGCGGAGGGGTCCGCCGAGGCGCCAGCCTGCGCGCAGTTCAGGTGCCTCCGTGCCAAGCTGAACGTGGGAGTCCTGGGTGCCGGGAGGTGAGCGCAGGTCTGGCTTTCCAGTCGTTACCTCTCCTGCTTCCCTAACTTCCCCGTGTCCCCCCTCGCCGCTTTCGCACAGGGAACACTTCTAGTAGGTACAAGGACGAGCCACTAGATGGCAGCAGGTGTTCGGGTTAAATCAAGGGCTTCTGCTCCATCGGTCCTTTCCTGGTGAGTGAGGCGGGTGGGGTCTGAGGACAGTTGCCACTGTCCTTCTCATTTCCCCACTTTACTTCCCATCTTCTCCCCTCTTTGGAAAACTAGGTTTCTTCCAGCGGCAGCTTTTGCGTGAGCCTGCAGGCCGAGAAACGTGTGTGCGGGTGGGTACGGGGTGGTGGCGGAGAGAACTGGAGCCATCTGCGGGGGCCACAGGAACCTCGGAACAGGTTTCACTCTGGGCCAGAAAGAAGGGACAGCCACCGCCTCCTGTCCTGGACCCGCCCCTCACTGCCCGGAGCACCCGCTCTGGGCTGTTTCCCAGGCGCCTCCAACTACCTTTGTGAAGCCTGAACTCACTTCTTCTCTCCGCCCTCTCCCATCCCAGGATACTCTGGTTTTAACGGTGCTCCCCCTGTTTCCTTCGCCCTTATAATCCAGTGAGTTCCAGCACCTAAACATCACCCCGCACCCCTGCTCCCCGTGGATGCTGCCCCAGCTCCCCCGCTGGCTCCGAGTGCACTGAACTCGTGCCATTGTTTGGGCGGCCCGTGCTTGAAGATGGCCAAGGTATTGACGCGGGGACACTGCAGTCACCTGGACCCTGAAACTTGAAGGATGAATTGAAGTCAGCCAGCACATGGGGGTAAGGGCGTTCTCTGTAGAGTAGTGGGCGTGTGAGGGTGCGCGCGCGCTCCTGCGTGTACACATGTGTGCACACGCGTGCAGAGTCGCACTGGATCACGGCTGCTGCACGTGTTTGGTGAAGCAGAATCCGCTGTGACTTCTGACAGCCACGTGGATCCTGGGCTACATGTCTGCGCCACAGTGTTTGTGAAGGACACTCCCTTCCTCCTCCCTGTTGCTCAGGAACGTGTAGCAGGGGGCTGCCTGCTCTCTGCCGCCCCCCTGCCACCCCCACCCCAAGTCATTTTTCTCCACAAGGAAGGTGTGGCAATGTCCGCACACATTTGGTTGTTATGACCAGGGAGGAGGAAAAGATGGTAGGCTAGCGGCCAGGGAAGCTGCTAGACATCCCACAACACACAGGCGGGCCCCCCACAACGAACTATTCCGCCCCCAAATGTTAGCAGTGCTGAGGTTGAGGAACCCTGCGACCTGTGGAGACCTGGGAATATTTAGTGAAGGAAGAGGCACAGTTTTAGTCACTGGCCTTCTTGTCCAGAAAAAAGATTGGTATGCTATGATCACTTTTGATTTTTTTGTTGCTTGCCTAAAGAAATATAATTAGTTTTTTGCATAGGACAATTTTGTTCAATGTATTTATTAAGCATTATGAATTATCTTTACGTTTTTAAATTTCCTACACACAATCATGTCATCTTTAAATGCCGGCTTGTTCAAATGGAACATAAATTAACACTATTACCACATGTCTCTTAATGCAAAGACCCTATGAAAAGTTATTATTTTTCTTGTTTATATTTTTTTGCAATTTTACTGTGATAAATCTAGCTGTGTTTTTCTTTGTATTTTCCTCCTGGGGGTTTACCATGTTTCTTAAACCTGTGGCTTGATGTCTTTCATCAGTTTTAGAGCATTGCTGTCTGGCATCACTTCAAATTTTTCTTCAGGCCCATTCATTTTTTACATTCTCTCCTTGACTACAATTATACATATTAAAATTTTAGCTATGTTTTAAGTCTTTTACTCCACCTTCCTTCTTTTTCTTATGCTTCATTTTTGATATTTTCTTCTGACCTACTCCCAGTTAACAAATTCTCTCTATATCTCTATCTCTACCTATACTATATCGATTTATTGACCTCTCTCTCTCCATATATATATACATATAAATATATATATTTAAAATGTATTTTATAATATATATAAATAATATATTATAATATATATAATTATATAATTTATAATGTATATATAAATAATACATATATGATGTTATATATATAATGTTATATATATATAATGTTATATATATATATATATATATATATATATATATATATATATAAATAATGTATATTGCTGTTAGACACACCTGGGATTTATTTTTGTTACATAAATTAACCCAGTTATTAGAGGCTAGAAATGCCTACTGGTCTTTCAATTTCTTAGTCTTCAGATGGTAGATTATACTGTGATGGCAGAAGTAGGTCCAGAGACATCTGTTTTCAATTTCAGTTTCACATTTTATTTTAGTTTATTTTTTTGTTTTACAATGTAAAGTTTTCTAATAAAAATCTACCATCTTGTCATCTAATTTCTTGAGCAAAAATAGTGGCTTATTTTAAAAGACTGTATCTGATAAAACCCTTATTGAATTACCAGTGGCTCTATTTGTTATTTTTACCCCCATGATTTAAACCATCTGGTTTTATTTCCTGATGTAGCAATTTTGACTCAATCCTTATATTGAATATAAAAAACATTTCAGATATGCTCTGGGTGGTGTTATTTATGCCTAGAGATGGTTTGTTTTGCCTCTGGTAAGTAGTTAGGGTAGGCTATAATTATTTCAATACACTCATTTCAATTCAATCTGAGATTGAAGTTAATTTGAAGATGAGCTTCAGTCCTTTTAAGGGATGGTCTCTCTGGCTTATTGCTATTACTACAGGTCCTTTAGGGATCTCAGCCACAATCCTGGGGTGTTTTGCTGTAGCACCCCCTCTGATAATTCTTCCCAAGGGAATCTAGGAAATACTTGCTCAGCCTGTCTCTTAACCACCACTTTGCAATTATCAAAGTCCTTGATCAGTAAAGGTATGAAGTTAATGCCAAGCTCACCTTTTTGTGCACTTCTTTTCTCCATGATTTTGTTTTCTCAAGTATTCTTTGTCTTTGTAGTTCTCCAATGCCTTCAAATACATATTTCAAAAAAACAAAACAGAACAAAACATATTCCCAAGCATTTCTAGTTGATGTTGGTGGGAAAGTTGGTCTGAAACCAGCTACTCTCTGATAACCAGAAACATAAATCTCTGATTATAAATGGTTAAAATCCAATAAACTGTTTGCCAGTGGGCTCTGTGTGAAGCCAGCATTTGGTATATAAGCTCATTTAAACTTAATTTCTTTTCCATGAACTTGACGGACATATGTCATACGTGGGATTTTTCTTTTATAACATTGCTACAAAGAAAGCGTTTATGGTTTCTATGTTTATATTTCTGATTCTCTTTTTTACTTTCCAAATACTTCTGGGGAAACACAGGGAAAAATTTTAGCATTATCATGGTGTCTCCAACTCAGAAGTCTGATCTCATTTTCATTTTATTTTATTTATTAAAAATAAAAGATATTATTATTTTTAGAGAGAGAGAGAAGAAGGGAGAGAGGCAGAGAGGGACAGAAACATCCATGTATGGTTGCCTTTCACCTGCCTCCAGCTATGGACCTGGCTGGAGACCTGGCTTGCAACCTGGTTATGTGTCCTGGCTGGGAATCGAACCAACGACCTTTGGGTTCGCAATCCTGCTCCTTATCCGCTGTGCCACCAGCCAGGGCTTGTCATTTTCATTTTAAATGTATCACTTTGGCTATTGCCTAGAACATTGTTTCAAATAGTAAAAGACTGAAGTGAACTTAAATGTACATAAATACAGGATGATTAAATAAATGATTATAAATTCATGTAATAGAATATTGTAGCCATTAAAAATAATTAGATATGTAAATGACCTGGTATTATTCCAAGAGATATTGAGTGAGAATAACAACATGTGGAGCAACATGTATGCTATTAGTGCTACCATTTGTATGAAAAGCATTTGTGTACATGTACATGTTTTTTTTATAAATTTATAACTGTCTTTGGGACAATTAAAGTTAGTACTTTCTAGAAAGTTTCTCCTAGGAAATGGAATAGGGTCAGTGGTGGACAGGTCCAAGACGAACATTAACTTTTCAGGGTACGGCTTTCTATATCTTTTGGATGTGTCACCTATTTATGAATGTAAATGAACTATTTTTAAAACAAAAACATGCATTTTACTGTATCCTAGTGAGATCATTTTCACTTGTGAACATTAATAAACATTTTCCTTCCATTATTGGTTTAGTAACATACTCATACATAGTTTTCATAATTATAATCAGAGAATTTTATGTTCTTTTAAAAAAATTTAATACCTTTTTAACACTTTTTATAATCTTCATAATTATTTTAAAATTTTATATAATATTTTATTTAGTTATGTACCATAATTTACTTATCCTTTCCTGAAGATTACTCATTTATATATTTACATGTTTTCTTATTATGTGTGACATGATAAATATCTTTGTGAATGTATATTTTATTCAATGACTATAATTAGCTCAACTGTATGGTTATTTGGTAAGGTTGAATGAAAATAAAATGAGCACTAGATGGAGTAGAATAAAGGTCAAATATGATTATAGATGATCCTTTGAGGGACCCATGATAAGCAAAGTGATTTTCATTCATTCTAACGTTTGTCTATACAGACAAAACAAAGAGTTGTTGCTTTTTAAATATACATACAGTGAAAATTGAACTCATAGGAAATAATGCCCTTAAAGAATCATTAATTATTACCTAATTACTTGCACCACTGTGGCATGGACAGAAAAGTGCTCTGTGATGATGAAGTTGTCAATTATAGTTGATCATTACGGGGCCAGGTGCATGTTTAACTTAACAAGATAAATATCTGCCCAGATGTTGCTTGTCTGCTGCTTCATTACTGGGTAGGTAAGACGATTTTCATAAACTAGAAGGACTGTTAAATACCAACCCTTGCTATATCAAGGAATCTTGCACAAATCTGTTACTATAACCAGCATTCATCAGGGAGGCTGTTCAGCAGACTTCCTAGAAAGCTAAAGAAGGAAGTATGTGTATGTAATACCATGTTTGCAGATTCTCAGGGAAATGGCTATTTGAATGTAAAATAGGACAAAAATATACCACTGCCTACAGCACAGGATCCCACGTGGAGTTGCTAAGCGGTAAATCTTCATAGAATCAATCAATCAATGCATAAATGAATGGACAGAGTTCTAGCTAACAAGCTCTTAGCATACATCATCGCATTTGGCCCTGTTAAAGTGCAATCATGTTCATTGGAAAGGGACCGGGCTTTTCCGTGCTGAGTGTTAAGCCGTGAATTTTTACACTACTGATGGTTTACACAAAGATTAAATAAGAACTTTATTAAGAGTTTAGGATTTCTTACGTGTTTTCTGAAGTAGCCAAATGTTTCTTTTTTATTCACGAATGTGGATTTGTCGTCCTACTGTGTGTTTATGGCTGCCTGTGGGCACTTGCCTCTCTTGCTCCGTTCAGAAGTCTCTGGCCCCAAACGTCCCTCAGTGGTCCAGGGAAGCGCTTGCCCCAGGCCGCAGTGTGAAATGCACCTTCAACAGCCTGTCCTGCTGCCCACCACCCCAGCCTCTTTCCCAGTCCGGACTTTCTAGGGAAGGAGATGGAAACACCACCTACGTTCCCTTCTGTTTTCTACTTAGACTCCCTGGGGCTGCACCACATGTTTCTCCTGCGTCTGTGCTGGTTCTCTGTGAAATTGTGTGAGTGCGAGCATTCCGGGGATTTGAGGCAGTTTGGTAGCTTCTCGTTCCCAGTGGCTCCATCCATACTATCAAGCAACAGTCCAGTTCATCTCCTTGGGGTCTTCCTTGGGCCCCTTCTGGTGCCCACTGAGAGCCCCACTCGCCCCCTCTCCGACTCAGCCGCAGCCCCACCGAGGCAGCGTGCTTTCCTGTCTCCCCTTGGCTTGTTGTTTGACCTTGAAGAAGTTGGTAGACCTTCCTTGACCACCTGGGGAATGAAACTTCAGAAAGAGGCTAGTGAATTGAGGGCTGTGGAATGGCACATCTGAAACAAAATCGGCAGTGAACAGAGATAATTATGCTAATGTTTCTCCACCCATTTTGTTGATGAAAGAGCTTCCAGATCATCAGCTGTCAATCTCACCCTTCAGATAAAAGACTTTCCCTTTCAAAACTGTCATCCTATGAAAATCAGAGAGCCGGTATCAATATTTATTAGGGGACACGCACCCCTCCTGACCTGTTGCATCATGAATTTACAGTACAACCAGCTATCCTGGGCTCCCTTAGCTCTTTCAAGGATTGTGCTAAAATTAAACATGCTGGCTACGTCTTAGGAGGGATGCAGAGTTTCAGACATTTGTGTTGTTGACTTGCCTGCAGAAGTATGGAAACAGTGTTTTATTTTTTAAAATCTCTATTTAGCAAAAATGTTTCTTCTTTCATTTCCTGTGTCCGCAAGGTTCCTGGCACTCAGTATCTGAAGGCCAAGTTCACTGGGAATGGTCCATGCCTGCTTCTGCAGCTACATGGGTCAAAAGGAAGGGAGTGGTGTCTGTCACCACCAAGAAATGGAAGGAGGAACAGCCACTGGAGGCCGTGCCAGAAGGAATTAGAAACTTACAATTGTGACAGGGAGAAACAGTAAAGCTTTTCTGTTAAAATTAACTTTGGATGGATTGGCGCCAGCCTGCGAACCCAAAGGTTGCTGGTTCGATTCCCAGCCAGGGCACATGACCAGGGTGCAAGCCAGGTCTCCAGCGAGATCTGTAGCTGGAGGCAGGTGAAAGGCAACCCTACATGGATGCTTCTCTCCCTTTCTTCCTCCCTCCTTGCCCTTCTCTCTAAAAATAATGAATGAAATCTTTAGAAGAATAATAAATTTAACTTTGGAGAATGATGAGGTCCAACAGGACAGCTGAAGAAACTCAATGTCCACAGTGAAGAGCAGAACATGACCCAATGGTCCATGTGAGCCAAAATTAGTGCCACACCGATTTAGAAAGAACTCACAGGGTCTCCCTCTAAAAACAGAAATGTAATAACTTGTCAGTGGTCAAGTTTATTGAGCTGTGTGTGAGAAACAATTCCCACTGTTAAATCTCCCAAGAATTTTCAAAACACGATTAGGAAAAAAGGTAAGTTTAGAAGGTGCGAATGAATAATGTGAACAGAACACATTAAGAGTATTGATGTTTGCTTTGTGACCTGGTCAAATTGCCCTTGGAGAACTGCTCACACCGAAGCCCCGGGGACATAGTGGCAGACTGGGAACCATATCACATGAAGAATTTTGTGGACGTAGTAAGGCTAGCTTTTGGGAGGGGACAGTGAAGACTGTGGAGGCACTTCAGAGGAGGGGCTTCCAAATTATTAAGCCCTTAATTAATTAAGTCATTAATTCATTGACTGGAGGCCGGGCATGGTACATGGAGCCTGGGCTGGTAGAAGGGAATGGACACGTCCTGCCCCCTGGACACATCTCATCTGCAGGCTTCTGGGGGTGCAAACCAGGAGGGACAGTGGCAGCTTTCAGACAGGAAGATTTCAGTTTAATGATAGGAAAGGCGTCCTTATAAACAGGCCTGTTCCAAACGAGAAGGGTCTCTTTAAGAGGCAGCAGGACTTCCTGTTGTGGTGCCTTATGACAGTTTTAACAGGACCAGCATCTTAGATGTCCTACAGGAAGTTCTCTGGTGGGCAGGTGACCACATGTTTGGGCTGGCCTTGGACTGGACTCTCCATCCCTTCTACCTCTCACGAATCTGTGGGTTCTTGAATCATAAGCTTTGGAGTAAGACAGAGGAAAGAGTCACCAAATGATAAAGGGCACATAGTTTGAGTTAATAAAAGCGTAAAGTACTAATGTGTATTTAGGGCCTAGCACTGTTAATCAGAGCCCAGACTATGAAGTACTACTATTAGTGCTGTTGTGTCTCTTTTGCACGGCTGAGGAAGAACTAAGGTACGTTGGCCCAAGTGTCACAATGGGTCAACCAGCGGGGGAACCGAGGCTCATGCTTCTTAACCTCCCGTCTCTGCTGCCTTGCTCATCCGCACCTCATGTCGTTTTTGAACGCAAGCCTGCACTTGTGTGCCTGCCCAGAAAGCTACCTGCAGGGGAGCTGGCATAAGCTCATGAGAATGCTCGTGTGAGTGCATATGTGTTGTTATGAAACTATGGGGATATGAGGAACTGTGGGAAATTATGTAGAGTGAGGGTTTTTATGCGTGAGCTATGCCCATGTGTGTGCATGTGTGTATGTGAGAGACACACCAATTGTTTGCCTCTCACACACAGGCACGCGCCCTGACTGGGAGTCGAACTGCCAGCCTTTTTGGTTTATAGGCTGGTGCTCAATCCACTGAGCCACGCCAGCCAGGGTAAGAAGTGCTGATTTGAGCCTTTCGACAATCGTGTGCAGAGAGAAACTTGAACTCGCCAACAGGGATCCGCTTGTTTAAAAAAGAAAAAACAAAGCAAAACAAAATTCCTAGCAATTGAAGGTATTAAGCCAATTCATTCCAATGATAGGAACCATCTTGATTTAACCTGTTGAGATTGGCTACATTAGTGGTTCAGACTCAGGGAGGAGGACTTGAAGATTCTCCTTCGTCCTAAAGGAAGCTGAGGGTGTAGGAAGGCACAGGCCCTGCCTCAGGCTGGGAAACAAAGATCCTTCCCTGGTTCTTCCGAGCCAGGTGGGGGTGGCTGTCCCCGCCTCGCCCCTGAGAGCATTATAATGTTCAACAGCGGGGTCCCTGAACACTGATTTTGTTTCTACAGAACTTTGTTTTTGCTGCCTTTGACCCTCACCTAACCCTGGCAAGCATCAGCCACATAGCCAACAGAGTGGAAAGCCTAAAGGTCAAAAGCAGTCAGATTTCCAGTAGGAAAATCCTCTTCCGTTCCTGCTGGATGTGCCTGGTGTCAGACCCCCGCAGGAGCCGCAGCTCCTGGTGCAGGAGCCACGTGCCCAGGTGCGCTGGCTGTCGGTGGAGGCAGGAAATGTTTGTCGGAGCTGTTCACTGGGAAAAGGGAGGGTTGGGTTTCATCAACTAGTCTCCTTCTAAGCCTTTGATGATTACATTTTCATATTTCTATTTACACTACATAAAATACCAAAACCATGTTGCTTTTTTATTTTTATTTTTGGCAACCCATTCTCTTGTAGAACATGACCCAGAAAAAAATAAATAAAAATAAAATACTTTCCACTAATGGAAAAGATCACATCTAGCCTGAGGCAGCTTTGTCTTGTCCTCCTTTGCTGAAGTACCCCCTGCCCCCTTTGCCTAGAATCCATCACCCTTCCACATTAACTGGCTGAAATGTCTGTGTGTAACCTGCCTTGGGTACCCCAGTGTGGCTTTTGCAAATTGAGGTTTCTTAGCTGTCATCGCAAGTCCTCAATGTGTTAGTCCCAAGGCTGTGGACTGGTGGATACTGGTTCCGTTGATGGCACCAAGGGGCTCATAAGGTAGACTAATCTAACTGATATAAGTACTTTATCACAGTTCATAAATTTCTTTCATATTTGGGTCTCTTCTAGTCCTCATGAAAAGTGTGTGCTCAGAAAACTAAATCTTATTTTCTTAGCCAGGTATTGGTTTAGGTAATTGTCTTGCAAAAAATGTGCAGAAGTGACAATCTGTCTATATTCTCTTCTATTTTATTCTGTTCTATTCTATTCTATTTATTCTGTTTCTCTGGAGAACCCCACCTAATGCATTATCTCTGCCTCTACCTCTCTGTCCACCTGTCTCATAGCTCCTCTCTTTGGGGCTGCATCTCCCCAGATACCTGGTGCAGAGGTAGCTGGGACCGTTTTTGCACTGAGAAGGGACTCATATGCAGGAATCCCACAAGGGAGCTTCCATTGTATTTTTATATTCCAGGAAGCTTCTCTTCCAGTTTTCCACTTCTGCTTTTAGCTCCTTTCCCGCTGAGGCCTCTGTGGGGATCAGAATGACTGCTGAGGGCAGCAAAAATGGAGACAGAAGGGCAGGGATGCCCCAACTGTGACTGGGGGTGGGGGTGGGGTTAAATTAAGCCCCAAATGCTGCTCTGATGGAAATTTTTACACCTAGCCCTCCAACACATTCACACCACGTGGCTGTGCAAAGCACCGGAGTTCAAGCTCTTGGGAGTGAAAGTCTTTGAAACTAGGAGAGAAAAAAAAAATTACAGAATTCAGATCATATGCTATTTCTCAGGCTTCGGTTACAAATGAGTTAGCAAAGCAAGATTAAAGTTCCCAACTGAGCATTTAAAATAAAAATAGAATTTTGGAGGGCACACCACACCTTTCATTGCAAGAAGGGATAAGCAGGCAATGAGCCTTTTCTGAAAAATGGCGTGACAGAGCCATCAGGGTGACGGGAAGCCTGCGGGGGGAGCTAGGAAACTCAGGTTACCAACTCCCTCTTTGCTCCTGCAGCCCCGAGAGAAGGCCCGCAAGGCAGGTGTCCATTCTAATGTGTCAGAGTGGAAGGGACTTGTTTAGTTAGCAGTGGCTACTTGAGCTGCAGGTTTGAAAGTTTATTTCCTTGTACTTTGTAAGTTAAAGGAAGGACTTACCTTTCTACCGTCTTGTTCATTCCGTCACTGGCCCATCCACGAGCAATTTTAAGAGTTGGCATGAACAAAATAACTCTTGTGAATGACCAAAACCTCACAAGTGGGAGGACCTCAATCAGAGCCCTAGGTCACTCACTACGGGACGTCATGAAGCTATCAGAAGGGGCAGAAGTCTTGGTTCCTTCTGTTTGCAGACTTGCTGCACCTTTGCATGCCCTGATCCTACTCCTGGGAATGACGTGTGTCCCGGCCTGGTGAACTAGCCCCAGGTGGCATCTCTCCAGACGTCATGTCTGTTGTGTAGTCTGCCTGGCCATCACTTGCCCCCGGGTGCTTTCTTCTCTAAGTTCCTACAGCACTTTTTTCTTACGCCTCTATTGTAAACCACCGCAGGTTGTTAATGACTGATCACCTGTTTGGCTTCCTCATTGGATCATGACATCATCAGGGATAAAGTCCTCTTTATTTTTGCATCTCTGGTATTGTTATCACAGTGGCTGGCCCAGGAGGGAGCCGTTGAGAGCTGAATGAGGTCCGGTGTCCATAGTGTATCCTGATCCACTACCCACCCAGTTTCATGACCAGTACTGCCACAGCGTGCTGACCTCAGGCTGATACTGCTCCTCTTCATGTGGCGTATGGATGGGGTCCCTGCTGCTGAGGTCCTCTTCTGCAAGTCTCTCTGGTGCCAACCAAGGTGGCAGAAGCCATGTGTAGGTCCTTTCACCTGATTCCTTATTTATCCAAAGTTAGATCAAGTCACTCATACAAAATATTATAGGAAATCCCACATATGTACATGAAAGCATAGAGAATAGTGTAATGAACCCTCCTGTACCTACCACCCAGCTCCAACAATGACCAATACATGTCCACCTGCTCCACCTTTACTTCTTAATAGATCATTTTGAAGCATATTGCAGACATTATACTGTTTTATCTGAGAACTTTGGTAAGTATCTCTAAAAATTAAGGATCCTTTTAAAACACATAACCATAATAACATGGTCACATCTTAAAAAATCAACAGTCATTCTTTAATGTCAAGTATGTGCTCATGCTTAAATTTTCACAATTATCTCCTAACTGTTTGATATATATTGTATTTGGTTATTTAAATCAGGAGTCAAACAAATTCACCCACTGCATTTGGTCGATGTCTTTTACATCTCTTCTAAGCTATGTATTTTCTTTTTTTCTTGCTATTTATTTGTTAAAGAAACTGTGTCATTTGTTCTGTAGAATTTCACTCAGTCTGTTTTTCTTGCTGATTACATCTCTGTACCATGGTTTAACATTAAAAAAAAAATCTTCTGTATTATCCATAAGTTGGTAGTTAGGGATATAGACTTGATCACACTTGGGTTTAAAATTTGGGGCAAGAATCTTTCATCAGTGAGGCCAAGGGCCATTTCTTAGCCACTGGACACCGGGTGTAGCTCTGGGTGACGGGGGATGAATCATGGCTCCCCATGGGGTCAAACCCTCCCTCCCAGGGTCCACCTCACTGCTATTTTCTTGCCTGGTATCAGAGCTTTTGAGGTCTGAATCTCCCTTTTCCCTTCTCTATAATGGGCTTCCTGTATGTGGAAATCAACTTCATAAACATCCTTTCCTCTATGACCCTGAACCTGCACAGCCTGCTTTCAGTAAGAATCAATGACAATGAAAAGCCAGGTCCCTTTCCTGAGTGCTAACCCTGCCCCTGGTACTGAGCCAGGCCCTAAATGTGAAGCACCTCACATGATTCACTCCAGCTTTATGATGAAGGGACTTAAGTATTTCCGTTCTAGAGAGGTGAGGGCGTGAGTTTAAGAATCCCAGCCAAAAGAGCTGGAGGTGATAGCCCATGGAACTGGGACTGGTCTCCCATGGAACTGGGCCCTTGTCTATGACAGTGACTCAACGCCATAGACCCACCCCATTCCTTTCCTTCTCTCTGGGAAATACTTGAATTTCCTCATGAGCTGGGGTTGCAGGGTAACAGGACCATGTGTCAACAGAACATTGCTGTTCATTGATAAAATCCTTAAGTATAAATTCAGGTTTGAAAATTGTCTTGAGAGCTGCAGTTTAGAAGGAATCTATGGCCTGCCAGCTGTGTGATCTTGGGCAAGTTACTTAACCTCTCTGGGCCTTAACTTCCTCATCATGAAATGTGTGGGACACATGAAAGCACTTAGAACAGCTCCTAGCATACAGCCAGCACTCAGTGAATGGTACCTGCTACTGTTGCTATTATTATTAACATTATTATCCAAAGTGTTTTATCAATTATCAGAAAGAAGCAAATAAAAAAGGCTTAACAATAACTTATTTTTGTATTTTGTGCTGTGAAAGGCCATCTCCCCTTTCCTTTAACTATTTCTTTTCTTTCTCTCTTGTTTTTTAAAAAATATTTTATTTATTATTTTTAGAGAGAAGGGAAGGGAGAGAGGGAGAGAAACATCAATGTATGGTTGCCTTTCACCTGTCTCCAGCTGCGGACCTGGCTGGAGACCTGGCTTGCAACCTGGTTATGTGCCCTGGCTGGGAATCGAACCAGTGGCCTTTGAGTTCACAGGCTGGCACCCTCTTCACTGTGCCACCAGCCAGGGCACTTTTCTTTCTCATAGAGGAATTAAAAGGACAGGTCTCTTTCCCCTCCTCCCCTCTCCCCCGAACAAACATTTTAATTAAGGTATCTTTTGAGATGGAATACTTTAATCCAAAGTGATTAC
The DNA here is from genome assembly GCA_004026585.1 of Noctilio leporinus. Lineage (NCBI taxonomy): Eukaryota > Metazoa > Chordata > Mammalia > Chiroptera > Noctilionidae > Noctilio > Noctilio leporinus. The sequence continues at coordinate 198,850 of PVIW01000352.1, read as the reverse complement.
TTTGATACTCAAAGGGACACATTTGGAGGCTACTTGGCGAGGGGGAATTAAAGACGGAGAAGCTGAATAAATATCAAGCAAAATGTTAATGTTTTGGCTTTGTGGTGGCTGCATCTGAGAGCGCTCCTGGCAGATTTTCCACGGCTCCAGCTGGAAGTCTGGGCGGCTCCTTTGCGTGCCCGGCGCCCCGGCTGCGGATTGCCGCGCTGCCCCTAGGGGTCAGTCTGATCCAGGGATTGTCCCGGTCCCGCTGGCTGGGACCACGTGGCTTCCAGGGGCGGCAGACCCGGTGGGGCGCAGAGGGCGTCGCTGAGATCCCACCCTTTGCGCTGCACGCAGGGCCTCGGCCTCCCGCCCCGACCCCATCCCCTTCCTGAACGCGATCTTTGCTGAAGTCAGGAGGGGTTGATTTTTCTGCATCGTATGTGGCTGGGGTTACCCTCACTTCTTAATGGTAGAAAGGAAAAAAGTGGCTCAGATGGCTCAGTACCATTTTGTAATAAACTCTTAATTTTTGCTTGTGCCACATTCAGCCTATGACACCCAGGAGCCCAACGTAACATGTAAGAACTGGGAGAGGCCTGGGTGGGGACCCTTTCCACCAGCCCTTCATCTCACAAAGAAAGGGAGGCCCGGAGAAGAAACGAGCAAACAGCCTGACGATCTCACATGAAGTCTCAACTGAGGGTTAGCCCCACTCTGCATAATCCTATTCCTTATTAAAAAAAAAAAAATCTTAGGAAGACCTATTAAAGTCCAGGAATTAATGTGCAAAGTAGTTGTTAGGTGGTTAGGTGGCAGACTTCAGAGGAAGTTACCTGCCTCAGGTGTGCAATGGGGTGGGGAGGTGAAGGGTTATCACTACTTGTGAAGTCCTAAGTCCTTAAACTCTGTGCCTCAGTTTACTCGCCTGTCAAGCGAGGGTGAATTGGAAGGATTTTTTTTTAATTAAAAATTTTTTAAAAAAGATTTTATTTATTATTATTTCCAGAGAGAGGGGAAGGGAGAGAGGCAGAGAGGGAGAGAAACATCAATGTATGGCTGCCTTTCACCTGCCTCCAGCCACAGACCTGGCTTGCAACCTCATTGCGTGCTCTTGCCCTGGCTGGGAATCGAACCAGGGAACTTCAGGTTTGCAGGTCAGCACCTTATCCACTGTGCCACCAGCCAGGGCAGGATTCACTTTTTTAAAAACCTACAGAATACTCAGTGCATGTTGGCTGACATGATTTATTCAGATTAGAAGTATTACAAGGGAAGATTACAAGTATTACTTGGAGGAAGCAGTGGGAATGACCCATTTTACTCCTTCCAGTTGGTCCCTGACTGATTGCTCGAGGGATCTTCTTTAAACACGTTTTGTGGGCCCGTTCCCTCCTACTTTGTACAAAAACTCAGGGTGGGCCTAAAGCAGGACTGTCCCCTGAGAGTGAGGTGAAGGAGGAGTGGCATGCTAGCGACCAGGAGGAGGGCAGGTGTTGGAAGGTCCGCCCTGGGAGACGCTTTCAAGAAAGAATTCCCAGGATTTAGCAACTCCCCCAAGTTCAAATCCCAAGGGAACAGGGACTTCACGGGGACTTTGGGTATATGCTCTGTGGCTCAGTTAGCTGCATGTGGTTCATGTCCAAACACAGCTTCCTGGCAGACAGATTCTCTCCGGTCCATGGCTCTGTGTACAGGTGATGCTGACGCAAATGCTTCCCTATGCTGTGGATTGCTGGGTAAGATGCTTACTGCGCTCCCTTCCTCAGGAGCTGTCCTAGGTACCATCTTTCTCTGCACACACCCTGTGTAAGAATAGTAAGAAAGTCTATCCGCCAATAGACCATGGCCTTTCAGCTTCTTTCTACTGATTTTGCTGTGCTTATAGTGTTTGAAGATCTTGCCATATACACTTTATTCCATTAGTAGTTAGTCTAACTACTAATGGGAAAGGGCTGTCTGACATCTAATCTGCTTTGCACCTGGCACCCTGGAGATACGTGAAGGTAGCTACCAAGGCCCTTTGGATTCCCTTTCTCGAGTCTCCAGCTATTCCTCATAAAGCATGGTTCAAAGTCATCATTATCCTGGTCGCTGTTAGCTTTCAGGTCTGCTGCAGTTTGTAAATGTCCCTAATCACTTCTTAGGTTTCTGTACCCAGAAGAGAACCTGGAAGTGTGGATGAGACTCAGGTCAGATCTTCCCAGAGTGCTAGCTTATCACCTGCTTTATTCTGAACACTATACTCTCATTAACACGTTCAGGGAATACATTGGTATCTCTCAGAGTGGCCTTTTGCTCTTAAATCATGGATCACACAGCAAAATAAACTCCGAAGTCATTTTCATGTCAATGACAGCTGAGCCCCATCACTCCCCATCCTGTACTTGATTGGCTGATTGTTTGAGGCCCAGAACTGGATTCTGTATTTATCTCATTAATACCAACCTGTCACAATTTTGCAAGAAGGAGTCTCTTTGGCCAGACTATGAATTCTTTGAGGTCAGAAAATGTGTCTCTCAACTTTATGTTTCTAGTGCCTGTCACAGTGCCTAGCATTTCATAGATGCTTCACAAAACCAGTGTTTGTAGAATAAAGAAATGAGCCTTTTGAATTCGAGTTATCTCTTTGAATCTTAAGTTTCTTATTCATTATTACTTACATTATTTGTAATATATAACTAGGTCACATACAGACATATTAAATGTTCTATGTTTTTATCCCAAGCCAGTAATATTTGGATTAAGACACAGCTATGTAGGATCTAACTGACATGATCCTTCATAAGGTGTAATAATAATAATAATAATAATAATGTCAGTAATCAACATTGCTTGACCAGAGTTGATTGGTGTACCATACACTTATTTCATTTTGCTAATCCCTAGCTGAAATGTTCAGATCTTGACCACAGGATTTCATGTGGCAGCTTTGTGCTCCTGATACTCAGAAGGATGGCCAAGCAGCAGAAATGAGGTCAGTGTGTCACAACTTGAGTCCTAGTGGCTCAGGCCACGGCCAATAGTTTATTATCTCAATGCTGCCACTGCCTTGTCTGAAGCATGTGGGGAACTAGTACCACATTTCACTCGGTTGTGGTGTGGAAAGCACAATAGTCCATACAAAGCATTTTGCATAATTCCTGGAACAGGATGTATTGCTTAAAACTGATAACTGCTCTTATCATTACTTTTCTCTGGCCAATGATGAACCCACTCAACTGGATTCGTGTCCACTGCATTGTGCATTTATCTGGTCAAGTCTGCCTTGATTTTTAAAATTAGTTTAGCCAGTTTGATGTTCTACAGCTCAAAGTTATGGTTGGCTCATTTTTTATCATATCCACCTTTTCTGTTTACTTGTTTGCTTTGCGTCTCTGCCTGGAAGAGACAAAGGCCTGACTGTGTTTCTTCCGAGCAGATGCATGTGTTTGTTTAAGCCTGTAGCTCAGAGCTGGGAAGGGAACCAGGTGGGGTGGCCAGCGGAGGACCCTGTAAATATGGGTCAAGCCAATGCAAAGAAAGTTTGTTGGCTAAATCATCTGCGTCTCAGCGATTGTGAAAATGAAACACAGAGTGTGTTCTCTGTCTCTCGGCGAGGAGTTCATACAGATGGCAACATGTTCAGCATTTTTAATGCAGTTGTGGAAATAAAACCTAAAACCCCGTATCGACTGAGGTTGGATCCCTTGCCTCTGTGTGGTTTGATCTTTTGAGGTTTTTAACAAGATTGTATTTATTTACTTTTAGAGAGGGGAAGGGGCAGAGAAAGAGAGGGAGAGAACCATTAATGTGTGGTTGCTTCTCATGGACCCCCAACTGGGGACATGTACTCTGGTTGGGAATCGAACCTGTGACCCTTTGGTTCACAGGCTAACACCCAGTCTGCTGAGCCACACTAGCCAGGGCAGATCTTTTGAGTTTTAACACATGGGGCTTTCTGCTGCTTTAGCTGAATGTGTATCTTGATATCCTCATCTGTCACAGAGGAAGGTCTCAGGTCATTATGAAGCTGAGCTTCTCTGGACCTTGCCATTATCCTAGATTTTCCTAAATTGTCTTCATGGTCTTGGTATTATTTAATCTTCAAAACATTCGTCTGAGTTATGTATTATTATCTCAACTTTCCAAAGGAATTGACTAATTCATCCAAGGTCACCCAGCACCTAGTAAGCAACAGAGTGAGACCTGCTCAACTCCAACGGTCATGGTTTTAACCATTATGCTGTGCCAGCCTCTCCATGACATTGCTTTGTCTTTTGGGAGCCCTCCTAGGCCTCTTCTGTGCACGTAGCGTGCTCTGAGAATGCTTGGTGGAAGTGGGGGCAGCGTATATATTATTAAAAAGAACAGAAGAGCCGGATCACTTTTTGTCTCACTCTCAGGGAGAAGAAGAACCAAAGGAGAAGTTGGACATCAATGATTCATAAGCAGCCATTAATTGCCTCCTTAGACTTTTGAAGTTTGATCTTCAGCTATTCAATTCAGAATTGATTAATTAATAATTTAATTAATGCAAAAATATTAATGAAGCCCTTATCATTTGCCTGTCACTGTCCAAAGTGCTGGGGAGGGGTGCCAACTCTGTAGAGTCTTGAATATTCTCAAGAAACTTAGATTCTAACCCTCACTGCAACGTAAATTTTCACCTGGTTGAAATATTTCTTGCCCCCACAAATACAACTTATATATACGTACATCCACCCTTGAACCCTGGACAGCCTCGCCTCTTAAAACCACTTAGCCAAACCCTATACTTCCTTCAAAGGCCAAGGCCCACCTTCCTCACTTTCCTGACTACAGGGCCCCAGCTACAGGTTCCTCTTTCTCCTCCAAACCTCTATGTAGTGTCTGTAACATCCTCTTGTCCTTTAAGAGCATGACTGTTGGATTCTCCTGTTACAAGGGTTCTTAACATGGGATGGACCCAGAGTCACCTAGGGAGTGTTATCCAAAATTCACATACCTGGTTTCCACCTTGCTCAATATTTGCTGACTCCTTATTTCTGGCACTGGAGCTGGATGATGTGTCGTTTGAAATATCTCCCAGAGTGATTCTAAAGCTGGAGCAGGTTAAGGAAGCATCATCTTCCATTGTGGTCCGGTGCTACAGCTGAGCCCCTACATTTTGCATGCAATTTCATGTGCCCAGTATTACCAATTTAAGGGGGTTTTAGCACCTGGAAACCCTGTGACTATAAGGCTTTGTATTTTTCTAATTCCTAGCACGATGCTGTGTAAATACTCAATAGTTCACTGACGAATGCATCACCAGCTAATGGGCCCGGTCCTGTCTCCTCTTTCCTCCCAAGGCACCCTGAACTTTTCAGGAGTGAGTTACACAGTCTGATACCTCAGAGGCCAGCTCCCTGGTCCTGGCCTGTGCGGTGGGAAAGAGAATGAGTTCCTGACATCCTGGTTTTCTAACATGGTAGTACCATGCATCCCCATAGCCCTGATGTTATTTGGGTGGCCAGGTGACTTGCTCTGTTCCAAGACTTGTGAGTAGGCATGATGGTGTCTCCCAGGCTGGGGAATGGAGCTTCAGTGCAGTACCTACCAGGCCCCTTCCTGTGCCTGGGCAACCAACAAGTCCCCAGCATGCTGGGCCCCTAAGCAGGGAGACAGAAAGCAGACCCTCCTGCTGCCCCATGTGGGACATGGAAGAGAGAAAGCTTTGTGGTGATAAACCACACAGATTTGGAGAATTTTGGTTACCATATCTTAATCTCTCCTGACTAGCCCAGCATGGGCCAAGTCCATGTTAAATTCTTTGTCATATCTATTACAGAAAACTTTTCAATGAAAGAAAAAGAAGTGTGGGGAATCGAACTATTTCTGGGAAGGAGCAGTGGAAACAAAGCTAAACACTATGGCTGAATATAGAAAGTTAACGAATTTGGAACTTAGGTTTATATGGTCACAAAGATGATGCTTTTGTCCTAGGTATGCTTCTTAAAGATCACCCCTCTTTGACAGAGGGGAGCAAAAAGGGGATGGATGTAATACAACAACAATAAAATTTAAAAAAAAAATCACCCCTCTTTTCACTCAGCTGCTAACACAGGAAGACTTGTTGGTAAGATGGGTAAAGACTATCTTTAGTCCTCCCCTTGGCCTGAGACTTGAACAAAAGGTCATTGCCCAACAGAAGTTAGTACCTTGGTCCTGTCCTTGACTGGTCCTTTGGGATAAATGACCAAGTGAGAGGGCTGGGGGATGAGTACGTGTGCTACTCTTTAAGATTTGGGTGTGCACTAAGGAGTATGGTGGGAGGGGCGTTCCACTCTGTCTGACCACCAGTCATTTATAATATAACAGGCTGTGTTTCTTTAAACTCTCTCCTGTAATGTGGGTTACCCCTTTCTCAGTGTTTGGTAGCTTGAGGGGTGAAGGACCACATCTTGCCTTCATTGGCATGCCATTGGTCAATCGTGCGGTTGTCCAGCATTGCATGTGCTATTGAATCTTTTGTTTCTTCTTTTGTGAATTGCCTCTTCTGGTCTTTGAGAGAGAAAATCTGTAAGGAGGTGGATGACTCTCCCAAAGTTGGAAGACAAGGACCCTCAGCCCCTCTGTGGCTCAGGGCTGTGGAACACGAGCCGGCCTAAAGACAGGGGAATGCCACCAATGTGATGCCAGCTGGAACCCCCATCCCAGCCCTGACCTCTGAATGTCCTGCTCATTTTGCTCCTGAGGCTCTGGGGTCAGACTGGGTTCCTGGAAGGCCAAGGCAAGCTGGAGACCAGGTGAGAGTAGAGCTCAGTTTAGGATATGCTGAGAATTCAGAGATGTTCATCTTTGAGAATGGGCTTCGCCTTCCGCCTTTTTTCACCTTTTTCCAACTTGCGACAATTGAGCTGTTTTGGGAGGCTCTGTTTAGGAACACAAATGCCTCTGCTCACAATAACTTTTCTTGCTTAGTGCCACAGTGGTGTGTTCTGGCCCTTCACGCCACCAAAGGTCGCACAGGCTGTGGGGAACTATACAAGGCCGCAGATTTCTATTTTCCTCCAGGGAGACCACTGGTCAGAGCATCCAGGATGCTCTGCCCTGACCAGTCGCAGGGTGGTGGCAGTGTGATCAAGGGCATTGCACCTGATTTCCACATAGCTTTCACTTGCTGGGAAGACGGCATCCTATTTATCTGGAAACTGCAGGAAGCTCTAGTTCTTCTTGCCCAGGTTCTGGCTGGAATAGAGTCACAGACCTCATTTTCTTCACGGTTTGGGGGACATGCAGAGCTCTCCTGAGCTCTCTAAGAAGATTCTAGATATCACCATGAAAGTTATTTGGAGTTCAAGAAGAAATTGAACTTCCCGTGTGTGTGTGTGTGTGTGTGTGTGTGTGTGTGTGTGTCTATCCCAGATGGGAGGTAGAGTGAAACAGATAAGGTGGCAGAATTTCCATTGCTAGATGCACCTTGTTTCGTCTATGAAATATACACGAAGGAGCGAGACTGAGCCATGAATACTGAAACCATTTGTGCGTTTGCCATATCAGAAAGCGCCACTCTGTGAAAACTCCAAGGCCTGCCTGGGCCACACCTGTCGAATCCGGAGCTCAGCTGGTAGGCAGCCCCTCACCTGCACTGATGGAGCGAATGTGCTAGGTGCAGACATTGTTCCAACTGGGTGTGTTGGAAATGCCACCTGGGCTTGGCAGATTTCTGGATCAGTGAGGTGGCATCCTCATTTTTGTTCCCCAGTGAAGGGGAGACATGCATAAGCCGGTTAAAGGTGGTTCTCTAATCGGATTGTGTGACAACAGCTTTTACATTGGATCTCAATGCTCTGAATGTAAAAGAACCAACAGCTTCTTGAGCCCCAAGGCGTGGTCCAGAGCCAGGTGTTGGGGCGTGGAAAGGGGAGAGCTGGCAGTTTAGTCCAGGTGTGACTTGGATGGTGACTTTCTCTCCAGGATGGAGTAACAGGACTGTCATGAGGGAGTGAAAAGTCCCTTTATGGGGAAGGATCGTCCACTGATAGAGAGAACAGGAATGACCAGCATGTTGAAGGGAGGGATGGGAGCATCGGGAGGAAGACCTGGCTCTGGGGTCCGTTTCCAGTGAAGGGAATCCAGGAGGACATGGTTCAGGCCCAGCTCAAAAACCCTGCGAACTCTCCTCTCTAGAGGTGAGCATGGCACTTAAGTAGCCACTTCCCAGAGCCTGAGTCAGGTTCATGAGCTTGGTTTTCCTTTCTGGAATGTATTCATTGTGTGTCCCCAGGCAAGCATTTTACAAAGGACCCTCTTACTTCTGATCACCCACAACCTTGGCTGCTTTCCTGTCCATGGGACCATTCCTTGTTCCATATAAAGTTGGCTCGGCCAAGTTCCGTTCCGGGGACACACACCTGTGGACGTGGCTAGGACGCAGCCCTTCTGAAAAGGCAGGTCAAGGTGGTGAGCTCAGTGGTAAATATGACTTTAAACCATACTCTCTGTTGTATCCATTTTTTGTATCTCCGACTCCATACTACTTTATTCTCCAACTGGCCTTTGAGTTATAATCAGGACTGTCAACATTTCTGAAGTCCCTACCTCCAGAGGTGATGGGGGTGGCCATTGAGCCAGGAGCATGAGGACAGGGTTAAGGAAGGTGACCAATATGGTGGCCCTATTGGATATAAGCTCTAGTATTTACTCTTGAAAAAAGCAAAACAGTTGGCACAGCACCCAGAAGTCTGGGTAAGGGATTGTAAAAACAGAAGAAAGGGGAAGAGTGCTCAACATGTGTTGATTATGAATTTTAATTACAGAGTTATCTGTTCAGGCGAACAGGCTGGGGAAGAAATGTGGGCAGGAAGAGCTCTGTGAACGGTACAGATTTTACAGTTCTGTTTTTAGGAAATGCACAATTAGACTGTGTCCACACAACCCAAAGTAAAAGCAGATGTATCCGTCATCAGGCTATTTTGATTAATGGGGAAATGTGGAACTTAAATTATCTGGTTCCGCCAGCTATGTTGATCAAATGAACTGGATCCTTGCCAGATCTGTATTTCCCTCAGTGGGGTGGAGATGCAACTTTTTGGGTGAGGCATTTTCAGAGATGGTATTCATCACGTGAAGTAGCAAAATCTAAGTGGGAAGGAAACATCATCATGGAGCAAGTGGCAATGACATTTTTCCATTTGGACAACCCATGTGAGATGTGTGGACCTAGCTGACTTCCAAGTCACATAATCAATCCAGCAGGCCCTGAAATACTGCTATGGAACCATTCTCTTCTTAATCTTGCAGAGATCAGGTTATCTAATTAGGACAAAGTCTTCACGGTATTGGTCTGTGTTGAGAAGACTGAGTGAGATGACAGAGTAGAAGGGTTCAGGAAAGCCTTTTGAGACCCAGGGGAGACCAGATAGGGTCATGAAGATGGGCCACTTTTGTCATCTTATTGACTGAACCGAGGTTGTCTCATTGGCTCTGCAAGCTTTCACTGAGGAGTGAGTATGTCCCCTTCTCTGGGACACATTTATTTGTTGTTTACCTACATTGGTCACTGCAGATTATAAAGTCAGTGTGTCCTCTTGCACATCAGAGCTGTGTTTTAGATCAGCGTACACATTTTACATGAGCCCACTCTCTGAGGAAAGAGAATGAGTTGAGTCACAGAAGATGCTGTTGCCCCAGAAATTATCTTTTGAAACAAGGCCCTGTTGGAATATGGGTCCTTTAACATCAACTAGTGCATGGCATGGGCTGGGATGTCTTTTATTATGGAATAAGAGAGGCAAGTTACAAACAAAAAGGAATAGCTGCACTGGAAATCCGTAATGATAATGAGTGATGAGTGGCTCTAACAGCCCAAATGCCCCTCAGTGGATGCATGGATGAATAGATTGTAGAATATACATGCAATGGGCTATTACTCAGCCATAACAAGGAAAGAAGTACTGATACTTGCTATAATATAAATGAACTTCAAAAGCATGCTGAGTGAAAAAAGCCAGACACAAAAGGTTCCATCTATATGAAATATCTGAAATAGATAAATCCATAGAGACAGAAAGCAGATTGGTGGGGCCAGGGACTGAAGAAAAGGGAAATGGGGAGTGTGTGAACATTGGGAAGGGACAATCCATGTCATTGTGCCTGTGCACAGCTGCCCTTTTTGCCACCATGACCACTTTGTACGCGGGACCATTGCCCAAGTGTTGGGATAGCTGGAGAAAGAAGCTAACAGATATTCACCAGACAGGTGACATTTTGCACTAAATTATTGAGATTCTCATCCTCAGTGGATGTCCAACGGTGCAACAAGCCCAGCCCCAGTGAAAAGTGGGCAACCGAACCTGGGCAAATTGGCCTTGATTGGGGAAGAGAGACGATAACAAACATTTTCTTAATGTCTAAGATTAAATTGTTAATTCAGTTTCGACGATCCTGACACTCTATGCTGCTTTGTCCTAATTAAGTTTGGGATTTTACTTCCCCTGGCCTAATCGAATTCTTGCCTTCCTGCCCCACTCAGGGATCCAGGAAAGGAACTCCATTCAAATGTCCTCTTTAAATAGTACTATTTTTATAAGGAACAAGTTACATTATTTTTTTGGAAGAAAATACTATCATCATTTACCAATGTGTAGTTACTGTTTAATATGAGAATGACACCAAATTCTTTAAATAATCATTGGGGAGCAGCAAATGCTGTTTAGTCACGCCCACGAGCAAGGATAGTTGGTAACGTGAAAATACTATACTTTCTGATATTTCTGTCTCTATGAAGACAGAGAAAGGAATTCTTTCTTATGTATGAGTGAAAAAGTCTCTCCTATATATTAGATTAATGTATTTTAGTACTCAACCTGTATCAGAATGGTGTGACTCATTGTCCTGACCATGAACTATCAGTGCCCAGGTAGAACTGAGCTAGGATCACTCACTACATGGGTAGTATGTACACTGTACCTCGTTGGTGCAAACCACTGCTTTTTTGCTATAGCACCAAACTTACCCAGTGAGAGAAAAATTGCATTTCATCAGAGAACAGGTTTTCCATCCGATTTGTGCCCAGAACATGTAAAACACATAGCAGATTGCATGCTGCATTGACTACAGAACATGCACATGCATTTAAATCACTTAGGTTTTACTTTTTTATGATGCATTGGTGAATTGTATTCCTTTTGCTTTTGTAATTAGAAGGCAAAACAGATGTAATGACTTTGTGTAAAGTGACATGTCCATTAAAATAACCTACACAACCAAGTCATTGTTCTCTTTAGCAAGGGAGTCCATCATGATGCTGGGTTGCTGATTTTTGAACCATTTAAATAAATGATGAAGAAAAACATGTATGTCTTCAGGAAACGTTGATTGATTATGGAAGCCAGAAGTCTATTTTGTGATGAGGTTCAACTGTTTTTGTAATTTCTTGCTGTTTTTATTGTTGTGTTTTATTTGGAGATGGGATATCATCAAAGAAACATTCATTCCTTCACCATCACTTTTGTTCTCAAATTGAGCTGAACAGTCAAACCTATGTTTCAAAAGAAACCAAGATTTTTTATTTTAACAAGCTGTGGTACATGAAGACTGAATATTTAACTATTGCACACATGGTGATCAAATATATTTGATATTAGCACTGGCTCTTTGTTTGAACCTAAATACAATGTGGATTTTTATTTTGATCAATAACAGCTTTCTGGAGATCTGCGGTTATGCTTGATTGAGACAGACTGTGACAGCCAGTGCCGTAGCTGACAATTCTTGAATATGTGAACTCAGCTGACCCAGTTTCCCACTCCATCCCCACCCCCACCCCCAAAGCACAAGGCATCTCTGGCAACCTTTTCACCATTTAATCTTGCAACATCAATGCACTTATGATAAAAATTTAACTAAAATTAATCTTTGTAGAACAGATGCATATTAATTTCTCATACCCCTGTAATTAAACACCTCTGTCTTTGAGTCACTAATGCTTGCAGACACATCTTCAAGTTCAAAGTTGCCATTTTTAAAAGGGAAATTTAATATCAGGAATGCTACATGGTCTGTGCACACTTTTAAAAGATAGAATGGTTTCATACAAATTCCAGTTAGGATACCAAATCATTCTTTGTTGATATAAAGCTTTCAGAAAGGCTTTGTATGGGAAGAAATGTTGGGATGGAACATTTGATGTTCAGCCTAATAATTTACACTTCTGTAAGCCCCAGGGGGGATCAGTATTATGTTCTACAGTGCAGGTGGAAAGAAAATTCTTTTAAACTTCTTTAACTGGAACCCTGAGATGGTCAACATTTATTAGTTACGTAATTGGACATTAGTGATTGCATTTTGAGACTTACTTCTTTTGGCTTCATGATTTTGTAGGGAAGGAATACATTTTTCTAGACCCTCTTAGAGTCTCTTGTCTAAAAGGTGTGGCTCAGTTAGTTAGGCATTGTCCCCCAGAGCAAAAGGTTTGATTTCTGGTCAGAGCACATGCCTGGGTTGCAGGTTTGGTCCTCCGTTGGGACACATATGAGAGGCAACCGCCTGGTGTTTCCCTCACATGGATGTTTCTCTTACTCTTTTTCTCCCTCCCTTCCCCTCTCTCTAAAAAATAATAAATATTAAAAAAAAAAAAAATTGACAGACAGCTCAATAGGAGAAAAGCACAGAAATTTATTAAATACAAGATTTTTTGTGACACGGGAAACTTCACAAGGAAATAAAGACCCCCAAAACAGTTAGAACTGAGTAGGTCTATGCTAGGTTTGATGAAGAGTGGGTTGTTGTGTAGAAATATGGTAGGTTAATGTGATAAGGTAACGGTAGTAAACGTGGGGAAATTTTAGCAAGACTGTATGTTAGTGTGATATGCCTCTGTCTTTAAAGATAAGGCTGTTCCTTTCACCGGGTATAGGCAGAGTACCTCTTGCAGGAGATTTTAGGATGTGTTTTGATGGACAGGGACAGAAAGGTGGGTCAAAGTGACTTTCCAGCTTTTCCTATCTTCTCAAACTCCTTCAGCTTCAAATATTTATATAACAAGGTGCCATATTTTGGGGTAGTATGTCCTGAACCATATCAGTTTGCATTAACTAAAATAGAGAAGAATGGTTAGCTTTGTATTTTTGCTGTAGATTTCAGTTTTATTTGTTTTATTAGTCATGGCTCTGATTTTTTATTTCTATACTAAACTTATTGAATGTGCACTATTTGTTGACAGTAACTCTCAAATCTTATTTGGAAGGAGACATATAAACAGACTCAGGTCAATGATTGTGAGTTGATTTGATCAAGCAAACAAAACCTTTGATTTTTCTTAGCCATTGAGTTCTTACTTGCAAAAGAGAAATAATGATAAATGTTCTTGAATTGTATTATATGGTCTATGTTTCCTATAAGCCTATATATAAACATTTTAAAGGTTTATTCAACAGGCCAATTGAGCCATTGTGGGCAAATTTTGGTAAATATTAATAGTCAAGATGTTGCAATCATGATAATAAATTCAAATTATTAGATTGATATTCTGTTGGTTAATTATTTCTGAAGACCAAATACACAGACACTCAAGAATTGTGTTAAGGAGCCTGTTTGTGGAATGGCTTTCAGTATGATAGAAATCCATCTGTTTGAGGTTATTTAGATGTAATTTTATCTGCAACTTTGAGTTTTAAAGATTGTTTCCAAGGCTTTTGTTTGGTTCTTTACTTAGACCATTTTCATGTTCAAATTTAATTTGAAAGTAAATTTATTAGAAAGTAAAAAAAGATGTTATCACTATGATCTTCAAAATAAAAGGTTGAAGTTTACTAGATTAGTTGGTTAATATTAACCTAATTGATATTAAGTAGAAATCTTCTTGTATGAAATATCGTTTTTCTCTTTCAAGCCCAGAGGTTTGGAGAATGAAAAGAAAGAGTTTCAAGACAGAGAATTAGGAAGCTATCTTTCGGGGGAGCTTCTCAGCTCATTTTTCCACGATCATTGCCTTCTGTGGGGGTCACAGCTGTGAAGCTCTACGGCTTTGTGTGTAGCATGGGCAGATCCTGCCCTTCTGCCCACAACAGATCGGATGGGCACTAGGCATCTTCCTCATGATTACAGCTGGGAACATCTACACACAAGTGTCATACAGCAGCCTACACAAAGAGAAGCAGAGAGAAGAGACCATGCAATGCACCAGAGAAAGTAGTTTATAAGTGTTGATGCCTATACCAATGTTCTCTCACTGATGGAAGAACATAAGAAAATCCAGTGCCAGTAATGCAACCTTCACTGGTTCCTTGCTTTAATGCATATGGTACTCTTTCCCCTTATACCCATCGTGTTTGTTAGGTACCTAAAGTATCAAAGCTTGGGTGGCTTAAACAACAGAAATTTAGTTTCTCACAATTCGAGAGGCATAGACATTCGAGATCAAGTTGTTGCCAAGGCTGGTTTCTTCCGAGGCCTCAGTTCTTGGCCTGTAGATGACACTCTTCTTCCTAGATCCTCACACGGTCTTCCTGCTCTGTGTGCCTGTGTCCCAGTCTCCTTTTCTTAAGGAGACATCAGACCCTTCTTCATTATTTTAGAAGGAGAAAGACCCTCTTTTCTCAGACATATGTATCCATCTGTCTCTTCAGGATTCTGAGTAGTCCCACCCCATGAACAGGGCAGGATGGGGAGATAGAGCCTCCCAAGGAAGCAAGCATGGCAGGGGCAGGGTACTGATCCAAGGAAGAGCAGCACAGGTGAAGAACATAGTAGCAGGCGCCTCCTGCAACTATCACTTATATACAGAATCCATTTAACCCCCTTCCTGGGAAAATTCACCATCTTTCTTTTTTTCAAAGTCAAAATTCATCAAAGTAGCAAAGACAATCCTTTAAAAAGCTGTAAAACCCAAATGAGAGTAGAAGTTAATAAAACTAAATGAACTCAAGAAGAGAAATGTAGGTAGTACTTTGTGACTAATGTAGATGGTATTATATGATAAAACGTTAAATGTTGGGTATACTCTGGCTTTCCAAGGTGAGTTTTTCAAGAGCAGTGGTGGTATATCAGAACATTTGGAAGTTTTGGGAAAAACAATCTGGATAATGTTTTCTGGCTCTGAACCTTGCTCTTGCTGCTTGCTTATTAGAAATTTTTATTTCTTTTTTAAAGTATATTTTATTTATTATGGTGTTAGAGTTGTCCCAAATTTTCCCCATTTGTCCCCCTCTGTCAACAGTAACCCCTTTCCTGCCAGCAGTACCCCCCTTAGTTCATGTCCATAGGTCATGCATACGAGTTCTTTGGCTTCTTCATTTCCTATACTATTTTTAACATCCCGATGTCTATTTTGTACCTACCAATTATGTATCTTAATCCTTGTACCTTTCTCCCAATTCTCCCCCTTCCCCCTTCCAGCTGATAATCCTCCCAATGATCTCATACTTATGGTTCTGTTCCTGTTCTGGTTGTTTGCTTGGTTTGTTTTTGTTTTTGTTCTTTGAGTCAGTTACTGATAGTTTTGAGTTTGTTGTCACATTAATGTCCATAGTTTGGATCTCCTTTGTCTTAAATAAGCCCCTTTAACATTTTATATAATGAGGGCTTGGCTATGATAGACTCTAGCTTGCCTTGTCTACAAAGCATTTTATCTGCCCTTCCATTCTGAATGATAGTTTTGCTAGATAGAGGAATCTTAGTTATAGGTCCTTGCTTTTCATCACTTTGAGTATTTCTTGCCTGTAAAGTTTCTTTTAAGAAATCAGCTTATTGTCTTATGGGAACTCCTTTGTATGCAACTCTCTGCTTTTCTCTTGCTGCTTTTAAGATTCTCTTTTTATCTTTAATCTTTGGCATTTTAATTATGACATGTCTTGGTGTGGTCCTCTTTGAATCCAACTTGTTTGGAACTCTCTGTGCTTCCTGGACTTGTATATCTATTTCCTTCTCCAAATTAGGGAAATGCTCTTTCATTATTTTTTCAAATAAGCTTTCAATTTCTTGCTCTTCCTCTTCTCCATCTGACAACCCTATCGTTTGGATGTTGGCACATCTGGAGATGCCCCAAAGTATTCTTATTCTCTCCATTAAAAAAAAATTCTTGTTTCTTTATTCTGTATTTCTTCCTTATGTTCCAAGTCAGTGATTTGAACCCTGGCTTCCTTCCATTCTGTTGGGTCCCTGTGGATTTTTCTTTATTTCATTAGTGTAACCTTCATGTTTTTCCTTATGCTTTTACTATGTTCAGTGAGTTCTCTGAGCATCCTTATCACCAGTATTTTGAACTCTGCATCTGATATGTTGTCTTGCTCTGTTTCATTTAGTTCTTTTTCTGGGGTTTTGTTCTATTCTTTAATTTGGGTTATATTTCTTTATCTCCTCAATTTGGCAGCCTCCCTGTGTTTGTTTCTGTGTATTAAGTAGAGCTGCTTTGACTCCCTGTCTTAGCGCACCTGTTAAGTGGTATGGGGTGGAGCAACCCACTTCACCACTTTATGGCTTTATGTGTGGGGGAGAGGCAGGAGAGGAGACAATGCTACTCTCTGGCTGCTGAAGGCTTGCTAAGCAGTTGCTCTGTTTCTAGTCACTTCACTGTATGTGACTGGCACCCTTTTGGCTGTTGCCCTTGTGATGGTTCCCAGAGTGGGTGGGTTTGTGTAAGTTCTAGGACTGGGAAGGCCCTTTAAACAGACTTTCCTGAGAGACGAGCAGTTTTTTCCATTGCCCCAACCAGTGGTTTTTACAGCCAGAAGTTATGATAGTTTATTTTCCCAGTGTTGGAACCCTGGGTTGCACAGTCTGGCCTAGGACTGGTATCACTCACTCCCAAGGTATCCCTACCAATTATCCACCACATCTGAATGTGAGACTGCCTATTCTACCAGCCACCATTGCCACTGTCTCAGTGACACTGCCTCATAGTTGCCACCACCTCAAAGCCACCACACCACATCCTCTCTGCTCCAGGTCCTCTTGTCTTCCCCTCCTACTCATCTGGATGAATATGGCTTCTTTCAATCCTTTATTGTTGGACTTTGATACAATGCAATTTTCTGACAGTTCTGGATTTTTTTTAAAGGTTAGTTATGATCCTTCTTAAGTTTGCACAAGGAGGTGAAGCATGTCTACTTATGCTTCCATCTTGACTGGAAGTCTTCAGAAATTTTTCTTTCTTTTTTATTGCTTGAGCAAGGGACTTAATATTTTTGGGTTTTTGCTTTATTCACCTGTCAAATGTGGATAAGTCTACTTTTCTTGGATGGTTGGTGCAAGGATCAAAAGTAATGATGTACACAAAAACACATCATATAGGAGATCTTCAGTAAATGTTAGTTTTCCTGAGTGATATCTACACTTAATGTAGACAGGCTTTTCCCACTTGACAACATACGATACAGATGGAAACAATAGTAGTTTGTTTAGATAACATGGAAGAGAAGCTGCATTAATAATAAATTTCACTCACCAAGTTTCTGGTAATGGGAAAGGCAAGCATATAAAAAAACTAATTGCACCTTGTTATGTGTCAAAAATCCAGTAGAAAGGAAAGACAGCTGGACACCCACTGAGTCACAATCATGGTACGGCAAGCATTTTGATAAGGGAGAATATTATATGTCACGTTGTCACCATCATTCTGTCAATCATTGGTGACTGTGACCATATGAGGCCCAGAAACACGCACAGCTGCTCAGCACAGCATCCAAACCAAACGAGTGAGAAAGAGCTTCTGTGTGACCCTTTATTGAAAAAAAAAAAAAAAAAAATTCCAAAGTAGTATTTTCCTTTAATAGCAGAGAAAAGGATTGGATTCTTGACTTTGCAGCTTTGGATTTTGTGTCTCAAATTTTAAAGATGACCCCAACCTTCCTGTAGTCTCCTTTCTCAAAAATAGGTTCCTGAGAGGCTGAAAAAAGGCTTTTGGGTAAATCTGAAAGATATTTCCTTCTACTTACAAAATGGTAAAGCTCCCTAATAAGGCCACAAAAAGAGTATTTAAGGAAGAACGTTCAATAGTATTTGTTTTGCGTCGCTGTTGCTCCTTTGGGCTCACCCATCAAGATTAAATGACAAGTATGGGATTTTCATCAGAGGAAATTTCTGGAAGTTTGATGATAAAGAGAAAAAAAAAAAAAACAACAACCCTGAATTAATTTACACAGCCTAACATATGAGCATAATTTTCTTTGGATGCGATTTATCGTTGGCAAAATTAAGAAAAAATGTTGCGTGTATCATTTTCATCTGAGGTATCTTCTCATGAAATGTATATGGTGGTGTGGTTAACTGTTGACGAGAACTTTTCAGTTTTTGCTGTTTGGCCTGCTTTCAAAATATTCAAATATATTTGGCTTTTGTAACTTCACTAATTAAACCTTCTAAAACAGATGGAATTATAGAAATTACAGGGTTTAAAATATCATTTTAATTGGTTTACGATCTATGTGACACTCAGTGCCATTCATACTGTAAAACTATATATACGAATGGCTTGAAAGAGATAGCATGCTAGTTAATTTTTCTTTCACTTTTTCAGTTAAATCTTGTTTTTCCATTGGTCTGGCTCCAAGTAAGTCTGATCAACCCCAACTGTAGAGATACAGGTTGCAACCTCAAACTGTAATGGGGAACCTCTTTTAGGATGGCCGAAGGACAAGGGGAACTTGAATTTACCTTCTTTCAAAAGAAAATAAACGGCCTTAAGATAGGCCCGTAAGCAGGCATATGGCAGCCCCCTGGATTGGTGCGTAAATTAATCTTTCTTCTTTTAGTGTGATTGACTAATGTACACAGGCTGCAGTTCTCTAATAATCTGGAATAGTCTTGAGTTCAAATATCCTATTTGACCTTCCTACCAAGAACATGTGCATTTATAAGACCCCATGTAAAGATTTTTGAGTTGAAATGGCTGTACACGGGTTTTTGGGAGATTTGTATTGGGTGCTTCATGTGTGTCTATTGGCTCTAAGATCAAGAATCCGGTGGCGGGCAGCTCATCCAGGCCCACAAAGGTTCTAATTTTGAGGTCCACAATGAAGGCCTCAATTAAACAACCCTGCTTCCCCCAGCAAACTAACATGCAGTTTCAAAAAAATGCTTCACTACCAGTATTTTTGGCTAGTATTGGCTAACACAATTAAAAGGCTGTTTCTTTCGATTATCTTGATTTGCCATTTAGATTTGCCATTTTAAACACACTATGCCCCTTTGTTGCCATGGTAACAGATCTGGGCCCTCATGGGTGACGGAAAAGTATCACAGTACTGGTTCTTGTCTGAACACGCATGTTCTCTGGGTCTCTTGCCCTGCAGCTTGAGGACAGAGGGGGGGTGGAGGCACTGCATTTCCCCCAGCAAGGTAAACCCAGGTATCAAATGACACTGACAGCTGGGGAAAGTGCCCACAGCAGGGACAGAATCCCTGTTCCAGTCACTATGGAGAATGAGTCAAATTCTAGCTTTAATGATCCCAGATAGAGCCCTTCTCCTCCCCACCAATGTGACATTTTGCAGACATTTTATATATGGAGAAAATATTTAATTGGGACGTGCTTCTGTGAATGCCTACAGAGATGGCTCTGGGCATCTTCCAACATTGCAGGGGTCAAGGAAAAGAACCAATCAACTGCTTTTAAAACTTGAAAATATATTTAAAAAAAAGGTTGTGGAGGGAAAGAAAGTGGACAAAAAGTAACGTTAAATAGCATGGAGCATGACTAATGGCGCTAGCATGTTCAAATCATTGGGAAAATGTCCTTGGAAGACAAATGAATTTTCAGCAGAATAATTAACTTAATTAACAAATTTGCATGCATATTCATCAGGCTATTGAAGTCTTTCCAGCCCAGCTTGATGAGCGTTGGTGTAATAATTGTCTCATTTACATTCTGCAATCTACTACAATTTAGGGCATGCAAAAAGCCCAACCTCTTCCCTTTGACTTTCTCTAGGACCCCCAGACTCCTGATAACAGGGCCATCACCCACTAAGGGGTCTTAAGATCAGCCTTTTGAGGGAACCCCCAGAGAGAGCTGACTGGTTTCTCCGCCTCCAGCCTCCTGGTCTTTCTTCTCCTTTTTTTTTCTTTTGGCCCAGGTTCTCTGATTTTGCCTCTGCTTGCTCTCCTGGGTACATCTTGGCACCAGTTCTGACTTCAAATCTCCTGGGTCGCCAGACTGCATCATGTAAAAATTGCCATTTCCCTCTATCTCTGCAGGGCAATCTTTAAACGCAGTAAGGTGTGACGCTCCAGACTGGCAGCTTGGCACGCCTCAGCCCGTGGATACCAGCACACGGGAGTCCGGATGGCCCGCGCTGACAGCACTCAGCGCTGGGAACAAAAGGAACGGAGGGGGGAAAAGCGCAAATGTATTTTTACATATTGTAGGCATATGGCCACGAGGCCAGCAGAAATATATTTAATTGCCAATTGCGCACATTGAGGGGAAAAACACTTGGAAGGAAAAAAATCTGTGTACACAGCAATATTATTCTACTTTAACTTTTCACCTCTTTTTTTTTTTTTTTTGTAATTGGAGAAGAAAGGGATGTGAATTAGAATCGCCAAAGGTTATCTGCTGGAACCCAATCAAAGGTAATGCGTGTTTTTGATGTGCCTTCCTCAATAGCATAACATAACAGAAGGAAATATACACGTTTTAATTATAAAATAATTTTACTAAGGTATGTTTTGGGGGAGGGGCAAGGGAACCTAAGATAAAATACACCAATTAGGCACTCGTACTGTCCTGCTAAAATTATACTGATGTTATACAATAGTTTAGGGCTTAATAATGAAAAATACTTCTTGAAATATTATGTTCTTGTTCTTCCCTATGAAATCAGAACCCACATGTATGCCTGTTTTCTGTCTCTCAGGTGCTGGGCTAGCCAATGGAGGGACAAGAATAAGTCAGGTGTAGTTCCTGAACTCAAGAACGTTATACTCTAATAGGAGACAAATATTATATATAATTTTGATACTAAATGATTAGATACAATACAATTATTACTAAATTAATAAGCATACGTAATACAAGATATGTAGAGTGAAGAGGTAGATGTATTGTTTCAGGGGCCACAGAGAATGGACCAGTTCAGCCTGGGGGTCAGTTCCCCATCCCCCTGGGAGGAGCTGGGAGGTAACTTCTTCCTGAAGAAGTGAATAAAAATGAAGGTTTGGCCCAACAAGGGTGTAGGTAAGAGGTCCCAATGGCATCTCCCAATCCTGTTGATTCTGCTTCATTAATCACAAACCTGTAGGTTAGTCAACGTGTTAGAGCGGCCTGCTCCCCTAATCTCTAGCACTGAGAGGGTGGGCTTGAACAGACAGGTGTTGGTACCACGTGCACCTTTGGGTCATCTGGTCATCCTCGGGCTGCTGGTGCTGGCTGGTGCTTTGAACCATGTCCAGTGAGGTGCTTTGCCTGGAGTCAGGCCTCTGGGACGTACTGGTCAGAATCCAGGCAGCATCGATCGGGGTTGCAAAACAGGGCTGTAGGACCAAGTGGGTGGCCATGGACTCTAATTAGGAAGAGGAATTGCACAGATCAGAATGAGTAAACCTGTTCCGACAAACCAGTGTCCCACCCCTGATGATAATACCCGGCAGGCATGCCCCTTGGGTGGACATCTCTGACAGTTGTGTAGGCAGCTCTGTTCTCT
This sequence comes from Noctilio leporinus, assembly GCA_004026585.1. Lineage (NCBI taxonomy): Eukaryota > Metazoa > Chordata > Mammalia > Chiroptera > Noctilionidae > Noctilio > Noctilio leporinus. The sequence continues at coordinate 177,281 of PVIW01000352.1, read as the reverse complement.
TTCTTCCTGATCTATGAAGGGTTTATTGGAAAGACAGACGGACAGAATTCCAACCCTGGGGGTGGTAGAGTTACTGATGCAAGTTTGGTTTATTGGGGGCTTGGCCCGGGCGAGGCCAATAATTACAGAAAGGCCAAGGTTGATGCAGGGCTTGAATAGATCTCATTTCTTGCACGTGAGTTTTGCCGACTCAGTTATCAGTGAATTCAACTGTGCTTGCATAGGAGCCTGCTGGTAATTCCTTCCTGTTCCCCAAATTAATTAATATTTATTTATTTATTTAATTTTATTGTTGTTGTATTACATATTTATTTTTATTTTTAAAGATTATTTATCATTTTTAGAGAGAGGGGAAGGGAGGGAGGCAAAGAGGGAATGAAACATTAGTGTATGGTTGCCTTTCACCTGCCTCCAGCTGCACACCTGGCTGAAGACCTGGCTTGCAACCTGGTCATGTGCCCTGACTGGGAATTGAACCAGTGACCCCTGGGTTCATTGGCTGGCGCCAATCTACTGAGTCACCAGCTGGGGCTGTTGCCCAAATTTAAGGTACTTACAAGGAAAATAAAGAGATTACACCAGGAGACTTGTAAGGTCCTTCCTTTACTCACGCCATTTACCTATTCCATTGTTCATTCATCACACTTATCAGGGACCTGCGGTGTGTGAGGGGCTGGGCCACGTGTTGGAGACACAGTGGTGAATGAAACAGATACACAGTCCCTGCCTTTCCCAGGCCTCCAGTCTGGCGGTGGAGAAAGGTGATTAGCTAAGCAAAACTGAGTCTGTGTGAGACAGACAGGAGGAAGCACATGGTAGGAATACCTAACCCAAAACAGAGAGACCAGGAACCTTGATGGGTGAACATGATCTCTGCCATTAGACGTTTTTAGCTGGAAAAAGACTGTAAGAAGATCAAGAACTACCATTCACTGAGGGCTTCCCCTGTGACCAGCCCTGAAGTGACTTGTTTAAAGCCAAACTGTGGTTCTTAATTGCTTTGCTTCATTGCCAAATCAAAACTATTATTTCAGATGACCCGATACTAGTCAAACACATAGGGGACCAGACAGTAGATCTGGCTGCTTTATTGGCCACATGGGGGTTGGAGCTTCAGCCCCTCAACCAGCAGAGAAAACCTGATTCAAACTACTAGTAGAAGGAGCCAGGTCTCTGACCTGCACAATGAAGATGTTGTCCATGCTCTGAAGAACATATTCCAAACAATTTTCCCATTGCAAAGGTAAGGCCATGCTACTGCTTTTCAATTTGGTTAAAGCATGAAAGTTTGGTTTTCATGAGCTAAGGGGAAGTTACTTAGTTCTGTAGACACCATGTGGTGATTTTCAAAAGTTTGCAGAGTTAAGTAAGACAGATACTACTATCACAGATTTAGAATATGTCTTGATAAATGACATCTACTTTTAAATTCATAAAATTTTAAAATGCCAAATATATGTATATTTATAGTCTTCCAGAAACTTATGGAATATCTTAAATACAAAGTAATTAAAAAAATAAGATTCAAAAGAATAAAAAAGTTTAATTAGAATAGAATTATGTATCATATTTACTTCTAGGCTTCCTTGAAACCAAAGCAAAAAGGAAAATACGGTAAATTTCATAATTTTTCATTGTTACAAAGATGGAAGCATATTCTCAGGAAGAAAAGATATTTGCTAATATACAAATTCTGAAAGGTACACTTGACCTTTGAAAGAAGGGAGGGATGGTTTAAGGTGTTTGTAATGTAGTGAATTGTAGTACTATTTAAGAACTATAACAAAATACCTTCTTTCCTTTAAACCTAGACTGGAGGAAGCTTTCCTACCAGGACACCAGGTCTTGATCCACAAATCTGGGTTTAGAATGAGGCACTAATTAATTTCCTTGGTTATATGTTCAGGAGGCAAACTTCTATTAACCACCTGACTGTGTCATTCATGTTTCTAGGACTGGAACTGAATCATTAAAAAAAAAAAAAAAAAATCCTTGCTCACAGTCCAAATTAAAATGATTCCAGCACATTAATACAAAATTTTATAGTTTTAATTGTTACAATGGTATGTGATAGATGAATTATGGGTTAATCAACTCACATAATGCTTTATGGCTTACAAAATGTTTTCATACATCATTACAACCTGAGTATCCTTATGGAAGATTTGGGGGATCCCAGGTAGAACCCAGTGGTCAGATTTGGGCTGATGTTCCTGGTTGCAGAGTCCTGCTATATTATAAAAATATTGTTCGTGCTCACATTTTTCCCTGGAAAGGATCTGCCTTAGAGCCTATTTGAGAACTTAGTAAAAACATCAGCTGGTTGACACACAGGAGACCTTAACATATCTTGAGGTGCTTAAGACTTGAACGTTATACTCAGTGACACTTGGTTTAATGAACATCTTAATTTTCTTCATGCCCCACGATGTGTTGCAGAACTTCTGGGAAAATGTGAGGTCCTTGTGCTAGGCACAGCTAGGAAAATTAATAACTGTTAAATGGTACCTAGTTGTCTGTATCTTAAGGCAATGATGGCTGTTTGCATGGTCCACTCAGGCTCTCAGGCTCTTAGGCCCTCCATTCTCTGTCCTTGGCATACCCATTGTGTCCAGCAGGTGAAGAATTCTGCTTCTTTTCTAGTTAATTAACCCACATGCTAATGATACTGCTCCGTCCTCGGCTGATTCAGAGCACCTCCAGCTGTCTGCCTGTAAGAAGAAAATGGCTGCATACATTCACCAGCTCAGGCAGACAACATGCTAGGGTGACCTTCTCATCCCAGCTGGCCCAGAATTTTCTTGGTTTTAGCATTGACTGTCCCAAGTTCCGGTAACCCCCTCAGTCTTAGGCAAATGGGACCAGGATTCATCACCATAAATGCAGAGAACTATCTCTACGATCAAAAGCCACACATGAACATCTGCTGAGTCAAGGTCAAGGAATGGAGGTGATGGTGGGTGGTTAGTTTGGGTCCCGCCGGAAGCAGGCTCTGAGGATTCCATGGCAAGTAGTCTACTGGGAGGTCATCCCAGGAAATGGTGGTAGGAGAGAAATGAGACAGGAAGGCAAGATGCCACTGTGGGCACCTGGAGCCTAATGCTAGCAGGAAGCACTGGGGAGTGGTGAAGAGCACATGACCCAGAACCATGCCACCTGCGGGTGAGAGGAATTGGAGGTAAGCGAGTCATTAGCTGAAGTCTGTTTCTAGTGGTGGGGGCAAGGGTCTTCACTTGGTCTGCTGACTTTGGCTATACAGTTTAGGAGTAAACCTCATGAAAGTGAATATGAATGAAATAACCCAAAATTTTAAATGAATATATAGATGATCCACATGTTAGGAGATTTACCACATTTCTGTATGAGATCATTCAATATTTTAGGGAATATCAAGATATTGATTGCAATGCACTCAAAATCCCAGTTTGGAGCTTGAAAAGTATTTCTTAATTTCAGCTGGAAGATAAATGGGTAAAAATAGCCATGAAAAAGTATTAAGGAAGAACAATGAGGAGAAACAAGAAATGTCCATTATTTAAATCAAAAGCTATAAATCTTAAAACCTTACTATCTCATGGAAGAGTAACCTGGGATAGTAAGATATTACATAAAAGGCATTTTTATGCTTAAAGACTTAGTGTAAAATAAAGATAGAATCATATAAAAATAGAAGAGTGGGGGATGCTGCTGCAGAAATTGGGTAACAATATTAAAAATTAAAATTTCTTTCTCATTTCATGGTGTATATTCAATTTCCAGGTGGATTACAGAGTTAAATGTGGAAAACCACAAAATATAGAAAGACTAGGAGAATTAAGAGAAAGTGTACATTTTAAATGAACAGTTGTTGTTTTTTAGAATTTTTAGTTTTTTTTTTTTATATATATATATATTTTTATTTCATTATTTTTAGAAAGAGGGGAAGGGAGAGAGGCAGAGAGGGAGAGAATTTTTAGTTTTAAGTTGACAGAAAAATTGCACAGGAAGTATGGGGGTCTTGGATGACCCTATCCCCACACCCCCCTCACAATTACTATTATTATTGTCTCCTTGCATTGGTGTGGTACATTTTTCATCATTGAGGAACAATATTGACACATTATTAACTAAAGTCTATAGTCTATATCTGGGGATCCATCTTCATGTGATGGACTTGGGCTTGGGCAGGTGTATGAGGCTGTGCACCCACCATTAAGTGTCATATAGTATTTCTTATGCTCCTTCCCACCCATGTGAGCCCCCCATAACCACTGATGTTTTTCCTACCTATATGGTGTTACCATTGCCAAGTGTCATATAGCTGGGATTGTACATTATGTCACTTTTACACGCTGGCTCTTTCACTTAGTAATATGCATTTAAAGTTGCTCTGTGTCTTTTCATGGCTTAATAGCACATTTCTTTTTATGGCTGAATAATGTTCCATTGTATAGATATACCATGGTGTATTTAGGCATTCAACTATTGAAGGACTGGATACTTAACAAAAACTTATAGTAGTCATCAAAACAAAATAAAACAAAACATTTATTGAGAACCTGCCCTACCCCGAGCCCTATTCTAGAGCCTTGGGATGTAGCAATGTGCAAAACAGATATCAGTGTTCGTTCTTGGGAAGGTTACATAAAAGTGGGAGGAGAAAGACACACTGAAAATGTGACAAGTTGTCCAGTTTGGGGGGAGGTCAGAACAGAGGGCCTGTAAGTGTAAAACTGGCAAACTTACTGCTGATAAGAAAGGCAAATTTTAGCCCTGGCCTGTGTGGCTCAGTGGATTGGCGCCAGCCTGTGAACCCAATGGTTGCTGGTTCGATTCCCAGTCAGGGCACATAACCAGGTCTCCAGCCAGGTCTCCAGCCAGGTCTGAAAGAATTAAAAAAAAAAAAAGAAAAGAAAAAGAAGAAAGGCAAATTTAAACCATATGACAAATGTTCCCCTTATCAAATTGGCATCAACTTTTAAAAATGCAGGTTTGGTGATGGCATAAGGAAAAGTCACACAGTAGGAAAAATATTAATTTCTATAATTATTCTCAAAGGCAATAAGGTCACTTGGAATAAGGAGTCTTAAGAATGTTTAAACACAATCATTCCACATCACGAATGCGTGATAAAAAAAAGTAGTCAGAAATGCTAACAAAATTCATGTAAAATGATTTCATTGTGATTTTAAAATTTGGAAATAGCATACATTTTCTCTAATGGGAACACATTAGAAATTATTATGGTATATTCAATTAATGTAATGCTATGCAATCTTTAAAAATGATGAAATTGTTTTTTGAAGAAGATTTAATGATTTGGGAAAGTGCTTATGCATAGAAAATGTTCCAAAAGAAATATACCAAATGTTAGCAGTAGTTATGAACCTCGGGTGGTGGGATTATAGATGCTTAAAAATAACTTCTTTTTGATAATTATGTATATTTCATGTGCATTACAATATTCATGCATAATACATATATATTATAAAATACATTATTAAAAATGAAAATTATCCCAAGTAAAGAGAAAATAAAAATTGCTTTGGCTAATTTCTCCTAATTCTGTTCCTTACTTTCTTTCTCCGGATCAGTGATCCACTTTTCTTTTTTCTTTCTTCCTTCCTTTTCCTGTTTCCCTGTTTCTTTTTCACCTCTCAGCATCTCCTGCTTCTTCTTCTGATATTCATGAGTCCAAGGGTTCACATATTTTATTCACTGCAGATTGCGTTCCAGAAAAGCATCTGTAACCTTACCCTGTCTCCCCATCCTCACCAGTACTTCATGTACATATATAATCTAACTTTCCTAGTTTTGCTGTTTGGATGGGTGAAGAGTAATGATTTAGTTTGAACTGCATTTCTGTGATGTTCAGTGAGCTCGAGCTTCTTGTCATGCTCCTTTGTCGTTTGGGATTCTCTGTCTGTGAATTCAGTTTACAGATCTTTCTTCTGTGTGTTTTTTTTTTTTTTTTCAGTTTATCATTCCTTTGTCCTTTCTGATTTGGAGGTACCCTTGCTGTTCAGCATGACAGTCTCTTGGCAGGTTAGGCAATTCAAGCATCTTCACTCAACCTATGCCCTTCTTGTGACTTTTGCTGTGGTCCTATGCAGAAACAATCTTTAAATTTTGATCCATCCATGTTTAATGGACTCACTACTATTATCATGTAGAACATCCTTAGGTCTTTAGTTAGGTCTTTGAATTTCTATATCCATCTCTTCCCATTTCCATCTCTGTCTTTTCCCTCTTTATTATCTAATGAATGATCAAGTTTGTCCTCCATATTACTTATGCTTCATGTCAATGCCAGTTCCGTGATTTCTGCCTTAAACACAGGCTGAATTCTGCATTTTTAAAAAATTGTTTGACTCCACAAAAATCAGATGGCACTAAGGGACAGCCAACCGTCCCATGTTGCTCTGAGTGAAGACAATTCAGTTTAGATATATGATGGACTAAAATCCTAATTCCGCTTTTTTGAAGTCTTTGGTTCCCTGCGGCATTTCTTCAGTAAACCTTCCTTCCTTCTCCTGTAATTGCTTATAGGTTTGTCTTCCTGCTAACCTTCCTTTTCCCTTTCATCTCTCCATCTAGTCAAATATAGACAACTCACGATTTTTTTTCCTTTGCTTTTTCGAGTGAAATGTCTAGAGGGATCATTTTCCTGGGTCTTCCAGAAGGTGTGACCTTCCCCTTTAGCCGCTCACTTCCCAGGCGGGCATTCCCCCCCCCCCCCCCCCCCCCCCCCCCCCCCCCCCCCCCCCCCCCCCCCCCCCGCCCCCCAACACACAACTGGCGGGAGGGGGCCGCAGCCCGGGTGCTCTGACCACTTCTGTAGAGGCTGAATCTCTTTCCTGGAGTCACAGATGGTAGGTAGGTTGGCGAGCGTGGCGCCTCACACATTTCCTGTCTTGTTCTGCTCCCTCAGACAGAAATGGGACCCACTCCTACGTCCATTGCCGGCTCTCCAGCGCGTGGAACAGATGGACTGCATGGAAAACGATAGTCCTGCTTTCTACCGCTTCTATTTCTATCTTCTCCCAGGCCCCTCGTGTTTTATTTGTGGAGACGACTTCGCTGGTAGCCCACCACCGAAGTCTCGCCCAGGTGTTTCTGAAGAGTTGAAGTCTCTGGATGTAGACCGGGGTGAGGTGGGGGAGGGCGCAAGGAGACTTTACCATCTGGCTGCCCTAAAAAATAACATGAGCCCGTGAAGAACTAGCCGGTTAGGTTGTTGGTGGTGAAGCTCCTGTGTCTCTCAGCTAAGTGTTACACAGTGGAGAAGCAGTCAAGGATTTTTCCTTGTGTGCAGGTGAACAGGTGTGGTTTTCTCCCTCTAGAACCAATGCCAAGGTGCCTGTGGCCTGGGGCTGGGTCTGGGACACTGGTATTAAAGTCATATTGTCCTCGATTTTGGAAACAAGCTCATTGTTCTCGTTTTCACGGGCACTGTGAACATTTTTATTTGTGTGTGTTCAGAGCTGTTTTGATGAAACATTGAGAAAGGCCACGTGTTGCTTAGAGCTGGTCCATTTATGTAAGAAGCCACATTTATTTCTTGTCCCAGAGGGGCAGGGTTCTTCAAGGGGCACTTGTGGGCCAGGCCAGGCCATGTCTCAAAGGAAAACAGGCTTGAAACTGCTTTGAATAGTTGAGCAAGCAAGTCTCAAAGAGGAAAACCTTCCCATCAGATTCTAAAGCTTGGTGTTTTCCACCATATGCAAGTTTAATATGGCTTCTCTTAAAGACCTTTACAGTGATTGTATCTTCATGAATCCATTCTAGCAGATGAAAATACAAAAATGCATAGAATAGTCTGTTTCAGGCTATTGAGTGAAAGAAGACAGCAAAGAATGACATAAATGAGAAAAATCACATGTGATGAGAGCTATGTGGTTTATTTAACAAGTTGTTCTATGGATGGACTTATTTGGTATGATTGCTCTTTCTTTGTTTCAAATCCAAAGGCCAAAGAGAAACAATATTGTTTTTCTTTGTGATACGTAGCCCTTATTTCAACACAAGGGCCACACTGGCTATATGTCTGTTTGCCAAGCAAAGCGGAATGTGCTCAGTTATATTTGAATTTCAGATACACATAAATAATTTTTTCGTATGAGCATGTCCCAAGTGTTTGGGACTTGCAAAAGGGCATAATCTGAGCATTTTTCGTGGCACTTTGAAGGTATAAAGGGTAGAGGCTGAGGGGGCAAGAAATGGGATTAAAATTTTTTTTTTAAAGACTTGATTCATTATTATTCTTTTTTACAGTGGTTGTTTATTTTTTATTTATTTACTTTTTTAAATTAAATTTTATTGTTGTACTACATCCATCCCCTTTTTACTCCCCTCTGTCCCCTTCCACACCCACCCACTCCCATAAAGTCAGTCCCACTTGTTGTCCATGTTCATGGTTCTTCCATGCTAGTTCCTTGACTAAATTGCTCCCCTTCTTTGCCTCCTCCTCCCCACTCTCCCCTGCCTACAGAAGGTCTATTCATTGTATTCATGTATCTGGTTCTGTTTTGCTTGTTGTTTGTTTTGTTCATTATTATTCTGTAATGGGTGAGATCATATGGTATTTATCCTTCACTGACTGGCTTATTTCACTAAGTATAATGCTCTCCAGTTCCATCCATGTTGTTGCAAAGGGTAGGAGTTCCTTCTTTCTTTCTGCTGTGTATATTCCATTGTGTAAATGTACAGACATTTTTTGATCCAATTATCCACTGATGGGCACTTAGGCTGTTTCCAGCACATGGCTATTGTAAATAGTGCTGCTATGAACATAGGGGTACATAGGTTCTTATGAATTGGTGTTTCAGGGTTCTTCGGGTATAGTCCTAGTAGTGGAATTGCTGGATCAAAAGGCAGTTCCATTTCTCGTTTTCTAAGGAAACTCCATACTGTTTTTATAGTGGCTGCACCAGCCTGCATTCCCACCAGCAGTGCATCAGGGTTCCCTTTGCCTCACATCCTCGCCAACACTTGTTGTTTGTTGATTTGTTGATGATTGCCATTCTGACAGGTGTGAGGTGGTATCTTATTGTGGTTTTAATTTGCATCTCTCTTATGACTAGTGATGTTGAGCATTCTTTCATATGCCTTTGGGCCATTTGTATGTCTTCCTCAGAGAGTTGTCTGTTCAGGTCCTTTGCCCACTTTTTAATTGGGCTGTCTGTCTCTCTGGTGTTGACTCACATAAGTTCTTTATATATTTTGGATATCAGACACTTGTCTGAGGTATCATTGGCAATTATGTTTTCCCATACAGTTGGTTCCCTTTTAATTTTGCTGGTGTTTTCTTTAGCTGAATAGAAACTTTTCAGTTGGATATAGTCCCATTTGTTTACTTGTTCTTTTATTTCCTTTGCCCTTGAAGAAGTATCAGTAAACATATTTCTGTGTGGATATCTAAAATTTTATTGCCTATATTTTTCTCCAGGACCTTTATAGTAGCACTACTTATGTTTAAGTCCTTTATCTATTTTGACTTTACTCTGGTGTATAGTGTAAGTTGGTGGTCTACTTTTATCTTTTTGCATTTTGCTGTCCAGTTCTTTCAATACCACTTGTTGAAGAGACTGTTTTTACTCTATTTTGTGTTCCTTCCCCCTTTGTCAAATATTAATTGACCATAGAGTCCTGGGTTAATTTCTGGGCTCTCTGTTCTGTTCCATTGATCTATATGTCTATTCTTATGCCAGTACCAGACTGTTTTGATGATAGTAGCCTTGTAGTATAGTTTGATGTCCGGTATTGTGATTCCGCCTACCTTGTTCTTCTTTCTCAAGATTGCTGTGGCTATTCATGGGGGTTTTTGGCTCCATATACATTTTTGAAGTATTTTTTCTATCTTTCTGAAGTATTCATTTGGTATTTTAATTGGGATTGCATTGAATCTATAGGTTATTTTGGGTAGTATGGATATTTTAATGATGTTAATTCTTCCCATCCATGAACATGGTATATACTTCCATTTATTTGTATCTTTCTTAATTTCTTTCTTCAGTGTTCTGTAGTTTTCTGAGTACAGGTCTTTTACTTCCTTGGTTAAGTTTATTCCTAAGTACTTTATTTTTCTTGTTGCTATGGTAAATGGGATTTGTTTTCTAGCTTCTGTCTCTGATGTAAGAGATGGGATTTTGAAGACATCTGCTCAAGTTTGGTGACATTCCCACTATCTCGTACCCCATGTCAGGGAGGAGAGCACGCTTTCCCCTGTGACTGCCCCCCAATAAAGGCTGAAAGAACTTGCAGCTTGGACAGGGAGGGAGCTAGAGGTGTGATGTGCCTGGAGGACTCAGGACAAAAGCTGGTGGGAGCCACCTGCTAAGTAGCCGGCCGGGGGAGGGCACACTGAAGGCAAGTGGATCAGACATGGGTGTCCTCGCAGGCACTGGGCCTGCAGGTTCTTTGGAAATGAACTCCACTCAGGAGGGCCCCCTTCCAGATGAAAAGACTTGGGTAAATGTTGACCTGCCTACTGCACACACTGAGGGGGTGGTTGTCAATGCACCACGTGGGGAGAGTTGAGGCAGGTGGAGACTGATGTTCCCAGAGAAGAACTTCCTGTGGGATTCATGAAAACAGCCCAGGGAAAGAACCATAGCTAGGCCAAGGAGCTCCAGTGGACAGCATTCCTTCCTTCCTTCCTTCCTTCCTTCCTTCCTTCCTTCCTTCCTTCCTTCCTTCTTTCCCAGAGATTTGTACTGCCTGCTGTGCACTGTCCTCAGTGCTTCAGTACACGGAGGACATAGCAGGCATGGATACCTGCTCTTAGGGAGCAGAGGGGTGGCAGAGAGTTCTGTAGAAACTGCATTATCTTACACGATACATCAAGTGGGCATCCATCCGCTTCATTTAAAATTGCCAGGAATATATCCATGCACATTACCGATAGTCATATGTCATTCCTAAACATGTTTTTAATTGTCCAGAAGAGAGTGCAGTGGTGGTAAGTAGGAAAATTCCCCAGCTAAGAACTGTCATTATTACAGAGAAAACTAATGGAACATCAGCCTGGGAAAATGTTGACGTCGGTGTTTCCTCTTCTGATCTTCTGCCTACCTGGTTCCTGGCTGAGGGGAGAAGCGGACCATGGAAGGGGTTGAAATCAAAGGTTTTCTATTGGAGAGAGATGAGAACTCGTAGAAGGGGGAAGGAATCCTCCAGAAGTGGGGAGGGGGCCTGTGAAAACACCCCAATTTTTAAAGGCAGGTTTGAATGAAAGTTTAAAAGAGACTTAACAGGGGAAAGCATATAAAGCATTTAAATGGCTTTTCAATAATTTTATTTGTCAAAATCGTGTTCCCCTGAATATGATTCTTTGACAAGGCTGACTTCAGAGTTACGGAGCCTACTCAGTTCACACAGGCTACCCAAGGTCATGTTCATAGCAGCATGGTTGGAAGAATCACCAGGGGATTTGTATAAAACGTGGTATATGACTACCAATAATAACAGGTTAAGTTTACATGGATAATTTCAAAATATAGGGGGGCATAAAAATGGAAAATGATTTCTAGCATAATACCAGGAATATAGCATGACATCCAGAATGTACTTGAACACACACCCCAACAACTACTTCATAATTTTCATGCTACATGATGTCTGCACAAACATACTGAATGGAGATACAAAAGCTAAAATCTATCCTAGAGTGGCTGGCAAGGAAAGGATGGAATTAAGAGTGGAAATGGGGAAGGGACAGCATTGAACTGCTGTTGACCTTGACCCCTGCCAGAGCCTGTGTCCCATGACCATGTCTGATCAGGTAGGGCACTGCCCATGCTGCTCTGAGCTCACGTTCCTTATGTGAATAAATCTGGAACCTAGCGTGCCCCTATGTAATCCCACGAATTAATGAAATGCCCCTGGGTTGCCTGTGCAATTCTCTGGAAGCAGGAGAATGATCTTATGGTCATGACAAGGAAAGAGGGGATCCCAACATTCTGATATTTAATATGGCTCTTTTATAAGCACCCTTTTCCTGGGGATCAGAGAGGCCGCAGAGCAGAGCAGAGGAGCTCTGGGTGTCCTGCCAGGCCAGCAACTGATGAAAGCCTTCGGTGTCCCCTGGCCACATTCTTAAGGCCAGTTTGCAGCTTCCCAACAATGGGCCACAGCTGGAGTCTGCACGAGGCTGGAGGTACTATGGGAAGCCCACCTCACCCTCTGGTCCAGGCTATGTGGGATTAGGACTCTGGAGCAGCCTTGTTTGTGGGGTGGGCAGACCATCAGACCTCTCCTGAGGGTGAGCCTTGGGTTTGAACCCTTTCTCACAGTTTTTTGTCCTCTTGGTAACTTACGATACTGGATCTTAGCCAAAAGGCCAAGAAGCAATCTTGGGAACTTACTGATCCTGGTGATGTTAGCTGAAGGAGAAACAGTCCTCCTACCCTTTCAGGTTTGAACTGGGGAAGTGTTTTACTGATTTTTCAGCAATCTGGCATGCTCTTACCTTTCTTGCCAGCTTCTGCTTACATTTAATCCTACCAACTTCTACAGGCGGAACCTAGATGGAAGCAGAAATTGTCCACCACTGGACAAGCAAATTGCTTACAATCCAACACCGTGTGGCTTGTATAACAGAAAGCATTTTACCATAGGTTTCACTCGGTTTGCATTCTCACGCAGGGAAGGCAGCACAACTTGATTAGTTCGGTGTGGAATTCATTGTGTCCCAAATGTAGTATATCTTCTTACTTCAATCTAGAATTTGGACACATTCATTCATAAAACAATATTGATGAAGCACCGATAATGTGTCAGGACCCAATGTTTAAAGAGCCCTGGGCATGGTTCTTGCCTCCGTGAACTTACCTACAGTTTCCCAGGGAGACCTTTGTAATACGTTTAAAACATTGCTACATGTGGCCATCTGTACAGCAGCCTCGGGAAAAACATTTCTTGGTGAATCAAGGAAAACTTTACAGATTCAAACTCTTCAGCCAAGTCTTGCAGGACAGCTGGACAAGAGACAGGGACAGGGTAGGCTGTGACAGGTTCAGACAGACAGAATGACTACTTTTCAGGCACGCAGAAAAGCAGGAAAGAAAATGGGGCATGCAGTTCCCGTCGCTGGTTCTCAGCACAGCCTTCAAAAATCTCTGAAGAACTTTGGTGGAGGAATCTTCACAGATGGTCGACTCTAGCAGACCTGGACAAATTTTCTTTGTTTTAGAAAGAAGCATGAGTTTGAGAACCTGTAGGCAGGGTAAAAATGCCAACTACTGTTTCCCTATTTTGGAAACCCCTGTTCTGGACATGGCAATATTTTTATTGTTGGTGTTGATTCACAATAAATGAGAATCCTAGCTTCAGTCCCCCACCCTGCCATTTAAAAACCAGTCTAGATGGAAAACGCCACATCTTCGGTTAGAATTTATTCCTAAACAGTTAATTACTTTTAGCTGCTATTATACATGGGATTCCCTGCCTAGTTTATTTTGTGGATTATTCGTTGCTTGTGTGTAGAAACACAATTGATTTTTGTGTGTGGATGTTGTACCCTGGCACTGCTGAATTTGTTGATAAGCTGCAGTAGCTAGATTTTTTTTTGTACATGTGTGTTGGATTCTTCAGAGTTTTCTGCACACAGAATTGTGCCACCCATGCATAGAGATAGTATTACCCTTTCTTTACAATGTGGATGCCTTCGCTTGTGTAATGTCTCTAAGAGCTCTGGTTAGACCTTCCAGAGCAAGGTTGAACAGTGGCCGTGAAGGCAGGCGTTCTGGTCTTGCTCTGGACCTGGGGTGAGGGATTTGTCCTTCACTATGGAGTATGGTCCTCGTAGCTTCATTTTAACCCAGCTCTTCCAAATATATTGGCTGAGGAATAAGCTATTCTTACCGAAAAATGCTTTTACTGATAGATTTAAGACCCAGAATGAGTGTACAATATCTGACAATTAGGATAAAAATTCTAGTGCTCAGACGAACACAGAGCATTCGATTTCAATATTTATTTATTAGAGAGAGGGGAAGGGAGGGAAAAAGAGGAAGAAAAATATAAATCGGTTGCCTCTCACACGCACCCTGGCCGGGGACCGAACCTCAATGCAGGCATGTGCCTGGAGGGGGAATCGAACCAGTGACCTTTAGTTTTGGGGGATGATGCCCAACCAACAGAGCTCAAAATCTGGTCAGGGCTAGATGTTGATTTTTGGTTCCAACATTTTGACACCGCCATTGTGAGGAAGCCATTTTATCTGCTTCATCAATTGTATACTTCAGCTCAATTCACACACACACACACACACACACACACACACACACACACACGACTTGACCAGGAGGCGGCTACTAATTCAAAGGCCAGGAACGAGTCGTGCGTGGCACTGTCGCTCTAGGAGAGCTGCTGTGCACAGCTCGCTGTCCTACCGTGCGGCCCTACTGCTGCGGGAACAGTTAACAAGTTGCCTTTCAGGGAGGAAGGTGTGAGGTTGATATGAAAACATTGGCTATTCGTTTTCCTCTTGCCAAAACATTCATAATTATGTTTTCTTCACGCCAATCAGTAGTTACTAATTTTTCCCAAACACTTCATCTCCATGTGCATGCCTTTTCTCTCAAAAAATAAAAAAGTTGCCCGCGAGACTCTGCCAAACTCTCGCATCTGAACACATCGCCCACTCTTACACTTTATAGGTAACTCTGACAAAGGCCAGGAAACGAAATGACGAATAAACCGATTGGCTGAAAATGCAGGGTTGCGGTGGAACGGGCGGCAGGAAGATAAGCCGCAAACACCGCAGTGATTGAATGATGCAGCAGGCGTGGCTGGGCCCGAACTGGCCTCATCGGAACTTGGCAGCCTCCTGGGAAGAACCAGCTGGGGGCACTTCTTGCAGGACTGAGGGTATGACAAAGAGTCAGTGGATGGCTCCGTTTGGTCATCTTTGTAAGAGCTCTAGCTACGTGGTAGTAGCACTGACTGGTTTTGCAAGTTGCATAATGGTGGTTGGAGGGGCACTGGAAGAAGTACTGTCATTCATTCCCAGGTAAGCCACTCCGCATGGGTGGCTTCCCACCCATGTACAAAGTTGTCCTTCCTCCCATGTACAAAGTTCTTGCCCTTCTTAGTTTGAGTTTCTTGTCTCTCTGGCTAAAATCTTCCCCAAATCAGTGGAAGAGTTTTTACCCCTCATTTATTTAGGTTTCTCTCCTGAGAGGTCTCCTTACTGCCCCTTTCAAAATACCTCCCTACATGTACTGTCCCATTATCCTGTCTTATTTTTCTTTACGGATCTCGATTCTTGGCACTGCGTTAGATGTTTATTGATATAGCTGTTTGTTATCTGTTCCACAGATCACTTTTATGAGGTTAAGACTTTGTGCTGTTCACTGCTATATGGCCAACACTTGGGTACTTGGCAAGTATTTTCTATATGAATGAACTATCAATAAATAGATGGAAAAGTAATTTAAAAAATAAAGAGAATTTATTGGCTCACCAGGACTCTCTTTGCCCTCAGCTCTGCTTTTTCCCAGTTGGCTTCCTTCTCTAGCAGACTAGACCTTCATCATGGCTGAGGTTGACATCTCACCAGGTTTAAAAATCCAGACACGAGGCATGTTTGTTCCCCAATAGCAGAGGCAGGGTTCCGGGCTCTCTTCTGCAGAGCTACTCTGGCCAGGGAGTTGGAATATGGTAATGGACCTAGCTGTGGTCATTTGTCCCCTTCCGGAGTTTGGAGATTGTGTGTCCACTTAAGCTACATGGACCCAAAATAGGGAAGAGTAGTTCTGAATAGAAAAATCAAGGTATTGATACTAGAAGTCAGATAAATGGATTTCAGGAAGACAAAAGTGAGCGTCTGTTGTATTCCCTGTGATTCTGAAAACAAAGGAAAAAAAAAACCTTTTTTGCTTATTCAATCACCTCTTAACTTCTCTAAATTCTCTCTTCTAGGAAACTGATAAAAATATATCAAAGCCTTATCCTAAGTTAGGATTCTAGTCTTCTTTAGGCTTCGTTAACACCCCAAAAGTGCTGACCCAATCAGGACATGGGAACCTCTGACATTTCAAATGCTAAACTCATGGTGTGATTAAGGTCCTAAATTCTTAACTATGATCTTTCAACCCATGTTGAGCCCTTCTGTGTCTCAGGAACTATTCAGGATGCTAAGGACAAGTGGCATGCCCCACTATATATCTAACATAGATAAGTCTTATTACAGAAACTGAGATTTTTAATAACAGTGCCATAATTTGCAAGTGTAGTAGTCATTGACATCTCTTGTATTGCAGATCATGTCTAGAGACTGTTTGAGCAAGAAGCACCTTCCACTAAATGGTGCTACTTACATTCCATTTAAAGTCTATTCAAAAAGGGATACTCAAAATCTTTATGTACACTTAAAATACTAATTTATGGAAAGCTGTTCATGATATATGGTTAAGTAAAACAAAAACACGTTGCAAAGCAGAATGAGCCACTTCTGTACAAAAATATCCTTTTATGTTTTTATATATGTGTATATGGCACATATATAAATTCCTTTTATATATAGCAGGATATAAATACTCTAAAATATTAGCAATGGCTAGCTCAGAATCATTTTAATTTTTTTTGTTTGTCTGTATTTTTACCGTCACTTCCTTTAAAAGTTATACTAATCTCCTAAAACTCCAGCTCTATTTAAGCTGAAAAATACCAGAAGCTACATTTGTTCCCTGACTTAAATTCATAATGAAAACTTCACAGCCTGCAAAATAGTAGTAGCATTAATAATGTTATTTTGGGGGAAAACTCTGAAGTCCAAAGAATTTGATCTTTAGCTGTTATTGAAGTGTACGGTGAAAATAAAACAATGATTTTTAGTGTGGTAACTGGGTGGAATTACACTGTGTATTTATTTTAGATACGGGCCTTGTCAACTTCCAAAGCTATTTGAACAAATGCTGGTTTTCGTGCTAACATCAGAGTGAGGTCCTGTTGTCTGCGGACTTCTAAATTCCCCCCAACCCCATTTCCCCCTTTGCAATGTCTGCTCCTTGGGACATGAAGGGACACTGACCTGCCTCACTAATGAGCAGCATTCCCTCCATAGCCACGTTCTGCTCTGCCCAGTGATTCCTGTTCTCACCATGCAACTCTGCGCGTTAATGTGCATCTTAGCCAAGACCTTGAATTCTGACTTCCAAGCAGCACCATTTGTGCTACACCCTCAGTGTTTCCTTTTGTGAGCTACAGAAACCAAGCACATGGGACCAAGGGACTTTGGCAGGGCTCCAAGTCAGAGTGAAACGCATCCCGAATTGGCCCTTTGCCCAAAGGTACAATTTTCATCTGTGAGTTACCCTTAATTTTGAAAATCATCTTGATAAGCTTCAGATTTTTTCAGAGCAGTGGAAGCATTGTGTCTGCTCGCCAGGCGACCGGCATTCAAAAAAAACAAAAACAAATCCACAATATTTTGCCTTCTCTTTGCATCAGACTTCTTTAGCTAGAGGATTCAACATATTAAGGAATTTAAGTGGCAGTGATATAAATACCACGTGCGTGCAGGCCATAAATAACAGTGTGCAGATCCATTTGGATTATTTGGTCTTAGATCATTCTTTCAAGTGTGGTACTTGGGATATCTTAAAACTAGATTTCTCTGCCTGTAGAAATAGTAGAATTACTTAGCATCAGTTTTAATTATGTTGGTGTAAATATCAAATTATTCCGTGATTAAGCATAGTGACGATATAGTACGTGTATTTAGTAAAAATGAGAGTACCAGTATGTGCTAAGTATCAACAGTGTGCTAATCCTAGGTATATTCTAAGACCACTAAGCATAGGGATGAGATTTTTTTTATTGTTCTATGAATAAAGTTTTCTTAAATGTCTTGAACCCCATCAGGCAAAGGATTTGTAGTCCTCATCAATAAACACCTGTCCTTTGAGGAAATCATACCTTGTAAGCATGTGAAGGCCTCTTATAGGTGCCATTTTGCTTTCTGCACATATTAGAAGGAAGATATGTTATTTTTCTATTTGAACAAACTTAGCTTATGTATAGCAATCAGATTTTTAAAAGATAATTGATTAAGTTACATTAGCTAATCTTATGTATCTTTTTTTCCCTCCCGAATTGAAAAGAAAATGTGCACAAATAAAGAGAGTTGCACACCATTTCTTATTAGTTCTACAACAAATACATACCAAGGTGTTCAGAATTACACATACCCAGTTTCTAATACCCAAGTAAAATAACTAAACCAGCTCTGGCTGGTGGCTCAATGGATAAGGCCTGCAAACCCAAAGGTCACTGGTTTGATTCCCAGCCAGGGCACATAACCAGGTCTCCAGCCAGGTCTCCAGCCAGGCTGGAGGCAGGTGAAAGGCAACCATACATTGATGTTTCTCTCCCTCTCTGCCTTTCTCCCTTCTTCTCTCTCTAGAAAATAATAAATAAAATATTTAAAAAATTAACTAAACCAGAAAACACCAGTAACTGTCAACCATCTACCATTGTTTGATACACAAACCAAGGCCTATACTCCCTGAGCTTTGATATCCTATCAAAACACCTAAGGAAATATTCTTTTTATTCAATATTGTGGGAAATCTGAGATAAATATGCACATAGGTTTAGAACAGGACCTGACAAAACTTAAAAGGCTAAGTCCTGTTTCATTTTTCAGGTTATAAAAGGATTAAAGGACTATAAACTTATTATAGAAAACTAAAAAAAAAAAAAAAAAAAAAAATAAGGTAGAAAAAAAATCACCATTGTCACATTGTCTAGTTTTTCCTGGCTGTGCTCTTGTCATGTTTTGTAGTTGAGGTAATGCTCACTATAAAACGTTATATTCTGCTTTAATTCAACTAACTTTATAACATCAATGTTTTATCACGTTATCTTCAGAAACATCAGTTTTAGCGTCTGCTTAGTATTCCATAATGTCATTTTCTAACCATTTCCCTGTCGTTTGATAGGTTGCTTTCATTGTTTTGTTCTGGAGTTAGTGCCATGACAAATACCTTTGTTTCTATTTCAGATCATTCCCTCAGAATAGAATACGTTTTTCCCATTTGTTGTTTCATTTCCACTTTTTCTGCCCTCTTTGATTAATTATATTTTATGATTCAAGTTTATTTCCTTTATTGGCTCATTTACTATAACTCTGTTTTAGTGGTTACTTGAGTGTTTGTGGTATCCGCCTTTCATTGATCACAATCTGCCTTCAAGTAATATGATACTTTATACACATAATAAGAACTTTACAGTTGTATACATCCACCCGCCCCTGTTGGCCTAAATGCTGTTCTTGTCATATACTTTTCTTGTACACATGTTATAACTACTACATACATTGTTTTTATGTGTGTTCTAAGCCACCAAGTCTCTTTTAGAGATATTCTATAAGTAACACAAATTATTTCTTATTTAGTCACATATTAACCATTTCCTATGCTCTTCATTCCTTTGTGTGGCTTCAGATTATAATCAGGTATCATTGGTTATTTTCCTTCTTCTTGAAAGACTTCCTTTCACATTTCAGCTTTTGTATGCCTGCAAAAGTCTGATTTTCCTTCATTATTGACTGGCTATTTTGGAGGGGCATAGAATTCCAGATTGACATTTCTTCTTACAGTGCATTAAAAGTATTATTCAAGCCCTGGCTGGTGGCTCAGTGGATAAGGCGCCGGCCTGAGAACACAAAGGTCACTGGTTCGATTCCCAGCCAGGGCACATAACCAGGTTGCAAGCCAGGTCTCCAGTCAGGTCTGTAGCTGGAGGCAAGTGATAGGCAACCATACATTGATGTCCCTCTCCCTCTCTGCCTATCTCCCTTCCCCTCTCTCTGAAAAATAATAAATAAAATCTTAAAAAAAAGTATTGTTCTACGGACTTCTGGCTTGTATTGTTTCTGAAAAGAAGTTTTTTGCCACTCTACTTTTTTTTACTCTCTATTCTGTGGGTGTTTTATTCTTTGGCTGCCTTTTAGATTTCTTGTTTTTATTGATATTAAGCAATTTGAGTTTGATGTTACTTGATGTAGCTTTCTTCAGAGTTCTTGTGCCCAGGGTCTGTTAAGATTAAGTTTGCAGGTTTGTAGTTTCATCCAATTTAGAAAATGTCAGCCCTAGTTCTTTAAATATTTTCTCTGGCCTATCATCCTATTCTCCTAAGAACCAATTGCATGAATATTAGGATGTTTTAAATTCCACATTCATTGATTGTTCTGGTTATTTCTTTTAGGCTTTTTCTTTCTGTGTTTCATTTTTAATAATTTCTATGCCTTCATGTTCACCCATCTTTTCTTTTAGATTGTCTGAATGGATGTTAATGTTATACAATGAATTTTTCATCTTACAAATTATAATTTTTCATCTCTAAAATTTCTATTAGGGTCTTTATATCTTGCATCTTTCTACTTGACATGTTCAATCTTTTCATTACACATAGACTGTATTTATAATAATTTATTTTAATGTTATTTTCTGATTCTATCGTGTGGGTTATTTTATATTTATTTATCCTCAACTGAGTTCATGTTTTTATTGATTTTTTAGAGAGAGAGGAAGGGGGTGGGTAGAGAGAGAGAGAGAGAGAAACACATCAATGTGAAAGAGAAACATCAATTGGTTTCCTCCTATACATGCCCTGACTTTGTCCAGGGCTTCTGTGGGTCACTTTAGAATGTTTCTTTTGATTAATTTTATCCTCATTTTGGCCCATATTTTTCTTCTTGTTTGCATGCTTAGTAATAAAGTAAAAAGAATTTATTAAATTGGTGGAGTACAGAATCAATAGCTTTCCCATTTGATAACTACAACTAGCAAACATTGAAATAAAATACAAAATCTCATTTAAAATGACTGTAGAAACCATAAGCTGCCTGGAAGTACATTTTACAAAAATCTACATAAAGGGATATATAGTAGACTCATATTATATGCCTGTTTATCATAAATGACTTAAATTTAAACTTGTTACAAGCTGCAAATGCTTCTTCTTCTTTAAAAAAAAATATGTATGTTTCATGCCCTGGAGCCCCCAAATACAGGCCAAGTCCTTTACTAGGTGTTCAACTTAAAAAATAGCAACCTATTTCAATACTGGAGGAGAAGTGGAGTGTGTTGAATTTACTGTAATATATTATATCTGTGTACTGGTCTTCAGGGGCATTTTATTTTTCACATTTTTTAAAAGATTTTATTCATTATTATTTAGAAAGGGAGAGGAGGGAGGCAGAGAGGGAGAGAGACATCCATGTATGGTTGCCTTTCACCTGCCTCCAGCTACAGACCTGGCTGGAGACCTGGCTGGAGACCTGACTTGCACCCTCATTATGTGCCCTGGCTGGGAATCGAACCAGCAACTTTTGAGTTTGCAGGCCAGCGCCTTCCCACTGAGCCACCAGCCAGGGCCTATTTTTTAATTTTTAAATTTAATCTTTATTATATTCCCCCCATTACTATTTGGTTCCTGTATACCACCCCCAGCTACCCTCACACTGTTGTCTGTGTCTATGAGTCCTTTTTCCATTTTGCTCTCTCCACCCCTAACCCCTCCACCCGCCCTCAGTTGTCATCTGCTCTCCATCTATGAGTCTGTCCCCATTTTCCTTGTTAGTCAGTTTGTTCATTTGATTCTGCATATGAGTGAAACAATACGGTATTTGTCTTTTTCTGACTGGCTGATTTCTCTTAACATAATGTTCTCCAAGTCCATCCATACTGTCATAAAGGGTAAAACTTTTCTTTTTTTCATAGCCGAGTAGTATTCCATTGTGTCCATAGTTGTTTTATCCACTAATCTACTGGTGATACGGGCTGCTTCCATATCTTGGCAATTGTAAATAATGCTGCAATAAACATAGGGGAGCTTATGTGTGTTTGAATTAGTGTTTTGGGTTTCTTTGGATATATTTTCAAAACTGGGATAGCTGGGTTGAAAGGCAGATCCATGTTTAGTATTTGGAGGTATGTCCATACTGCTTTCCACAGTGGCTGCACCAGTCCGCATTCCCACCAACAGTGCAACATGGCTCTCCTTTCTCCACATCCTTGCCAGCACTTGTTGTTTGTTGATATATTGATGATAGTCATTCTGACATGTGAGATAATACCTCATTATGTTTAAAAAATTTTTTAAACTGCCCTGGCTGGTGGCTCAGTGGATAGGCACTGGTCTGTGAACCCAAAGGTGGCCAGGGCACATAACCAGGTTGCAAGCCAGGTCTCCAGCCAGGTCTGTAGCTGGAGGCAGGTGAAAGATAACCATACATTGATGTTTCTCTCCCTCTCTGCCTCCCTCCCTTCCGCTCTCTCTAAAAATAATACATAAAATCTTTCAAAGTTTTATTTTTAAGGATAATTTTGACTATAAGCAGCTGTCACCTTGAATGCTGGTTTTGAAAACCAACCCTTGTGTGAGGTGAGTCTCCACTGTGGTATGCAACTTCCCTGAAGAATGTAAAGTGAAACCAAGAGAAATAGAGTTCGGGGTTATCACATTATTAAACACTGGGTTGTCCAAGATAGAAATAAAAGATGCAGAAGAGTAAAAAGAAGCAGAGAACCATGAAGCTCTGCTCTCCTTCTTCCCCTAGACTCATTCCTGGAAGCAGAATACTTAGAACTGCCAGATATCTACTTTCCTTTATTGCTTTTCTTCCTGGCTAATTGGGTTAGTTAGAGAATCTCCACTATTAAGAAAGCGTGGCTGCCTCCGGACTCTTGCATCATTCCATTCCTCTGTAAATAAGACTTCAGGGAGTATGCACATTGAGAATATTAAAGACTGGATCTGGGTTCCAAGATGCCCCTGATGCTTGCATGCTTTGGTGTATGAGAGGGGAAAAACTGTAGGTGTAGGAGCTCACACGACAACTCCTAGGACTGTGTGAGAAGAGTTGAAGGTATCCTGACCCAGTGCTCCATGGCTCTACCTCCTTTGTGGGTTGAGTGTTGTATTGGGAGAGAGGTGTTACTTCACTTTGTCCTCTCCCTGAGGATAAAACAAAGCCTTTAAAATTTGTCAACCATCGAAGGTTACACATATACCCTGGGGGCAACCAGAGCAGGAAAAAGATTGTATTCTATTTGTAGTTGGCTATGGAAGCAAGATAATGCAAATGTTGATCTTTCCCAGAGGAATAGAGACATATAATGCTATTATATTCCAATAAGAATCCCAACTGTCTTTTCTGTTTGCTTCTTTTTGAACCTGGACAAGCTTGTTCTAAATATACAATTGTCAGGAGAATTTTACAAAAGAACTAGTGGGAGGCATTTACTCTAACAGCTATAACTAGATACTGAAAATACTGCAATAAAAACCCAACGGTATTGGAATAGAAGCACTAAATAAATTGTGAAAAGCATAGCAGTAAACACCCCGTTGCAGTCATTCAACAACAAATAATTTGTTGGGCCCATACTATACAAGGTCTGTCCCAAAAGTATCAGTCATGCAAACTGCTTTAATTATATTGAAATTGGCTCAATACTTTCCAGATAGACCTTGTATATACCGGATGCTCTGGTTCCAAAGCTGTGGACAGCACTTGGCCTCTGCTCTCATCAGAGACTGAATATTTGCAAAAGCATGAGAAATATCATGGGTGACGCTAACAGGTACTATGAAACATAGAACAGAGTGATGGATTCTAGCATGGGGCCCAGGAGGAGCCCCCTGAGACTCTGAGGTCAGCTGGGTCAAGGCGGAGATGGGGAGAAGGACTGGCTGGGAGGGGGACTCACCCCCCAGGGAAAAGTTTGGTACAGTGGAATGTGGGGGAATTGGTGGTTCACATAGGAGAGGGGCTCAGAGATGAGTTTGTTTAGGAGGAGACTGTACTTGGCTTAGGAAAGACTGAACAGACTTCTAATTTCGCCTTAAGAACCATGGAAAGTCCTTGAGAGTTTAATATCAATCTCCTTGGGCTTCAGCTGATACTAATGTATAAATATTAATGCAATAATGATTGGGAAATGATATCTCTGTATCTTTGAGTCAGGCTAATGCTTTAATAGAAATATCAATAAATACTGCCTATCAAGTAGGAACATAATAATAATATATAGTTATATTATAACTATATGAATATTATATTAGACTGGAATAACTATATTATAAATAAAAAAACATTCCTTGTTTGACATTGTTTTTCTTTTTCTGAGCTTTTCCATCCCTCTGCTTTCTTATCATCAGTTTCTATATGGTATATTTTGATCTTAATGATCAATTCTCTGTATGTATGTTGTTTTCTGTTTTTTATTATTTTTTAAAATATTGACCAAATTTCTCTCTTTTATTTCTGCAAATAATTTCATGCAGGTTAGGACTAGAGTGAGGTATATGAGGGGTCTTGCATGTATTTAAGAAGGCACCAAAAATTCAGTAGTCAGGATAAAGAATATTCTCATGAAATATATAAAAATATCAGAATAATGCTAAAAGTCCATGATGAACAACATTATCAAAATTGTAGATAAACACAGGCATCCAATCCTGTGCTGCACACCTTGCCTCTTACTCGATTCATTCCCACCCCAGCCCTGGTGCCAATAAAACTTTATTTACAAAAGCAGCCAACTAAGCCTTGGCTATAATTTGCTGATAGAATTTTAGTTTTTGAGCAAATGTATTACACGTTCACTTTGAACAACCAGAATTTAATAGTGTTTATAGCACTCCCCATTCTTTAAAAATAAAGACCATTACCATGTTTTTATTTACCTTCTACCTGCTCTCATCGCAATTATTTTAATAACCAAAATTTTAATTCAACATAACTGTATGTTTGAAGCAGCATTTTTTATGTTAAGCTTTTTCTATAAGTAATAGCATTAACCCTTACAACTCAATTAACCAATTAACCACAGTTATTTAGCGGTTATATTGCTCATTATTATAGGTTTGCTTTCCACCTTTTGAACTCTGCATTCAGAGTCATTTTTGTTTTTGTTGTCAGGGGAAATGATTTAGTCAATCACTCTAGGACTTAAAAGTTTCTCTCTAGAAAATGCACATCAGTGTTACCTTTTCAGTCTTTGAGCATCCATAAACTTTCCCTCTCTGGTTCAAACAATAGTATGAAAACAGAACTTCTACATCTCCTAGTATTTAGTCCAATTTCTTTGTTTCACTTGTCATTTATCCTTGGCATTTGGAAGTGTCATTATGGTATGATTGGAGTGTGGTTTCAATATTCCTGCCCAGAACTTTTCAGATTCAATGACTCAAGTCTTTTTTTCATCTTTCTTTTTATTTCTGGACTTTGACTCCCTTTTATTCACTCAAATTCAGACTTCTGCAACTCTAATTATAGAGACTGTAATGGTCCCAAGTGTGTGACTGACAGCGTTGAAGATGCCATCCTTAAAGTGTGTCACATACGCTTTCTGGGTATCCAGGGTTCATTGGTTACCTCACCAGGATGGACCAATCAGCATCTTCCTCAGGGTTTTTCTTTTTAACTGGAAGTAAGGGAAATAAGTTAGTTCCTCTAAGTGGAAGAAGAACAGAACTGTAAAGTTTTTGGCTTAGAACTATTTTCTGCCATGTGATGCATCCCCATGTGCAGTAAGAAAGGATGAAATTACAGGAAAAAAGGAAGAGAGATGGTGGTATTTGAAAGCCTGCTTGCTGGTGTTTCACCTTTAAGTTAAGGAGAGTGTTGTTTTATTTTTTTATTTATTTATAAAGATTTTATTCCTTCTTTTTGAAGAGGAGGGCAGAGAGGGAGGAAGAAAGGGAGAGAAACATCCATGTATGGTTGCCTTTCACCTGCCTCCAGCTACAGACCTGGCTGGAGACCTGGCTTGCAACCTGGTTGCTGGAGAATCGAATCAGTGACCTTTGGGTTCGCAGGCTGGTTCCTATCCACTGAGCCACCAGCCAGGGCCCCATTCTTTTTAAATGGTCAAATTGGCACTGGAGGGATGAAAAGGACTGTTAGAATATTTTGAATCTGAGGTGTTCGTAAGACAGCAGCATTACCTAGGAACTCACTGAAAAACAAACAAATCTTTGGGCTCCAGCTCATGTGTACTCAGTCAAGCATCTTGGGGTCGGGGCCTAGCAATCTGTGTTGGGCAAGCTTCCAGGTGACTCCAACAAATGCCCAATATTTGAACAAGAGTGCTTAAGGCCCTGGTTGGTGTGCCACTCAACTGGCTGGAGTGCCATCCTACACACTTAAAGCGTGCAGGCTCGATTCCAGGTCACATACCTGGGTTGCAGGTTTGATCCCTGGTTGGGGCATGTAGGGGAGGCAACCTATCCATGTTTTTTTCTCACATTTATATTTCTCTCTTTCCTTTTGCCCCTTCTCGAAAAACCAATGAACATGTTCTCAAATGAGAATTTTTTAAAGAATAAGAGTCTAGTAGGCATATATAGCTAACTATTAGTCTGAAGTTCAGTCGAAAATGGTTTGGGCTAAAGGTACTGTTTTGCGCTTGCATCATTTATTTTACATGATCCTTAAAGCCATAAAAATAGATGAGCTCTGTCAAGGATGTTACATACAGTCAAAGGGAAAGAAATGCTGAAAAAGACCTTGGAAATGGTAGTGTTTCAGGGGTTATCAGGAAAAGAAGGTGCTATTTGAAATGAAAGCATAGACACACACACATACTCAACTTGAAAGCATGTTAGAGATAAACATTCATAAGGAAAGATTTTTGTGATGCATTTTAAGTGAAATGAAAGGATGCAAAACTTACCATCTTCTAGGCATGCATTTATTATCTTTGAAGCAGGCCATGAAAACTATATTTTCATTTTCTTCACTTTGCTTATCTGTCCTTTCTAGTTGTTCTTCACATGAAGTCCTGCATTTAGGAAATAAGAATTAAAAAAACCAATAAAACAAAATTGCTTTTGAAAGATAAAATATCTTGTGCACACGGAACTAGATAGAACAGACATGAAGCAAATGCAGTGTGGAGATTTGGAAAGCTCACGTTACAATGTAAAGCCCAATAGAAGAATTTTAAACTGTGATAATAC
Organism: Noctilio leporinus; assembly: GCA_004026585.1. NCBI lineage: Eukaryota > Metazoa > Chordata > Mammalia > Chiroptera > Noctilionidae > Noctilio > Noctilio leporinus. The sequence continues at coordinate 150,323 of PVIW01000352.1, read as the reverse complement.
AGAGAATTGGGTACCGCAGAAAACTTGAATGAGCCCATTAGAAGATGAGGTCAGCTAGTTCCCTCAGAAGGTGGAAGACAGGAACGTGGAGCAGACATATGGGAAGCAAGATAAGATCTGGAAAGTACAGGTGCTACAGACAGCCAGCTGGGCCCCCACTGACGTTTCTCTCCCTCTCCCAACCACATGTAGCAGGAAAGGTTTATAGCAGTCAGTCCAGGTCACCTGCTCCTGCCCCACACTCCCTTTGAGGCTTTCTATTGCATTTCAGATGGAATACAAAATTCTCCACTGGCTACAGGCCTTCATCCACCCTCTCCAGCCACCTTTTACCTGCAACTCCCAGTACTTGGGCTTCACTGGTCTCTCTGTTCCTGGAGCAGCAGGTCTTCCTCTCCTCCAGGTATTTGAGAAAGCTGCTGCCTCCACAAGAAAGATTCTAGATTCCCCTCATCCTTCAGATCACAGCTGAAATTAAGCTTCCTCAGTGAAGCAGCACCCCCACGCTGTATTTTGCCCTTGCATTGGGTTGGCCAAAAGTCTGTTTAGTTTTTTTTTCCCATGAAACAAAGGACATATTGTTCATTTTCACCAATAACTTTACCGATTTGGATATTTTGAGTATGTCGGCTCTCTCCCACTATTGGCTTCTAGTGGGCAGAGGCCAGGGGCGCTGCTCAACATCTTCCAATGCAGAAGGCAGCCCCACAGCAAAGAATTCTTTGGCCACAATGTCCATAGTATGAAGAAATTTTGCAAACCACTTTTGACATGTAGTCGCCTTCTCTGGACCCTGTACAAATCCTATTTCTGTATTTCAGTTGCATTTTTACCTTTCCTGAAATGATAAAGCATAATATACCAAAACATGTTGCATATCTTCTTCTATCTTCAATATTAAAATGGCTGCACAAAAATTCACCAATTTTGGTAAGTTTTAAAAAATGTATTTATTTATTTATTTTTTAGAGAGTGAGAGGAGGGAAAGGAGAAAGAGAGGAAAAGAAATGTCAATGTGAGAGAGAGACATCAACCCGTTACTTCTCACGTGCTGCCAACTGGGGACCTGGCCGGTAACCCCTTTTGGTTCAGAGGCAGGTGCTCAATTCACTGAGCCACACCAGCCAGGGCATGATAAGCACTTTTTAAATGCACGCTGATATGACAGCTGTCACAATACAACCTAACAAGATTGTTTCAAATGAAGTTGAAGACACCTAAGCACTCCTAGAGCCATCGTACTGGGAAAACTAAATGAACTGTTTGGCTAACCCAGTATACTAGTGTACATCCTAATATTGATTAGAATTTATTTGCACATTTTCCCCTATTGGACAAATGCAGTGAGAGCAGGGCCCACGTCTGTTTATTTAGCTCTGTTACACTACACACAGTGTAGTCTTGAGCACATACTAGGTGCTCTAGAAATATTTGTTAATGAATGATTGTCACAGCTACTCTCCTATTGGTGTGTTTTCATGGTTATTGTAAAGAGAAGTTTGAAAATGAATTCCCCTGCCTCCACGCTCGTCTGTCTTACACAGACATGGCCAGATGTGGGTGTTTAATTGCATTTCCTCGTGGTATATAAACTAATTTCTAGAAGGAAGCTAACCAAATCTTAGAAGCTGTGTTGTCCATTTGGAGTTTCCATGGGAGGCATCCAGATGGCTGGGAAGAATGAAAATGGCTTTGAAGCTGCCTGGCATAATCTTGGAGAGCCGCATATGCATTGATGGACTCTACTTCGATAAATGGCAGGGGCTTATCTTTTAATTATGCTGTTTTCATTCTTCCACCTACAGCATCGTAGGTGTCTTCGAAATGCTTGCTGGTTTAATGACCAGTCCAGAGACGAGTTTTTCTTTAAGACGGTAGCTCAGTGTTTCTTAATTTTTAGCAGTTATTTCCAAATGGACCTCCCTTTCCAACCAAACTGATTAATTCCCAAAATAGAAGCAACTAACTCCTTATCGAAGTCATGGTGTTTAGCAATGTTGTATATTTAGCCTCTTTTTTTTTTTTTTCTTGTAAAATTGTATGCTATTAATTGCTGCATAATAAATTACCTCATTACCAATCAGCTTCATTTTACTATATCATAGTTTCTGTAGGTCAGGAATCCAGAGCAACTCAGTCAGTTCCCTGGCTCTAAGTGTCACAGCGCTGTGGCCATCTTTCAACTCAACTCAGGGAAGAACTCTTCCAAGTTCACTCGAGGTCTATGGTCAGGCCTCTGTTGCTCTTTGGATGGTGGCTACAGACATCCTTTGTTGCCCATTGGCTGTTGGCTTTTCACAGAGCTAATGTGAAAGAGAAGGATGGAAGGACAGAGACAGAGATAGACAGAGAGAGAAAAGAGAATGAGAGAGCGCAAAGAAAAATAAATGATGAGTCAAAGATCAGAGTCTTTATGGTGTCTAATCTCAGAAGAGATATACACCATTTTCCTTTATTCTATTTATTACATATGAGTCACTAGGTCCAGCCCACACACAAGGGGAGGGGATGACAGACGACTGTGAATACAGGAGGAGGGGATCTCTGGGGCAGTCTCAGGGATTGCCTAGCCCAGTATTTTCTCTTATTAATATCTATGACCTTGTCTTATTTTCTTATGGGAAATTGCAAGCATTTGGAAAGTATATAGAAAAGTATGAGAAACATAGATCTAGTGCCTAACTTGAACCATTGTTAAGATTTTGCCATAGTTGTTTTATTAATTTTCTTATTTCTGTTTCAGTATTTTTATGATATTTTGTCTAGCAAAACTTTAACAGCCATCTATTAAAAAAAAAGTCTGTGGTCTTACATAATCACAAAACCATTATCACAGTTGGCAAAATTAGCAATGATTTCCTAATATTATGTAATATTCAGCCTATTTTCAAAAATGCCGAACTGTTCCCAAAATGCCTTGGACAAGCCTGATTTATTCCAGCTAGAATTTTGGGACTCTCTGGACTTTTTTAACTGAGAAGATTCTTGATGCTGTATTATTTCTAGACAAATTTATAGTTACGTACCCTTGCCTGAACAAGAAACACAATTGGAAAGAATTTAAATAGAAAACAATCCAATGATTCCTAAATTTGTGGTTTAACTTATAGACTTTTGATAAAACTCTTCTAACTCGTACATATTATGAAATTTACATATTTCTGATCCCAAGTACCTCTAGAGTAACAGCTGATAGCTGAAGTACATGCTGAAATTTTGATTTTTTTCTACATTTTAGTCCCATTAATTAGAACTTTATCATTATTAGTTTAGTTTCTAAAGTATTAGATGTTCTAAAAGGTTATCAGAATTCACATGAATATATTAGAGAACATATCTGATCATCTCAGTAAAAGAGGAAAAAAAGTAATGGCATTGATAAAATTTGAAACTTTTTTATGATTAAAAATCAGAGCAAACCAGGGAAACCTTCATAAAGCTCTGGAGATAATTTACCCCCTTTCTCAGACCCTGCTGAGCTTTACCGGAAAACTTTAAAGGTGGTCCCGCTACATAAAGAACAGACAGGGATGCTCATTCTCATGTTTTTTGTTTTGTTTTGTTTTTACCTTTTTAAAATTTTACTTTGTTTTGGAAATCCCAGTTGGTAGAGTATGATGAGCAAAAAAATTAAGATTATAAAAGAAGAAACAAAGCTATCACCTTTTGTAAAAATAGAACTATTTCTTGACCAAACCCCAAATAATCTACAAATTATTAGAAATAAGAAAGCTTATCAAAATGGCTGTATTTAAGATCAATATAAAAATGTAATAGGTGTCAACTATTACATAGTTAGAAAATGCACATAAAAATCTCATACTATTTATAATAATAATGAACTATAAAGAACATAAGAATAAATCTAACAAAATGTGTACAAAGCCATATAGAGAAAATTATAAAACTTTGTTATAAGAGCTAGAGAAATTCATGGTCATAGATAGGATAAACACAATATTGTAAAGATGTTAATTCCTTCCAGATGAATTTCCAATCAAACTCGTAAGTTCATGGAACATTAGAAGTTGATTCTAAAATTTATATGTGATACCACAAGGTCAAGAAAAATCAAAGTATTATAGAAGGAGAGATGGGAAGATCTTGCAGTACTAGGTATCAATGCTTATTAGGTAAAACTAAGTAATTAAGGCAATATATATATACAGTATTGATGTATGAATAAAGAAACTGACCAACAGAACAGAAGAAGGAGCCCTAAAAAGGACCTATGTACAAAAATGGACCTGGAATTTTTATATGTAACAGATGAGTGTTTAAGATTTTGGGGGGAAAGGACAGAGAACTCTGTAAATGAGCAGGGGAACAACAGTTTTTCTGTGCGGAAAAAATGGAACTTCATCCTACCTGATACCAATTACTGAATTTATATATAAAAGACACAACAATAAAAGTTTTAGAAAAAATCTCATGTTATCATTTTGACTTTAGGATAGAGAAAAAAAATTTTTTTTAAGATTTTTTATTTATTATTTTCAGAGAGAGGAGAAGGGAGAGAGGCAGCAAGGGAGAGAGACATCAATGTATGGTTGCCTTTCACCTGCCTCCAGCTACAGACCAGGCTGGAGACCTGGCTTGCAACCTGGTTATGTGCCCTGGCTGGGGAATTGAACCAGCAACCTTCGTGTTCACAGCCTGGTGTCTTATTCACTGTGCCACCAGCTGGGGCAAGAAAATTATTTTGACTTTTAAAATGAAGCACACAGCCCTGGCTGGTGGCACAATGGATAAGGAGCCAGCCTGTGAACCGAAAGGTTGCTGGTTCGATTCCCAGCCAGAGCAACATAACCAGGTCTCCAGCCAGGTCTCCAGCCAGGTCCTTAGCTGGAGGCAGGTGAAAGGCAACCATACATTGATGTCTTTCTCCCTCTCTGCCTCCCTCACTTCCCTTCTCTCTGAAAAATAATAAATAAAATCTTAAAAATAAATAAATAAATAAATAAAATGAAGCAAAAATAATATCTATATTAAAATTAATATATAATCATAACATAATAAAATAAGAGATACATCACAAATTCAGAAACATGTAACATTTAATTAACAAAGTAATGTGCATATGCATTTATAAACCATTGAGAAAAATGGAACAAAAGTCTTCTAAAAACATTTCCTATTTCTAGTTATATCTTTGACAAAGGTTTTGGAAATATACAGAGAAAATTTCTTGTTGCCTTGAATCTTATACTTTGACATTATTTCATAATTGCTAGAATTCACATTAACATGTATAATACATCTTTAAACTCTACATGGCCTGGAAGTAACTGTTTGAAATTATGGCATAGTATACATAATATTGATCATTTTAACCAATTTTAAGTATATAATTCAATGACATTGAAATGTAGCCATCAGCACTGTTTATTTCTAGAATTTTTTTATCATCCCAAACAGAAAAAAACCTCTGTAACCATTAAGCAAAAATTTCCAATTCCCTCTTTCTCCAGCTCCTAGTAGCTTCTATTCTGCTTTCTGTTTCTGTGAATTTGCCTGTTTTAGATACTTAATATAAGTGGAATCATGCAACATTTGTCCTCTGGCACCTAGTTAATTTTACTTAGTTTAATGCTTTCAAGGTTCATCCAAGTTATAGCATGAATCAGAATTCCGTCCCTTTTTATGGCCGAGTACTGGTCCATTGTACGCACATACCACATCTCACTGATTTATTCATCTCTTGATGGGCATTTGCATTGTTTCCACTTTTTGGCTATTTAGAATAAAGCTGCTATAAGCACTGATGGACAAATATCTGTTTGGGTCCTTATTTACAAATTGGGTATATACCTGGAAGGAGGATTCACAGAGCATATGCTAATTTTATGTTTAACTTTTGAAGAACTGCCCAACTGTTTTCCACCATTATCCATTCCCACCAGCAATGTCTGAAGGTTCCAACTGGAAACATCTTTATGTGTCAACCTATCTGATTTCAAAACCAAAACCAAATACGTAAAAATTTGTTTTCGCCTTTGGGTGAAAGGCAATAGTTAAATAGAAAGCAACACTCTGAGACATGAAAACCTAAGATTTGTGGATTTCCTCCTGTTTGGCGGATTTTTCAGGAATCTGCAAGTGTTGTTGGCACGTGCTTCTTTGTCGGTAGGTAATGTGAAAATTGAATTTGTTGTTGGTGATAAAGTTCCCATCTCCTTTCTTTAGGGGGACATTGATCTGGGAATATAGTGCACTGGAACCTGGTAATTTCAGTACTGCAAATGCAACAAAATGTTACTTAAAAACAAAACATAAATTCAATCGGGGGTGGCAAGGCCATTAAGGGGAGCTCTCCCCATTTGGTTGTCCTTCTGGGGCCCTCTGGCAGCTGCAGCAGATATTGAATAGGGAGGTGCAGCTGTTTACAGATGCATTAGGAGGAAGAGGCTTTGGAACCCAGTTGCAGAATTTCTCCTGTGCACCAGCAATGCCAAAATCGTCAGAGAGGGAGGATATCGGAGGGCTATAACTAAACTTAATTTCCAGCCAGAGCTCAAGGTGCCAATACAGAGCGTTGCAGTTACAGCAAATCAGGATCTAGGTTTTGACTGGCCACCAGAAAGGTGATTAGGCTCAGAATAGTCAAGTCACTGCTTTGTTTCTCGGCATCTCAGTTACTCTTGCGCAGCCCTGCAGAAGAAATGGGTACCAATCCGCCTTTCACCAAGAATACCTCTAGTTCACTCAAGCCAAAGAATTTAGTAGACTCTGCATTATCTGTGGATGGCAAAGCCATTCATTTGCGAACGTATGCACCACGTTAATAAATTTGGTGGTTACAGGTAGGTCCTAAAACATCAAGTCTTCTGATATTTGCTTATTCTTAACACAGAAGAAAAAGGTTTTTGTTCAAACCAATATAACTACAGACTGGAATTGTGAGACTTGAAGGGGAACATTTATCGATTGATTTACAAATGCAGGGCTCTTTGACTTGTCACTGGATGCTTCACAGGTGGTTGGCCACTTGCCTATGGCTTTGGTGACATCATCACTTTGCCAAGATGTCGAAGCTGAACATGCACCCAGTAGGACACGAGCCACCTCTGTCATTCAACAAATTACATTTATGGTCTCCTCTGCTATAACCAGTTGCCCAGCAGTATGACTTTTGGTCATTACTCTCCACCATATATGTGATTGTCATGTGGAAAAAAAAAAAAAAAAGCCAACAAAACAGTCACAAAACCAATTTGTTACCAGGGAAGAAAGGGGGCTTCAAGGCATGGAGAAGGACCCCGATCCCCTTGGGGAAAAAGCAGAAAGGTCAATTTGGTTTGTTAAAGAGCTGATCCTTTTAGGGCCAGGATATAATATACTTCCTTGAAGGCCATCTAATAGGAAATCAGAAACAGTCCAAAACATCGTATTCCCTCAGGACGAGTCAACACATGATTAGCGCCACCAGGCCAAACCCCAGTGCTTTCTGCTGCCGTAAGCACAGGATTCTGCAGGATTCTGCAGGATTCTGTCATGCAAATGTCATTTTAACTTCTCGGAATCTGATTTAAGGCCTGAGGGATGGAGGTATTCTGTAGGCACATATCTATACAAATAAAGTCAGGGCAAATAAAGTGTACTTTCTAACAGCCTGGTAGATTTGTGCCATAGCCTAAAGCACAGAGCTGGGAAGAACATATATTCTTCCCAGAAGCAACATACCAGTGAATAATCACTTCTTAAGTACTCACTATTGCTTAGTTCTCATAAAACGAGATTACCTGAGCAGGTTCCTCAAAGGAGAAAAAGTAGGGGCTCCAACAAAGTGGGGATCTCAGGCCAAGGTGAGCCAGAAGTGGCTTACCTAAAGGAGGGCACTGAGTCAGAGGCATGGTGAAAGAGGACAGGCAGTTGTCAGAGAAGATGGTGATGTGATTTCAAGGGTGCAGAAAGAAGGGGCAGTGGCCTGAGCTGGGATGGCAAGAAGCCCATGAAGAGTGAGTGCGGGGACCTCTTTGCCTAGTGCCTGCTGCGTAGTAAGAGAGTAAGCCCAGTGGCTCCAAGGCACCATGAGGTGTGTGCCGATGGGGATGGTGATGGAGGCGTGCAGCGTGCCATCCTGCCTCTGCAAGGAGTCCCAGTCTAGCTGGGTAGACACAACTGTCCCATGAGAAGCCATCAGAGAACAATTCAAAACAGCAAGTGACCAGGCACTCCATGGTGGGCTCCCTACTATGTGGTGGTTAGAGGGTAGTCAGGAGCATCTTCAGAGAGGAGGGAGCTGGAGCAGACCCTGAGAAGGTTGGGGGAAGCGAGAGAGGTGGGAGCACCCTGGGCAGAGGTACAGCATGTGTGAAGACCCTGAGGTTGAAGGTGGGGTGGCTGCGTGGGTCATGAAAGATGGACCCGCAACAAACATGGTGCCACACCAACTACAGGACACAGGCCCGCATATGGAGCAAATGAGGCGCTGTGAGAGCCTGTGGGAACCAGCTGGAGAAACATGGGGCCAGCCAAGGGGTGATGGGGTAGGAAGCAACTAGGGAAACCATGCTGCATGCAGGTGAAGTGGTCCAGCTGGGGTGACCAGTTTAGAACCCGGAAGTGAGACGGGGGCAGAAGGAAAAAATGTTAGGACACGATAGAAGAAAAATCAATAGGTTTTGTATTTTGACTATAGGAGAAGAATGAAGAAGTGAGAATTCAGAATTTCAAGTCTGAGTGAAAGGGAGGTTAGAGAAGGAAGACTATAATGGGAACCTGGCTTTGGAAAAATGACCCTACATGTAATATTGTAATATTGGGCCTACTGATGTTTAAGTGACCTCTACACAGCCAAGTGTAGATGTCCGGTGAGCAGTTAGAAAGATGGAAATAAAATTAAGATATTATAAGACTGGAAGTATGGACTTGAGCATACACAAGGTAATTTTCAGTGACTTGTATGGTTAATTTTTTTTCCTGTCCTTACCTGAAGACATTTTTTCATTGTTTTCAGAGAAAGAGAAAGGGAAGGAGGGTGGGTGGAGCTAGAGAGAGACACACACACATAGAGAAACACCTTTCAGTTGTGGTCTTGTATGTGCCCTGATTGGGGATCAAACTCACAATCTGGGTATGAGCCCTGACATAGAACTGAATCCATAACCCTCTGATCTATAAGATGATGTTCTAACTAACTGAGCCACACCGGCCTGGGTTCTGAGTTGTACGTTTAGATATTATGATTCCAAGAGGACTTGTTTTCTGAATGTGAATTTATTCTCTTGAATTCACTGGGTTTTCACTCTGTCAGAAGAAACAATAGCAATCGCTGTGGCAGCAGAACGGACAGGACACAAATCATTTCGCACAAAACTTACAAATCCAATAGTTTACTTGGATGCGTATTGTCTTTGAGTGTTGAGACCCCTTAACCCTTGTCCGAAGGGAAAAGGAAGCCCATCAGAGTGCGTATCACTTTGTAAAGACACGACTGGAAAACTCCATGTGATGAGGTGGACGTATTTCCTCCCCACGAAGCCCAGCCTCTTGGGCTAGCATCCCCTCTCTTACAGGATGGAACTTCTCTGATGGAAGCAGGCGGCTTTGTTCTCATCGGAGAAATCTGTTGTTTAGTGTATACAGGTTGATTTGGTGGAATGATATTTGTGGATGGTGTTATGTAAATAGAGTTCTAGCCCATGTTCTGACAGTAACATAGGCTATAATTAGGACGTGTGTATATGTGACGATAGGGTGTCTGTGTGTGTGTGTGTGCGCGCACACATATGCGTGCTGAGAGCAGGAGGGAGAGAAAGGTGTAAGCAAGCCCATGTTAAAGTTCTTGATGTAAAGAAAGTCGCCAACTCACAGAGGAATTTGATTACCTCTCTCCATGATGCACACGCAGTGCGTGTGCGTGCTCCTCACCATCTGTCATCTATTTCATTTGCATCCGCAGCACCTGGCCTGTTTATTTGCTACATTCGTTTCTTCACCGCATTCTTACGCCGCTCTAATAAAATACAGAAATGTTATTGTTAAAAACCAATTAATTTACAACCCTCTACAGGGATAGTATTACTTATAATTCAATTTGGCTCCTAATGATCTGCTTTCTTGCAAAATGACTTAATGCTTGTGTCCAAGATTAGTTATCGGGAATGATCGGGCTGCGCCAGCCGCGGACTGCTGAGGTAGGCAGAGCAGTTGGGAATGCCCCTGGCCATTACTCCGAAGTCTGCAACGTTTCCGAGTTTAACTCCTTCAAGAACCCAGTTTCAGGCGTGAGGCCCTGAGTTCTTCCCCTGACCAAGTGCTCAGTCAGCCACTGTGCTCCCTCCACGCAGGTCTGGAGCAGATCTGGAATTGTTGGGAGGCTCTGGTCATTATGAACGTGCATACGCCGTCCCTCCAGCCCCGCCTATTCACGTGCATGGGTATTTGACCATTTCATAGTTTCCTTCTGATCCAGCCATTTTTGTGAATGAGGTGTGGAAAGATGGCTTCCCTTTCTTGGGTCCTGCCGTCAGAAGTGAACGTGGTTGGATTCCCCACCCATGTGAAGTGTCGCTTCTCTCATTATTACAGTATCACCCACACCCATCGTGCAGGCCCACGTGCTCACCCAGCGACAGTCTGGCAGCCCTTGGCCACCTCGTCCACACATGTCACAATGCAATCACTGAACATATGGCTGAAGCCCGCACATTCTAGAAACGTCAGCTTGGGCCAGAAGCATCTGAGAGAAACTTGATTCTTCCAGATTAAAAATGCCTTTAAATTTTTTCCAGTATAGCATTCTCAAGCTGCTCATGTTTTTACTTCTTTAACCTTCTTGTATAACTCAGAATTTCGTGTGTGGAAACTACCATTCCCTTTTTCAAGTTAATTTTTTTCGTCTTTACCTGAGAATGTTTTTCATTGCTTTTAGATGGAGAAGTGGGGAGGGAGAGCAACCCTCACTGGTTGCCTTCCATACATGCCCCATGGGGATCAAATCCTCAATCTAGGTGTGTGCCCTGACTGGGAATAGAACCCGCGACCTTTCAGTCTACAGGAGGATGCTCCAATCAAGCAAGCCACACCGGCCAGGACACGTTTTCACTTGTATATAAAGCATAGCAAATGACACACCCTAAGTGGAAAAGTATACATTGTATTTTATACTTGTATTTGTAGATTTTATTAGCCATAGCTATAGAATAGAAATACAAATTACATTAAAATGATGTCTATAAAGACTGCCCTGAAAAACCTAACTAATTGCTGTGAAAAACATGAAGCCACACAATCATTGAAGATCAGTCATAACTGAGATACTTGTCAGACCTTGAAATGATTCACTTAGCTGGGCTAGAGAATTATGTAATATAGGCAGAACACAGAGCTCCATGTTGATGTGAAAGAAGGGAAAAAAAAGGCTTTGTGGTTTCAATGAACAAAAAAGCGAGCATTCTATATGGACAAAATCTAGTTTTCAAAGATGCCTTCATTCCGCTTGTACTTTTTAGTTTTGTAGGACACAGTGTCGCTGGCAGGGGGCTCGGACACGAGTGGAAAGGCAGGGCAGGGCAGCTCTGTCTGACTTGCTCTCTGGATTGGGCAGTCAGAGCACTGAGGTGCCTGTTACTTTACACAAGCAGAGAAACCAGCCCTGCCACTGGGACTGATGACTTGAATAAGCTGCTTTAAAAGACGCATTTTCATCTTTGTACATTACTATAATATCAAGGGAACTGCGCTGGGTGCCACAAGCATCATCTTACTTAACAGGTTTTCCACGAAGGATCACACTCATCCGTAAGCTCCCAAAAAAACCATCTTCTTTCTGCTCTATGACTCATCCTGACTGCGTCTCTCTGGTTACTCCATAAATGGTAGGTATCATTCTGCATAGCTGGCCCAGTACGCTCACAGACATTTTCACACACTTTCGCTGGTAAAACTAAGCACAAGAGACTATATTTAATATAAGGTTGCTCCAAACCATGGAAGAGTTAAAAATTCAGTCTGAGGGGACCCAAGGGAGAAAACCGTAGAAATAAAGATGGACAAATGTTCCCCAAATCTGTTCCCCTGGTGACTTCGGCTCAGCTTAGTAAGATTTCAAAACTTCATTTTGAATAACAAATAACTCACATCCCTGACTCACTACTCTGTATGCAAAGCAGGGATGGGAACCAAATGCCAAACTATGTCCCCCGAAAAGAATAATCCCCCCATAACTCCGCCTTTCAAAGTTTAGGCTTTAGACGCAGACAATGCATCATCAACCTCCGAACCAGGAGTGGGGCCATGCTGGTTGCCATCTACTCTGGCAAATGTGCCCTGGCCACAGCACTGTGTCATCCTTCAGAATGAGATCACCTGCACCCAGCCCTCGCAGGGGGAAATTTCAAACAGAGTTAGCTCCTTAAACCTTCTAATTAAAATGAGAAATCCCCAGGCTTCCATGACTCAGCCTCGGAAAAAGATTATTAGGAATTTAATAGGGAAAATATAGCAGCTCAGGCCATATGTGACCCGAGCTCTGTGAGGATTTAAAGAAAACTGGAGGGAGGCCGTGCACACTCCAATGCCCGCACGAGGAGCACTTTGTAGGAGCTGCAATAAATCAACATAGTTAGAGTACAGCCTTTTTCAGATTTAATTACTGTTACATAATTATTAGCCAAGCATTCTCCTCTGAAACTGTAAAACTCATTACATCAAAAATCCCCAAGCTCCCGGTGGAATTTATGAACTAGTTACTTTCTTTCAAGCTCTGGGAAAATGGTGGAATTGAGTCCAGATTTGTTGCTGGCTTTTGAGAAGCGGAGGGCGGTCCTCCCACCTGTCTTGGGCCACTTTGGTAGGTTCCTGGATTGGTGTTCTGTAGGTCCATGATCTTCTCATCTGAATACCTGCTTAAGTGATTGCCTTCCATTCATTTTAAAGTATACGTTTTAAAGTATGCGGATAAGGAGCTGGCTGATTTTCAAAAAAAGTGGAAGATAAGTCATTTTAAAGTGTGATTTCTTCGGAAGGCTCATGTAGGGTCAGAAAAGTCGCAGCAAGTCGAGGGGCTAGTGTTGAAGGGCCCAGCGTCAATATGGGCGTGACTTGCGCTGGCCTGGCTGGGCGTCTCTTCCTGACACCACAGGCTGTGCGTGACACCAATAGCCTGACATTGGCTACGGTGGGGCTATGAACGGGACACAAGTTGGCAAATGCTACCATCAAAGCTTTTCCCTGCAGGGCCAGTTGTTAACACCACCAGCACGACACAGCGGACATGTTCACCCATGACATGAGTGTAAACACCGCTTCTATTGTCTACACCGCTCTCCTGGACCTCCTAGGACACATTTGCATCCCAGAAACACGATGTCAATCCAACTGGAACAAAATGAGGTTTATTTAAAGTCTAGCTTGGGTCAAGGGGTCCGTTTCTGGAAGCAGGAAGACGGTGAATGTCGTTGCCTGGGGCTGGTGAGCTTCTTACCCCGAGTTCTGCGGAAGGCAAGGCTGGGATGGTCCTGCCACCCTGCTCTGCAGCCTGCCTGGGTCCTCGGCCTCTTACCTGCAGAGCTGCAGCTGCCGGAAAACAGCGGGCTCTCGCTCCTGCGCCCAGAATACCCCGCCAGATGTTTTCTGTTGTATTGGTAGGCTCTCCTGGGATGGGCTCACTCTCATCAGAGCGAGGGGAAGGTAAAGGCAGCTGAGGTTTAACTAGTCAGCTGCCTGCGACCTGCTGTCTTTGCCGCCACATCTCCCAGTGACTGACTCTTCACCAGCCCGGTGACAACCTTGGTTTCTCCCTGGTCAGTCCCGAATCTACAGTCCCTGCCAGATCTCCCCACCAACCCAACTTGCTGCCCCTAACTGCCCTGCAGCCAAACGAGATGACTCCATGTCCTGAATATGTCCCATGCTCTCCTGTACTATTGCTTTCCTAAAAGCAGAGGAGGTGGCTAACGCTACCTGCCCATTGTTCTAGAATTCTGCTTTGATGTTCAAGGCTGTACATTTGCACTTCAGGTCATACTCTGACTTTTTATACCTTAACTGTGTCCTTAATGGACAAGAGTTCTCCATGTTTATTTATAGGAGCCTGCTATTTCTTTTTAATTTGTGAATGTGATAGATTTACAGGTGTCTTGGAGAATGACGGACTGAAAGTTTGGTCATCAGTGTTTTTCAACTGGTGTTCTTTGGATATAGTCCTTCCGCTTGCTAAGTATTACGTGTTTTTCATGCAGGAGTTTTTCTTGGATGTTGGGCAATTCTTTGCACTCTGTTTATATTATAGATGAGGATGTAATTTGAACAATATTGTTAGCTGGAGCCATTTCCTCAGCTCAAATGAAACTTCCTGTCTGCCCGTCAATTCGTGGGCTGATTAGGAAGCCCTGCTTCTGCTGGTTGGAGGGCGGGAGGACATGTGGATGTGGCTGGTACAGGCTTTCTTGTCGAGGGTACAGGTAGTCTTTCCTCCGGTTATGGAAACCAATTTCTTAGTGACTGTAACTTTCATAGAACACTGCTTGCTTCTACTGCTCCAGGCCAATTGTTGAGTCTTTTGGGTTTTTTTTAGTCAGAATTCTGCCATCAGGGAGCAGACCAGAATTTAATCCATCACCAAATGCCAAACCTAGAAGCGCAGATTATGGAACTGCCTCAACTAGTCAGTTGGTATCGCTTGTCTTCCTTCTCCTAGACTCTTGTTTCTGTGTTCGGCATTATTATTTGAGTTTTGTATGCAGAAAGTTCTCTCTTTTATTTGAGGTGATTGTAGGTTTTTCAGCTATATTTTCTCTCTGTTATGTATTTGAGAACAGGTCCTCTGTTTTGACCTACCAGTGCCATAGTTCTCAGCCTTTGAGTGTTCCTGGGTATTCATTTATAAAATCTCTTCCTGCACTTTCATGGAATTTGGGGGGAATGGTGACAGCCCGAGACCTCAGCCAGTCTGAATTGGAGGTCTTCCTCTGCTATTTTTTACAATATTTATTTCTGGCTCACTTACAACCTGTCACTTACAACAGAATTTAACTATAGTCTGTTCACACTAGTGACCCATGGCCTACAAACACATGTTTAATGAAATAATATTAATCACATAAAATACTAAGGGTCTGCACTTGAATTAGGACATGTAACAGTGGATCTGCCCCTCTGTTCCACCTTTCCCAACTCAAGATTGAGGGAAATACTACATTTTATCTAAGCTTATTATGGGGTAGGAAGCACATTAAGATGTAACTAACTCTTTTTATTGCTAAATGTGGTTCAAATTACCTCTATTAATTTTCTATCTTTTAGTGGAAAACTATTATTTTAAAAAATCTGCAGAAGCCTATGGTGCTAACAGTCTTCTAAAGAAATCTTTGTGCAATGAACATCATGCATTATTCTCTAGACAGTCATTGAGTCTATGGCTGAAAAATACTACAAAGTTTGTTTAATGCCAGCATTTATTGTTTCCTTTTCTAAAACATTATTGTAGGCCCAACACTATTTTTTTCAAGCAAAGGACGGTGTTATAAAGATAAAGAGGAGAAATGCTAACATTTTCTTACCACAATGTGCAAATTTGCAACTGAATTGAGCTGGAGCAGAAAATTTTTAAATATATACTTGTAAATATTGGTTATGGAACTTGGAATCCTATATCATGATCAAGTGACAAATCTATTTCAGTTTTTATTGCCGTGACAATTAATCACTTAGGGACTTGTTCGGTTTTTGTCATTCTTTTCCATATTCTGCATGGTGGATGGAAGTTATTCAGTGTAAATAGCTGATGATGAGGGAGTAAATGCCGCGCTTTAAATTGGTCAGCATGGTGAGGTGGAGAAATCCTAGAGGGCTCCAGATGATATCAATCACTCGCTACACTCGTGACTAATTTAATCTCCTTCTTGCCATGTTCTTCCATCAGCCTAACACTGCATGACCTGTCAAGAATCTCTGCCACGGTGTGACTGGGCGAGAGATGAGGCAATTTGCTCAGCCAAACCTAGCTGGCTACTGCCGTCTGACGCAGGTTTTGTAATAACTCATCCTGGCTTGGAGGAAGTTAATTTTATCAGGGTCCATAAGGAAGATGTTTGATTAGCACGATAGAGGTAAACATGGATTCAGCACTTAGTCTGAGTCAGGCACAGTTTTCAGCATTTCACATGTATCATCTCCTTTCATCCTCACTCACATCAACACTATGGGTCAGCGGCTACCGTTCAGTGAAATCTGTAGGTGAGGAAGCTGAGGGCCACAAAGAGTAAGTCTGCTGCCCAAGGTCACAAAGAGACATGATAAGCAAGGGAGCTGGGATCTGCATTTATGTGGAGTGAATCTAAAGTCCATGCTTGTATAACCCCCTGCCTTGTTTTATTGAACTTATTAAGCTCATTTATGGACTTGAAAGAAGATAAACAACCTTTGCTCATCTGTTCCAACCTGGGACCTGAAGGTCCCCCTAGGGTGGCAGAGCCCAGGGCTTTATACGATTGAGGGTGGGAGTGGAGTGTGGGGCAGAAGATCTTTCACAAACAGAACGTGAAACTAAAACTCCAAAGTGAGGTCCAAAAGGAGTACTTATTTAAGGTAAGAAATCACCACACATGATAGATTTTAAAAAGTTGGAAAACACCACAAATTTTACAGAATCCAAAAATAAACATACATGATCTCTTAGTAGTTAACTGGTGGGCAACCTAAGAATACCTTCTTCTCTCGACATTTTTAGTTACATTATTGTTGATCATCTCTTCATAGAACAATAATTTGGTAATACAAGTGTTAATAGAGTAGAAAGCCAAGCCAGTCTTTTCTCTACCATAGTTGGTCTCACCACTTTTTTAAAATGGTCCATTATTTTTATCTAGATTTTTTGAGTATGTGTTTACAAATGAATTTAATGATTAGCAAAAAGGACACCCCTTCAGACATGTTCAAATCAGGATTTTGTAATTTCACACTTGCTTTACTGAACATTCTGAAATATCTTTTCAAATGGCAGCAAAAATGGTATATTTTGAGCTTTAGCAACTATATCGTTGTATCAGAAAGGGAGGGAAATGAATGGTATATTTGTGGTTGGATATGCTGCCTGGTCAGGTGCTTTCCTGACTGGAGAGAGCTTTTCACTTGGGCAGACTTGGATGAGACTGGAATTGTCCTTACGATGACATGATGGCACGTATCTGGTCATTGAAAGTCTGCCCCAGTGCCTAGCTTCTGGCTAACTTTCCCCTATTTGCATAATGTCTGGTACAGCAGGACACTGTATGGGAATGTGACCTCTGGTACTGACCTTCATTTCTCAGTTTAGGGTTGAGTCAGCACAGTTGGGTGGCAGGACTATTCCAGAAAGCTATTCCTGCACCTGGAAAGCCAGCAACAGTATGAAAAGGTTGAGAACCCCACAAATATATCCCAGGAACCCCAAACTAAATGTGTCCTCAAACCAGCTTTCTATAGCCAGGTCCCCAAACTGTATGTATTCCCTCAGAGTAGCCATGCGGGAGAGAGGAAGACAGAGGAACGGAAGGCCAAAGGCACATGCCCACCTTCGCACACACCGTGGATTAAACGCCAGGTGTCTGGGTCCCAGAATTGCCTTCCAACCTGCCGACTGGGCCATCGATCTTTGGACTATGCTCACTCAGGCTCCAGTGGTGGCCAAGGGAAGTCAGGGGTAGGAAGGAGAGGGGGCAGCCTGCACGGGGCACCTGGCTGTCCCCATACCACCAGGGTCCACGGAGTCAGATTATTTGCACTATGCCTCCCTCTTCTTCATGTAGACATATGTGTCTATACAGAGTAGGGCATATTTTATTTAATAGTTTGTTAGCTAGACTTACAAATGAGATGAGCAATATGTGTATTATCAGAATGAATTTTTTAAAAAGTTGTTAAATGTTATAACAAGCAAACAAAACTTTAAAAGTCCAACCTGGGTGTCTAGTGTCGGAACTCTCTTTGGTGTGTTGAGAAAGTGAACCAGGTTGTTTAGCTGCTAAAAATCTTTGGCGTCTGGGAAGGAGGGTTGAAAGGACTTCAGGATTCCCAAACTTCCCGAGCCTGAGGGACAGAGAAGGCACAGCCAATGCTGCCCCTACTCCTAGAGAATGTGCTCAGGAAAGCAGGACCCAGACGCTGGAGGCTGAACAAGTAGGAGCACCACTCACAGCTCACGACGTAGGTGCACAGTCACCGTGGCTAGGATTCAGAGACCTATGTCTTAAGGCCGCTCCTGAGGAATGGTGCAAACCATGGAGACCTCAGGGTCAGAGCTGCCCTACAGTTTGCGGTGTTGGGCACGCGGTCTACTGATGGTCACATGCAAAATCTGCCATGTTAGTAGAAAGAAAGTCTTGGATGGCAGGTAATGATTCTCTTGGGGAGGACAAAGAGCAGTAACATGTAGCAGAACGGCGAGTTTTTATCACACAGCTATTTACGCTTCTAAGCATGAATATTTGTGTTACGTAGCCCTTCCAGAATGATCACTATTAATTAGGACACATTGTTAAGAACACAATCATGCAAACAATCACGGACCTCCTTGCCATTCTCCGCCTGTTGTCTAGTACTTGCCGCTGGTCCTCTCATGGCCTTGCCATGATTCTGAGCCCTACGTAGGTTGGGGCAGGAGTTTGAGTCCACAGTTTCACATTCTATGAGGTCGACCTGCACGTCTGGATTTTAGGATTCTGGAGACAGCAATCCTGGCTGGTCGGTGATAGGAACTTCCACATTGGGCTGCTCTCTCCCTAAGTTGTTCTTTATTACCCTACTTACTAGATCCAATGACACGGTGCCCATCTCTCTGCTAAAAGAGCAGGTGGGTGCTGTGTTTGGTTCAGCTGTGTGACCCATGTGCTTCTCTGCCCCACATTGCCCAGGAAGAGCTGGGGGGGAGCCATCAGCGCCCCAGCAAGGCTCCTCAGTGTGGCTCCTCCTAATGACCCTTTTCCAATCAGAAGGGAGCGATTTTCTACCACCTCATTATTTTCCTGCCTAGAGTTCCGCCCTTGGACGCTGAGCTTCCCCTTCTATTAACAAGCAACAAGGAAAGTGTACTCACAAGTACTTTGTACAAATCTTGTAGTTTTAGAGCCTGACCCCTGACTGACCTTTGGACATAAGTGGTTTCTTAAAGGGGCAATGTCTGCTTTTTCTAAATTTACGGGAAGACCTTAAAAGAGATGCTACTTCTTTCTGGGATTACCCCCTGGAGAAAATGATACACCTACAACACAGGTGTTTTTTATTCAGGTGGTGGGGAGACTATTTGCACCGTCTAGATGTTAGATTCCATGTGGCAGCCTGGATACTTGGTATTCAGAAACCAGGCGAGAAGTTTGCATTTCAAACTGATGCTAAACACAAATTAGACTCATTCCCATCTTTTTGGATAGGAATAGTAATTGATAAACGCACTGGGTACTGTCTGGATATACAATATACATGAATTCAGTTAAGTAAATAGTTACTGAGCGCCTACTGTGTTGAGTGCTATACTAAGTATGTGTAAGTCAACAATATAGCTTTACATGGATAGCCAGAGAATGTTTAAAACTTCTTAAAGAAATTTAATATAAGTGGAGAGATGATGGAGTAAATATCCCAGCAAGACAAAAGAGTAACTGACAATACATGTTGAGATTGGGGTGACAAAGGGAAACCATGATTCAAATTTTCTTTCTTGTGTTTTCTTTTATTCTAAGGTTTCCATATAACCAGTGTCTTTTCCCAGCACCAATAATGTCATATACACCTTTCAGCGGTTCCTCGGGCCTCCTATGAGGACACACCTTTTTTTATGGTCTGGAGTCTATATTCAAAGTAATAGAGTTGCAGTTTGCACGTATCTTACATGTTGAGGTTTATAGTAAATCTTTGAAATATAGTCAATCCTTAAAAGCCATGGAACACCAATCATATTATGGTACACTGTTTTTGGGAAATACACAAGCCATACTTGTCTCATCCTTAAGGCAAGATTTTGTTATTCCTTTATTAAAACAAGTACATCTAAACATTACCAGGCCATTCTGAGCAAGCTATCTGTGGAAGGACTGTGGGACTGGTTTGTGAAAGACTGGGATCTAATTTAAATTCTGCCACTTGATAGCATTGTGAGTTTGGGTGAGTCATCTAAGTGCTGTGCTTTTCCATATCGGAGACTAGTAATGCCATCTAGTTGCCCCAACATGTTAAAGGATTGCTGTGAAAATTCATGCACTAACACAGGTACCATTCAGATGGAAGGTGTCATTGTCATAACACACTGTGAAGTAAACTTCTGAGATAGTTTGGTTTCTTTCTCCACTAATTGTAGATAGATATCACTGTTGTATTTCTAATTTTCTTTAGTAATTTGTATAGAATATTTCTTTCCTAATTACTTTACATTTTTTTTTAGCTTAGGATAAAACAGGGAAGACTCTCACAGAGATGGGCACTTTGGTCTCAGTTTTAGAATAAGAACCCTCCAGGGTCTCCCCCATCCAGCCTGGCTCCCATTTCTCTCTAGCATATCGCTGCCTGGTCCAGATCAAAGCAAAGACTTATTGCCTCTCTGTGGTCTTAGCCCCTGTCTTCTCCCCCCATTCATCCCCTTTTTCATAATAAGAAAAAAGTGCAATTGCCAATATAAAGTGAAAAAGCGAAATCTCTGTGTTTCCCATCTGATTCATGAGTTTTCCTTGTCCATTTAACTTCTGAAAGTGGTGGTAAAAAAGAATCTGGCAAGACTTACAGAGTGCAATGTAGTGACTTAACCACAGACTTCATCAGGGGTTGATGAAGAGATCCTTCCTGGACAAATTCTGGAAGAAAAATGGGTTCAGGTTGTCTAGTCTCTTCAACTGGATTGTAGTGGGATTAGCTGGGGAGAAAGACAGTTTCCACTACTAAACACACTGAGGGATTGTGTGGTGACAGTTCAGGAAACACTAAAGGAAAATGGAAGTGAGAGATGTGTCCTCTATACTTTAGCCTTATTGTTCTCTTTTAGGCCTGAGACACAAAGTGCAATTATACTGTCTACTTATCACGTAGAAAGACCCAAGTTATGTATCTCATTCATTAGGGAACTTGAACTTCTTTGAACGGAGGCATGAAATCCAGCTATGAAGGTCAAAGTACCTATCATTCTGGCACGATCAGGAAGAAGAGGGCTTACATTCTGAATAATTCTTTTATATCAACCTTAATTAAATCAAATGCCTGTATGTGTGCATGAGTGTGTGTGTGTGTGTATGTGTGAATGTGCACTTCATTTCCTTCATCTTCGAAGGAAAAATAGTGAAAAGAAAGAAATTTGGAACCAAAAAATATACAAGAGTCTTGGCTAGTATTAGAAGTTGGGTGTTTTTTGTTTTTCTCCACCCCTAAATCTCTATGTAGTGATAAGTCATAGATTTAAAAATCTATTTGTTGAACATGATAAAAATAAGAAACCAATCAAACCCTGAATTTTATAGTTTGATAGCCAAAGCTTCACACTCTGGTTAGGTCAAATGCCCTCTCACTAGACATGCTGGGCTACTTGGTAAATTATTCAATGGAGTGTCCAGAAACCCCAAATTAAAGCCATATGGAAACTTACCGTGCATATTAAATCTTGTGTAGCAGTGTTAACAGCATCTTGATTTGTGGCTGCAAGTAATAAATGAATTATATTAATTTTGTAGCTGCAAGCTAATTTCTCCAGAATTACTTTTTAATAACCAAGCATCATGTTCGCTGGTAAGATTTAAATACATTTAGGAACAAATTTGTAGACTTTTAAGTAATACTAGATTATCATTTTAAAAGCTTAAGAGTTCATTTACTATTTCCCCGAACACCACATTTTTGAAAGAAACGAGTTTTGCTCAAACTGGGGGTATTGTCAGCCAGCAGTGGTCCCCATCCTAGTGCAGACAGGCTGCAGATGGGTTGCTGCACGTATTTCCCCCCCTATTTTATAGGTGATTTGTCTTTATCAAATAACTGATCATTTTCTCTCTGCTGCTGGAATGAAACTCATCATACTTTGATAATGGTACAAAACCTTGGAAATTCTGGGTGGTAGTCATAAGTGTAGCTGTTTAGTTTGGTAGTTGAGAGCAGGGGTTCTGGACACAGACTCCCTTGGGCTGAATTTTCCTCTCACTACTTATCAACTGTGTGACCCTGGGCTAACTTTTGTGCCTCAGTTTCCCAGGGGAGGTGATAATAGTAGGTACCCCAAGAGTTTGGGGGAGAGTCAATGAGAAAGCACATGTGCCTTGAGGAGACCACATTAAATGTGAGCTACTGTAATTTCTGGGGGATCATGAGGCTCATGAGATTGTGAGGTTGCTGGTCAGGCCCACCTGGGTTGAATTCAAGATCTACCCTTTATTGCTCTTGGACAATAAATGAGTCTGGACAAGTTGCTTCACTGCTCTGAACCTCCAGCTTTGTCTGTAAAATTGGATTCTCCTACTAAACTCATCTCCCTGTGCCACTGGGAGGGACCGGTGAGATGAAACGTGCAGAAGTGTAACATAGTGCGGGGCATGTAGTACTTTCAATAAATGTTCATTAATATTCATTTCCTTTCTCTGCCACGGGAGGTAGCCTCATTTCGATTATTTGAGGTGGTGTGGGGAATGCAGCGAAGTCAAACGGCCTATTTCCCCTATGTATTCTTAGGATCCATGTCAAAGGGGACCTCTGACTAGGAGAGAGTGGTATGAAAAATCTACACTCACAAACAATGTAAGAAATGTTTAGATATGATTTTACAAATGTATTGCATCATTGTCACTACAGGTTTTTCTTCCTACTTTATATTTGATATCGTCGAATATTAAAACTAGTTGCCCTTGCTGAATAAGCAATGAGAAAAGAAGATAGAAATGTAAAAACTAGTTTATACTTACAAAAATATAACTGTAGGTAATCTACATGTGAATAGTTAGAGTTATATTACCAAAAATGTTCAACTCCTTTAAAAATAATAAGAAAAATAGCCCTGGCTGGTGGCACAGTGGATAAGGTGCAGGCCTGCGAACCGAAAGGTCACTAGTTTGATTCCCAGTCAGGGCACATAACCAGGTGGCAAGCCAGGTCTCCAGCCAGGACCTTAGCTGGAGGCAGGTGAAAGGCAATCATACATTGGTGTTTCTCTCCCTTTCTGCTTCCCTCCCTTCCCCTCTCTCCAAAAATAATAAATAAAATCTTAAGAAAAAAGAATAATAATTATTTATTGAATACTTGCTATGTGCCTGACAATGCTGAATGATTTACATATGATATCTAATTTAATCATTCCCTGTTCTTACAGGGTGATATCTTTTTCATTTTTATTTCCCCTGTGCCTGATGCAGTGTCTGAATAACAGCATAGTACGAGAGATTTATTGGGTGAATGGGCACTCTTTTGGCCTAGATTATTGAGGCCCTAGGAGAGCAGGGACCATACCTGGCCTACTCACTATAGGGAATAGCCTCTCCTGGCCCCTTTCTCGGTAGTTGGTGCAGCTGGCACTTCTGAGCAGCATGCTCTTTGGGTCAAGGACACAAAGGCATCCTCGCTACACCAGAAACTTCACAAGCTCAGAGAACTTGTCTCTTCCTACCTTCCTGTATCCTCATCGCCTAGAGCAGTGAGGGACTCATCAGAGCAGAGACCCAATAAATAATTGTTGAACTGACTCCTTCACATTTCTTCCCCCACTGAGACAGAAAAGTGTGAAGGCCAAGACACACCATTTGGAGATTTTGCTGAAGGCATGGGACACTTGCCAAGGAACTGGACTTAAGAACAAAGCTTACTTGGAATCCACAAGCTGGGGGAGCCTAGGACCATTTGGTTATACAAATATATGTACTCAGTAGGGGAAGAGGTAGCAGAAATAGGAAAGAGAATCCTTGGAAAAAGTATAAGTAATCTCAGAGAAGAGAGGAAGGAATTGGTGGGCCCATTTAAAAGCACTGATCTTGGAAAGAGGTAAGCCGATCCAGCCTCATGCAGCTGGAAATGAAAAATATACGTAAAGATGGGGCTCACTGTACTCGAAAGAAAATGAACTAAGACAATCTCTTCCCTGGCAGATAGGACCTTCTGAGTAAGGCCAGTCATGCCACGGGCAGAACCTAAGTGTCTTGTTGGAGGCAAAGGCAGTGCAGAGAAGATCAGTGTGGCTCAGGACAGCTCCCAAGGGGCACTGATGGAGGGTGGATGGGCTGCAGCAACGGTCCTGTGGAAGTTTAATACGCAGTGTGTCCTGTTAGCCCACAGATGGAAGGTGTCCTGTAGAACACTTGCTACTGAAACTATCATGAGGGATTTTAAAACAAGGAAAAATGTAACTGAGAGCCTGTGATGGGCAAGGCAGCATGCCAAAGCCATTCCCGTGGTGTATAAGATGAGGCCTAAGCCCTTAAGGATTCAGAGTCTAGGAGGGGAGGGGTGGAGGGAGGGGAGAGAGAGATTGCTAAATGCCCAACCGACACCCGTTGTCTCCTCCTTTCATACTTCCAAAGCATGATTTTATTCCGGGGGGCAATATGCTCTGACAACTAGGATGTATTTTCCAGCGTCTCTTCAGTATATAGATGGTCAATGAGATGTCAGTAGAAGTAATTGGGTGGGGCTCCCATAAATATTTTCTAAAGGGCTTTGGTCAGGTGGATGGGACACCCTTTTTCCATCCCTTTTGTTCTTTTTTTAAAAAAGACTTTATTCATTACTCCTAGAGAGAAAAAGGGAGGGAGGAAGAAAGAGAGAGAAACATCAATGTATGGTTGCTTTTCATCTGCCTCCAGCTGGGGACCTGGCTGGAGATCTGGCTTGCAACCTGGATATGTGCCCTGACTGGGACTCGAACCAGCAACACTTGGGTTCATAGGATGGTGCTCAAGGCACTGAGCCACACCTGCCAGGGCATTGTTCTTAATTAGGATGATGATACAATGGCTAGAACTCTAGCAGCTATCTTGGACCATGAGGTGAATCTGCAAATGGAAGTTTCACCCTAAGGTAACTGGACTAGAATAGTCTAAGGGGCCTCTGGTGTCCCTGAAGACTCATACAATATATTTTTTTCTTATTTCTTTTCTTTTCTTTCTGCTTCTTGCTACCACCTTTTTATATGAAAGAGAAATACATCTTTGTTTTATTGAAGTCACTTAATAGAACACATATACATTCTAATCCTGATAAAGGAGAAAGGGTAAGCATTTAAGTAGATATAATAGCAGTTTAATCAAGGAACTAGTATGGAAGAACCATGGACAACAAGTGGGATTCACTTTAGAGGGGGAGTGAGTGGGTGGGGAAGGGGACAGAGGGGAGTAAAAAGGGGATGGATGTAATACAACAACAATAAAATTAAATTAAATAAAAGAAGTTAGATATAAGATTCACAAAATTCAACTGAAAAGAAGAAATGCCTAATCAATTTGAAAGCCAATAATTATTAAAAGGGTTCACAAGGGAGAAAAACCTTTCATCTTTCTTGCTGGAGGTGAGGGAAGCGTGATGTCAGGCAGAGGGCAAGGAGCTAATGTATTGTGACCTTGACCTTTGGTGCTATACAGCATATTATCTCAATAAGAGGTTAGCGGTGAGGCCAGCGTGACCCCAAGCCTTCCTGATCCTGAACAGCACTCTGTACTATGCTGAAGGTCAGACTCTGCACTGCATCTGTGATGTCGGCATATGAATGAACCAGTCATATGACTTCTCAGGATTGCAGTCCCCAGGGAACAGGGTGGGTGTGACCTGCTGAGGAAGAGAAGTGACCCTGGCTCTTGGTGGGTGGAAAGTCAGCACAGATTCTCTTGCCAGGGGTCATCGGTGGGACCTGAGGGGTGATGCAGCCACAGGGCTCAGTCCCACACCCACCCACCATAATATCCCAGATTCCATCCATCCACCGAAGGAGAGTGCCTACACAGGCTTTGTGCCTCCAACTTTGGAAGACATTTCATCATCTCTGGGGTTTGTGCCTGAAAGCCGCGCTCTTCTGCTTGAGGTCCTTGTGCACAAGCCTCTGAGCTGAGACGATCCTTCCGAACAGTTGCGTTTCCCCCCATTCAGCCAGCTGCTTTCCTTCTTAGCTTTCCCATCCGCCAGAAGGATGCATCTCCTGTGGCAATCTCTGGTTCCAACATGATTCCGTGGCCCTGGAAAGTCTAGCCCGATACAAGACGCAGAGCAGGCGCGATGCTGTTCTCAGCCCAGCTGGTCACCTTGAAGCAAGGGTGGGGGAGACCTTATCCTGGTTACTCTGCTAGTGACTGAACGGAACAGTCATAAAAAATTTTAAGCCATATTCTCCCAGTTCCACCTGCTTCCTTACTTTCTTGCCCTTTGCTCAGACGGGATAAGCAGTGGTCAAACTGTCAGTATCTGAGTGGCCTTAACGAGGCCTGAAATCCTGGCCAGGCGCAGAGGGGGCAGTTTCGTGCGCGTCTGCAAGAAAGCAGCTGGGAGGCACTCCATTGACGCGACAGCCAGGGGACAGAGGACTCTCTACCTCGGGCAAACTTTGCGTTATCCCTGGAGGGCACACTTCCTCCTCTTTCCCCGTCCCCTTTGCACCTGCCCTGGTGGGATTTGACTGAACAGGTGTTCACGCCGCGGCTTAGAAGGGCGCATTCGCGACCCACCGCATCCTTCGGCCTCAGCGGCTCGGTACCTTCGCCCCTGGGAGCGCGGCTGCCGCGAGCGCCCAAGGCCGGGCGCTACCGTGCGGACGGAAGAGCCGAAGGGCTGCCGCTGCCCTGGAGGGCACAGGCCTCCGGGCCTCGGCTCACGAAGTCCAGAAGTCCGACAAGCCGCGGGAAGGGCAGGATCAGGCAGCTCTTGGCGGAATTCGCCGCCGCCTCCCTGTTCCCCATTGCGGCAGACGGGGCGGGTGACGGGGTGACCCCGGTCCCTCTCTCCGGGCCTGGCGCCAAGAGGCCCGCCTCTCCTGGGTTGAGAGCCGCATCTCAGGGCGGGACGAGTCTGGCTTGCAGACCTGCAGCCCCTTCCAGGTCCCGGCAGGTCGGTGAGCTCACCGCGGGGACCCGAGGACGCAGGGCGCCCACTGCGGGCGGGACACGGGCAGTGCAGCCTGTGCCTCTGTGGCCCTGTGACAGCTACGCGGCCCTGGTGCGGGAGGGCCGCCAGGAGCCTCATTCCCCTCCAGGAGTCACCTCCGGGCGCAGTCGGCCTGAGCTCCTGAGCCGCATCGGTGGCCGATGGCCCTGGGGCGCCCGAGGGGGCCAGGTGGCCGGGCTGCGGAGCGCAGACCCCCTGCCCAGGCCCGCGCGGTCGGGCTCCTTCCTGACACCTCTGGGCCCATTCTAAGGTCCTCACAGGCCTTCGCAGCTGTACCCTCCCTGTCCCCTGAAAGGCAAACCAGCCGCAACCTATCTGGAGTGAGGTCACGGCCACCTTGGTGTTTATTCTGGAGGAGGCGCAGTGCTGCCTAGGAGGGTGAGCTCCCCGGCACTATTCCAGTAGGTTTTTGGTGGCCTTTTGTCAGGAAACTTTTAATCACGCAGAATTTAGCTTCTAATCGGCCAGACTTACTTAAAGGGCACAGAGTCAAACCTTCCATTTTTAACAGCCGCTCTGGTGTTTGCTGGAAATTTGCCACCGAATTTCGGCTGGAGCTGAAGGTTACCAGGATTTATCATTGTTTCCCCAGGATGTTTAACCCTCATGGGCTCTTCTTTCATTTAAGATACTTAAAAAAAAAAAAAAAAAAAATTCTTGTAAGCGCATTGGCCATTTTGTTTAAGAAATTTGTTTTACTTTGTATGGTTTTGAAATCCTGAAATATTTCTGAGATAGGGAAGAGGGAGTTTTGGATACAGAAAGCAGCTGTGTATCAGGAGATAATATAAGTATCATGCAGAAATATCACAGCTAATAGGTATCCTTTACAAGTGTAAATATCTATGTTTAATTGCTTTAAAAACGTGGGGTGGAAAAACACAATGATACATTGTGATCACAAACCTGTACAGAAAATTTCCAAACAATACAAAACAAGTGCTGAAAATGTTATTTTTATGATTGAAATAATTGTCCCAAAATTACGACCTCACCTACCCAAATACCATGTTGCCCCATCTGCAAATACTTGAAGAGGAATAGTTACCAATTGAATGCATTTAGGTTTGTCCTGAATAAAAAGAAAATTGCATGGCTTTTAAAATATTGTTCCCCCTTTTCAGATGCACCTTCCAATATCATTGTCAGCTTGGTGTTATTTTCGATATATTAAATTTCCAATTTTTCAGAGATACATAATATAATTCCTAATCATTATAAACACATAATTTTATTCATCTTATTTTAATAACATGCATTTTTCAAATTACTGTACAACTGAAATAGACATTGAGTTATGCTGTGTGCATGTCTTTATTCAACAGTATATTCTGAGACACTTCATTCAAATAAATTGTGAATTTAAAAAAGTAAAACAAAACAAAACAAAACAAAATCCTTCCAGTAGAAACAGAATTACAGGGCTTTACAGACAAAAGGAAAGGAAAAGAAGTTCTCATAAGAAAAGCGATTTATTATTACATAGAAAATTCTCACAATAGTTGAAACACACTTCAGAAACTAGTAAACACCTTAGATAGAGTTGTGCCAATTACTCAGCCCACGAGCATCTGCTTTGTCTTAATTAGACGGGGGGAGGTGAATGACCACTGTTTATTTTCATTTTCCTCATTAATTATGAAAAACTGCATTTAATTCATCTTGCATGGTGAGAGATTGGCTGCGCAGATGTAAGTCGTAAGGGAAGTGGCTGTCGGTGGGCAACCTGAACATGGCACCCTGCCCAAGGGGACCCCTGGGTGGCACTGCACAGTAATGCATGCCGTAATTGTAATTTTTGCCATAGTCCAAGGTTTCTTCTTGCTTCAGAGAAAATATCCCATTATAGTTAATTGGGGGAGGACTTAAGGGACCTTCAAACTGAGGGCTGGCACACTCCGGGGAGGTGCTTTCATAGAAGGACTCGTACGCACTGCAATAATTGTAGGGTTTCATGGACTTGGCATTATCGAGAGTTCCATGCCCTGGGGGGGTGGGGAGCTCAGGGCTGTGGTAGGGGGGGTAGAAGGTCGAGTAGGGTGACCTGGTGTGATGCGCAGCCTCCCCACCCTGCCCCATCAGGAAGCTCCTGGCGTTGAGCTGCAGGCAGCCGGCCACCAAGTTTGTAGTTGGCTGGGAGAGACCTTTGCATAAGTTTTGGACGAACGTGAGCAGATCGGGTCTCTTGCCGATTCTTAGAATTTCCGAAAGTGCCCAGATGTAGTTTTTGGCCAGTCGTAAAGTTTCTATTTTGGACAGTTTTTGGGTTTTCGAATAGCAGGGGACCACTTTTCTTAAATTGTCCAGAGCGTCGTTGAGGCCGTGCATCCGGTTCCTCTCCCGCGCGTTAGCTTCCTGTCTCCTGAACTTGACCCTCTCCAGTCGCAGTTTGGTCGTCTTTTTTTTCCTAAGACCCCTCCTCCTGGGCAAGCCATTTTCATCCTCCTCCTCCCTGTCTTCCTCCTCTTCCTCCTTCTCCGTTTCTTCTCCGGGGGCTCTTTTGATGCTCTTTCCTCGAAGGACAATCTGTTTGGAAAAGCTTTCGGGTTTCTTAATTTGCTTCTGGTCCTCGCATTCTCTAGAAAACTTTCTGCACATCTGGGATTCTGTCATTACAACAGACTCATCAAACGGTAGTGTTAACATGGTTCTTTTAATCTTAAATTACCTGAAAAATGCCAATATTTAAAGTGTTTTCATTTTTAAAGTTTGTACACTTCAAACATATTCAATGACTTCATCATAAAAATACAAAGACACGTGAAAGAGACTGACTCCAGGAACTAATTATTTTTTTACATTAAATATCATTTTTGAATTTGGGCAAACTAGTAATTATAGCAAACATTGACACATGCCATAGGATTAATTTATACAGGCAGATTATCAAAAGAAAATAAAACGAGGCATTTATAGTAATACAACCACCATCTCCATTTCTCTTTGATTTTTTTACTCGCTTTTAAACACACACACACACACACACACACACAGACACAAAAGACGGTGAAATTTTAGCAAATGCAAAACATGATATAGCAATGCAGAATTTCATTAGTTCTAATTCCCTTGCGTCAAAAATGAGAGGAAACACCAGCTTTTAAAATAAAAAGTGCTATCTCTCCATTAGCTGACATTAGGTTTTTAAAAAAGCCTTAACTTCATTTGCTGTATTATGTAACTATGGATATAGATAAGTGGCTATTGCAAACATACAATTAAAAAAAAAATTAATCAGAGCCCACTTAAAAACTGATCTCTTTCTGATCAGTAAAGAAAAATGTAAAAATGCATGATTTCCCAGCTTGCATACACACACAAAAAAATTAGGATTAAACTAATTTGGAATAAACTCCACAAATAAATTAAAAAAATAAAAACCACTGGCATTCTTTCAAATCCAAGGAAATGTTGAAACTGCTTTTACATTTACATTTTTTTCCTGCATGTAATTGTCTGTTTACTGCTGTTCAAATTACCCTGGACAAAAAACACTCTCGTAGTGTTTTTGTTCTGCAAGCCACGGAAGTCTCCCTCTTGCTAATATCTGACAGGAACGGTCCAAGGATTCCGACAGCAATTGTGCACGTGTGTTCAGAATCCCGAATGAAAGGGGTAAATAATTTGTGTTTCAAATGCCATTTTGGCTTTCATTTGGTGAAACAGCAAATATTTTTATCTAAAGTCCTCAAACAAATAAGCAGGTTAAAACAGAGACTTTTCAGTTTCACAATCTCCACACACACACACACACACACACACACACACACATACACAAACTTAGTAATGTCCACATACTTGCAGTGTTACATAGTAGCAGTGAAAGTATGTGACAATTGCATCAGAAGAATGAAATATAATAATAAGAAGTTACAGATGGCAAAGAGCATAGAAATACTATAAGATAGTGACACTGTATCTTTAAATACTTGCATGCAAAGCCAGCATCAATTGAAGTATATCTTTATTTATATTACCTTAGGTTTTAATTTCATTCAATAATCAGTTTTCATTTTGGATCTTCCAAATCTTTTCAGGCTGAGTGTCGCATCGTCTCCTGGAGTCTCTAGATCTGTGTGTATCTGCACTATCTCATTGATCTCTAAAAAGTGACATTGATGCCAACTGCCAGAGCTGGTACCCATGCCATCTGCTAGTGACGTCACAGGGCAGAGAGAACCATGTGATCCTCTCTCTTGGGACCTTCATTCTGCACTGATCATCTGGCATCCCTGTAAGTGGGTACCAGCATTCATGCATCAACACAGAAGGTTAGGCTGATAGGGAAAAATCTGCACCAGCATCTCACATTCAGTAGGTGCATTTCTCCCCGAGCTGCTCCGGCTTCTGGAGGAAGAGCTGTGTTAGTGTGTAGCTTTGTCCTGCCAACGGTGCAACTGTTAGGTAGTCATTAATATTCCACTCATTTACAAGGTGGGCTTTTGTGTGAGCAAGAGGGTTTTGTTTTTGTTTTTGTTTTTGTTTTGTCATTGTTGTTGATGTTTTGTGAAGATCACCATCCCATTTGTGCACCGCGGTACCCAGGGAGGGAAAGCTGTGAAAGGGAGCTGAAATCAGGAAAGGGATCTTGAGGTGCTTACCCCGACTAAGATTTGTGTAAGCAAACGGGGATCAGCAGAGGTCTCCCGATTGTCTTGTTTTGTTTCATGGCATGTCACTGACCGGCATGTGTCTGTGTGTTCCCTTCCTAACACGTAAGACTTCTGTGCGCCTTTGGAATTTGGAATAAAAGGACAGTTTCTCCATCTGGGGTCTGAGCGGCATCCTCAGGTGCTGGCCCTTCTCCACTGGCTGGTACATTTCAGCAACTTTGCAGAGAGATTCTTTATGTCTGCGTACAAAATGCAGAGGGAACTGCAAGCCCACTGGTCTCAAACTACCTCCTTCTGTCTTCTACCGAAAGTCACGACTTCACTCTTCATTGTCCCCCATCTCTTTCCAGCATTAACTTGCTTGTTGCTTCTCATGTCATTTCGGGCACAAGAAAGAGAAAGATGATCACTTCGTTTTTTGTCTTTCTTTCCCTGCCTTTCTGCTATTTTAATCAAAGATGAGCTTTCTTTTCTTTTCTTTCTGTTTTGTTTTTTGAGCTTCCAAAATTTTTTTCTTTCTCCTACAGATTTGCTCACATTTTCCTCCCAATTTAAATACCTTGCCATTCTTATAGTGTCAATTGTTTTATCCTGTCACATTTATTTCATATCTATTTGTTCTCCCCATGCCCCCCTTTTGGTTTTTTAACAAAGACAGGGTAGAGACAGTTAAGCAAAGCTGGAGAATCTTTATAAGTAAGATGCTCTGTGAAGCCAGAAACCAACTCCAGCTTCCTCTCTTCTTCTGTAACTCCCCCCACCCCCTCCAAAGGACATTTTCTTTCAGGATGGCCTGTCTGTAAAGTACAGCGGGTCCTTTTTGAAAAATGAAAGTTTGAAAATGGACCAACATCACCTCTGTTGTTTCACCACCGAGTAATCTCTTTCTATACAGCGAGGCCGTATGCTTTTGGTATTAGAGTAATCCCTGGCAGGGCTGGCTGGTCTGTGTTAGCCTTCCCCTGACAAATCCCAGTTTTGAAAGGGTTAGAATTCTGCCGCTTTCATGCACTGTGGTTCCAAGTTGGCTTCAGGGCCCTCAAACTAAATTCAGTTTTGCCCCTCACACCCGACTCATTTCCACCCCCCTCACGGTTACTCAACTTTGGACAGTTCTAGAAAAGATGGAGAAATCGAGGAAAAGGAGAATCATCTAGGTAAAGGAGGATAATTTTATTCTCCCAATGGTCTAGTAAACAAACCCCAAAAAACCCCTGCAAACTTAAAATAAAAGTAAAACCATAAATTCATAACTTAAAATAGGTAGGTTGGCCTACTCATGTTTTTCAAACATGGGACCTATGAAGGCATTTCAAAATACGTTGCTTGAGGGAATATTACTGGTAATGGGTACATTGAGTCTATTTCATATGGCTTTTGATTTAAAAACTATATGCGCTTTAAAACTCTTGATCAGCCTAGAAAATTTCTGCAGGAAGATCAAATGCAGAATTTTGTTCTCATGTGTGGTTTAATTTTTAAATGTAAAGGGACGTAAGTGTCAGGGTCACAAGTCACAAGGCACCTAGCACTGTCATGAATGTTGCATACTGCATCATATTCTAAACCTGTGAAGTCTCCAGAAGCCACATTGTCCAACAGGCATCAAGCACAGGGAAATAAAAATCCAAGAAGTAGATAACATGACATGTCAGTAGAAAATGATCACCAGCTTAGCTCGTCGAAAGCATAGGTTTGGTATTTTAACTTTGCAACGCGCAAATGAGAAACAGTTTTTGATGAAAACATTTGGGGCTGTTCTATTTCTGCCTTTGAGCATGAAATAAAATCCTCTGATGCTAATGTGGTGGGAATGGTGTGGGTGCAGATAGTATTAATTTATTTTTGAATGTCTTAGAGGTTTTTTTCCCCCCAAACAGGAGGAAAACAAAAAGTTGTTATGTCAAGGTTTAGCAAGGATTTGGTATGTTTGTACAATAATCTTTCAAAAGAAATTTTGTTAGGCATTTTCTACGATACTTCCAGATATGCAAATGCCTGTGTTGTTAATATGCATTCATAACATACACCAAACTGCTGTTCTACTCTCTGCTAAGAAAGCACATTAACACCAATACTCCAAACAGAAACACATTCTGAATTATAGACTAGTACTTAGATACGGGGAGTGTATTATCATCATTTCTATGTTTTCTCATTTTCCGGAAATCACCGCACATCAGAGGTTACATCTATAACTCCAGTTGATATTAATTTAACAGATATGATCTTTGCTTCCGGGGCCAAGGCATTTTATGTTAGGTTTTTCTTTTAAGGGGCTCAAGGCCTGTCTGCCTGCCTCTCTCTGAGTAAATATACACATTTCATTTAGTAAAATGACCCACTGAAAATAGGAATGCTAGCTGACTCAGGTGCAAGGCAATGGAAGCTGAGGGTGCGAATTAAGATTTACATGGTGTTATTTCGGGGCCTGTGTCTTAGCAAATGGGGGTTCGATGGGCTCCCCTTTTCACAACCACCTCGTAATTGAAGAGATCAGACTGGAAGATGACAGACATTATCTCTGGCTCCCCAGAAGTTGACGGTAAATCAACAGAACGTAGACAGGGGCAGGGGCAGGCAGCAAAGCCTCAAGATGAGAGTTTTTCCCCAGAAGTAGGACACTTCCTGAGACAGATTTTGGACCACTCTTCCATTGCCTCATCCCCTCTCCCCCTTCCCTCTTTTAAACGCTTAGACAAATGCTCCGGGGTGGCAGGGACACTGTGCGTGGCGCTCACTTGTTAATCCCTGGAGTTTAACCCTGTCCTCCCCATTGGTTTGGAAGAGTTTTATGCTTGTGGCAAGACTCCCACTTTGGTACACAGCCCGTGGGGTTTGAATAAAGGTGTTTAAATGACAAGCAAAGCACAGAGCAGCCTATTCCTCTTGAAGCCTTAGAGAGTTTAAAATACAACTTAAACATAGATGTCTAAATGCTTTGTATATACATATATCTACATCCACATTTACACGCAAGGATTACTTAGACTAAACCGACGATCTGGAAATAATTTGAGGGCAACATTTGGATTGCTTTTCTACGTTTACTTCAGCGTGAAGACGAGACTGAATTGCACTGTTATGATGCAATAAATTATATTGTGGTTTATGCAGCTCGCAAAACACTGCAAAATCCAGCTTTATATTTTAGCCTGTATACAAAACAGCACCACAGCCCTTTCCAGGAACATGCCTTTTTATTTTATTCACTAAACTGCCTTTATTAAGTGCATTTCAACACTTTAAAAAAAATAAATAAAGCCATCTCAACCTGTCAGTTAAAACTTCTACCAGTGTGAGAAAACCAGAGTTAGTGAACCAACTTACTGTAATTCCAGCCATTGGTTAAAATAAAATAAATGGTGCTTTATGAACTTTTGTGATCTTACTGTAAAAAAAAAAATGTATGTTTTTCTTTTGGCTTACAAGTATTAACAATTATTTATTGTCTCTGATGAATACCTTTTTATAATACCAAATTAGAAATTATTATTATATTCTAATTATATATATTGTAATGGCTATTTTTTAAAAAGTATTAAGTTTATTGGGGTGACATTGGTGAATATCATTATATAACTTTCAGGTGTACAATTCTATAATATATCATCTGTGTATTGTATTGTGCTTGACACTCATAGTCAAGTCTACTTTTATCACTCCCACCTCTTTTTCTCTCCTGCTACACCACCCACCCCTCTTTCCCTCTGGTAATCACCATACTGTTGTCTGGGTCTCTAAGTATTTTTTTCATAATCCCATCAACTTTTTCACCAAGTCCTCTCTAACCCCCATCACATAACAGCTGTCAGTCTGTTATCCATACCTATGAATCTGTTTCTATTTTGTTGGTTAGTTTATTTTGTTCATATCCACATGTAAGTGAAATCATCCGGTACTTGTCTTTCTCTGGCTGGCTTATTTCACTTAGCATAATACTTTTCGGGTCTATCCATGCTGCCACAAAAGGTAAGATTTCCTTCTTTTTACGACTGAGTAGTATTCCATTGTGTAAATAAATATACCATAGTTATTTTATTTACCCATCTACTGATGGGCACTTAGGTTGCTTCCAAATCTTGGCTATCGTAAATAACGCTGCAATGAAAATAGGGGTGCATATATTCTTTTGAATTAGTGTTTCAGGTTTCTTCAAATATACTCCCAGGAGTGGAATTGTTTGGTCATAAGGCAATTCCATTTAAAATTTTTGAAGTAGCTCCATACTGCTTTCCACAATGGCTGCACCAATTTGCATTCCCACGAACAATGCGCAAGAGTTCCTTTTTCTCCACATCCTTGCCAACAGTTTGTCGATTTATTGATAATAGGAATTCTGACTGGTTTAAGGTAATATTTATTTATGGTGTTAGTTTGCATTTCTCTGATGATTAGTGATGTTAACCATCTTTTCATATATCTATTGGTCACCTGCATATCCTCCTTGGAAAACTGTCTATTCAGGTCCCTTGCCCATTTTTAAATTGGATGGTTTGGTTTTTTTTTGGTGTTCAGTTTTATGAGTTCTTTATAAATTTTTGAATTGAACATTTTAACAGGTATGTGTCATTGGTGAATATGTTCTCCCATTCAGTGGGTTGTCTTTTCACTTTGTTGATGATTTTCTTTGCTGGGCAAAAACTTTTTAGTTTGATGTAGTCCCATTTGTTTATTTTTTCTTTTGTTTCCCTTGCCTGAAGAGGTAGATCAGGAAAAAAATATCGCTATGAGAAATGTTCAAGATTTTGCTGCTTATGTTTTCTTCTAGGATTATTATGGTTTTAAGTCCAACATTTAAGTCTTTAATTTATTTTTGGTTTATTCTTGTGTATGGTATAAAAAGGTGGTCCAGTTTGATATTTTTGCATGTATCTGTCCAATTTTTCCATAATCATTTATTGAATAGGCTGTCTTTACACCATTGTATGCTTTTGCCTCCTTTGTTGAATATTAATTGACCACAAAGGTGCCAGGCTGTTTTGATCACTATGGCCTGTAGTATAGTTTGATATCAGGTAGCATGATTCCTCCAATTTTGTTCTTCTTTTTCAAGATTGCTGTGACTATTTGGATTCTTTTGTCATTCCATATACATTTTTGGATTACTTGTTCTAGTTCTATGAAATACATGATTGATATCTTGATAGGAATTGCATTGACTTTATGGATTACTTTGGGTAATATGGACATTTTAATGATGTTAATTCTTCCTATCCATAAATGCAATACATGAGGTCTGTTGGGAAAAAATCTAGCTATTGTTAACATAATGAGAATGGTTTGTGTAACCTCAATGTAACTTGGCAGCCAAGGAGAATGGAGTGGAATGTGTATCAGTAAACAATGATGACTTCACTGTACTAGTCCCATTGGGTGAGTATGTGTACTGTGTGGCCATCATATTCAAAATGAGCGGATAGAGCAACAAATCTGCATCAAATTTTGCATTAAGCTTGAACATTCCTCTGCAGAAACTATTCGGATAACTCAGAAGCTGTAGCTATGGGCCACTGGTGATTGGGCCACAGCTTCATCACAACAGCATGTCTACTCATGCAGCACATCTAATGAAGTTTTTTGTGAAACTTCAAATCACCCAGGTGACTCAGCGCCCCCTACAGCCCAGATTTGGTGCCCTGCAACTTCTGGCTTTTCCAAAAACTAAAATCACGTTTGAACAGGAAGCAATTTCAGACCATCGGTGAGATTCAGGAAAATATCACAGGGCAGCAGGTGGTGATTAGAACAACTGTGTGACCAAGGTGCCTACTTTCAGAAGGTGACTGAAGTATTGTTGTCCTACGTACAATGGTTCTTGTATCTTATATCTTCTTCAGTAAATGTCTCCATTTTTCATATTACAAGGTTGGATGACTTTTGGACAGACCTCCTATGCTTCCATTTATTTGTATCTTTTTCAATTTCTTTATTCAGTGTCTTATGCTTTTCTGAGTGAAGGTCTTATATATCCTTGGTTTAATTTATTCCTGGGTATTTTATTTTTTAATGCAATATTAAATGGGATTGTTTTCTTGGTTTCTCTTTCTTGTTTTAAGTATATTTTATTGATAATGCTATTACAGTTATCCCATTTTTTCCCCTTTGCTCCCCTCCCCCCCCTTATCCTGGTATCCCCTTCCCTCCAGAAATCCCACCTACCCTTAGTTCACGTTCATGGATCATGCATGTAAGTTCTTTGGCTTCTTCATTTCCTACACTATTCTTAACATTCCCATGTCTATTTTATAGTGCCCAATTATGTTTCTTAATCCACCTTTTCCCCCTCCCAGCTGATAATCCTCCAAATGATCCCCATACCTATGATTCTGTTCCTGTTCTGCTTGTTTGCTTAGTTTGTTTTTGATTCTGTACTTGATAGTTGTGAGTTTGTTGTCATTTTACTGTTCATAGCTTTGACTTTATTTTTCTTAAATAAGTCTTTTTAACATTTCACATAGTAGGGCCTGATAATGATGAACTTCTTTAATTTTACCTTGCCTGGGAAGCACTTTCTCTGCCCTTCCTTTCTAAATAAGAGCCTGGCTGGATAAAGTAATCTAGGTTGTAAGTCCTTGCTTTTCATCACTTTTGAATACTTCCGTTTTCATCACTTTTGAATAGTTCCGTCTTGCCTGCAACGTTTCTTTTGAGAAATCAGCTGATAGTCTTATGGGAACTCCTTTGTAGGTAACTCTCTTCTTTATTCTTGCTGCTTTTAAGATTTTTTCTTTATCTTTTAACCTCTGGCATTTTAGTTATGATGTGTCTTGGTGAGGCTCTCTTTGGATCCAACTTGTTTGGGACTTTCTGTGCTTCCTCAACTTGTGTGTTTAATACCTTCACCAAATTAGGGAAGTTTTCTTTCATTATTTTTTCGAATAAGTCTTCAATTTCTTGCTCTTTATCTTCTCCTTCTGGCAACCCTGTGATTGGGATGTTGAAACTTTTGGAGATGTCCCAGAGTCCTATGGTTTCTTTGGTTATTTATTTATTATTATTATTATTTGCATTCTTGTTTCTTCTTTCTCTTCTAATCGACTGTTTATTTCTTCCTTATGTTCCAAATTGTTGTTCTGGATCCCAGCTTCCTTCCTTTCACTGCTGGTTCCCTTTGATAGTTCATTACTGGGTATAAAAATGCAGCTGATTTCTGGATATTTATTTTGCACCCTCCTACTTTACTGAATTCAGATATCAGTTCTAGTAGTTTTTTTTGGTAGAAATTTGAGGGTGCTCTCTCTCTCTTATCTCTCATGTCATCTGCAAATAATGACAATTTTACTTCTTCATTTCCATTTCCAATTTGGGTGCTTTTATTTTGTTGTCTGATTGCTGTGGCTTGAGTATTCAGTACTCTGTTGAATAAAAGTGGTGAAGGCAGACATCTTCTTCCCAGTCTTAAGAGGAATGCTTGTAGTTCTTGTTCATTGAGTATGATGTTGCTGTGGGTTTGTCATATATGGCTTTTATTACATTAAGGTATGTTCTCTCTATTCTTACTTTGCTAAAAGTTTTTATCATAAATTGATGCTAAGTTTTATCAAATGCTTTTTTTGCCTCTATTGATATGATCATGTGGTTTTTATCCCTCATTTTGCTTATGTGGTGTGTCTTGTTTATTGATTTGTGAATTTTGTATAAACCTTACATTCCTGGAATGAATACCACTTGGTCATGGTGTATGGTCTTTTAAATGTATTGTTGGATCCAGTTGAACAATATTTTTTTTTTCGACAGTGAGATGCTTTATTAAACTTGATACATGTACTATATATAAGAATTCTGTGAAAAATAATGGGTATCAAATTCTTTTTGGATCTAGGTCTCTAAAAATATGAAACGCTTCACGAATTTGCGTGTCATCCTTGTGCAGGGGCCATGCTAATCTTCTCTGTATCGTTCCAATTTTAGTATATGTGCTGCCGAAACGAGCACCAGTTGAACAATATTTTGTTGAGGATTTTAGCATCTATCTTCATCGGAAATATTGATGTCTAATTTTACCTCCTTATAATGTCTTTATCTGATTTTGGAATTAAGATAATGCCAACCTCATAAAATGAGCTTGGAAGTCTTCCCTTCTCTTGAATTTTTTTGGAATAGTTTCAGAAGAATAGGTGTTAGTTTTTAGTGAGTGTTTGTTAAAATTCACCTGTGAAGCCATCTGGTCTAGGACTTTTGTTTGTTGGAAATTTTTGATTACTGCTTCAACTTTATTAGCTGTAATTTGTCTATTCGGATTTTCTGATTTATTTTGGATTTGATTTTGGAAGATTGTATTTTTCTAGGAATTTATCCATTTCATCCAGATTGTCCAATTTGTTGGCATATAGTTGTTTATAATATTTTCTTACAATCCTTTGTAATTCTTTGGTGTCAGTTGTTACTTCTCCTCCTTCATTTCTGATTTTATTTATTTGAGCCCTCTCTCTTTTTTTCTTGATGAATTTGGTTAAAGACTTGTCAATCTTATGTATCTTTTCAAAGAGCCAGCTTTTAGTTCCATTGACCTTTTGTATTTTTAAAGAATTTATTTCATTTATTTCTCTGATTTTTATCACTTTCTTTCTTCTATTCACTTTGTGCTTTGTTTGTTATTCTTTTTCTAGTTCCTTTAAGTGTAAAGTTAGATTCTTTATTAGAGAGTTTGCTTATTCTTGAGGTAGACTTATAATGCCATGAATTTCCTTTATAAGACTGCTTTTGATTTGTCCCATAGATTTTGGGTTGTTGTGTTCTCATTTTCATTTGTTTCAAGGTAACTTCTGATTTCTTTCTTGACCTCATTGTTAGCTCATTCATTGTTTAGTAACATGTTATTTAGCCTCCATGTCTTTATGTGTTTTTCAGCTTTTTTTCTTGTGATTGATTTCTAGTTTCATACCAGGATGATTAGAGAAGATGCTTAATATGATTCCAATTTTCTTAAATTCATTGAGATTTTTTTTGTGTGTGCTAACATGTGGTTTATCCTAGAAAATGTTCCATATGCACTTGAAAAGAATGCACATTCTGCTGCTTTGGGGTGAAATGTTCTGAAGATATCAATTAAATCCATCTGACCTAGAGTATCATTTAAGGGCACTGTTGCTTTGTTGATTTTCTATGTAGAAGATCTATTCATTGAAGTCAATGGGGTGTTAAAATCCTATATTATGGCTGTATTACTGGCAAGCTTTGCCTTTATGTCTATCAAGATTTGCTTTATGTATCCTCGTATGTTGGGTGCATATTCTTTACAATGTAATGGTTATTTTTAAACATAGAAAACAGAAGCACATTTTTTTTTTTTTTTACTGTTACATTAACCCATTTTGTAAGTTTGCAGCAGGCACTTTAAGCAAGATATGTTTTTGGAAAAGGACTGGAGAGAGAAAAAGAAGAAACGGGGAGACTTTATGAAACCTATGAGAGTGGACAAAGCAAGTAGAGGCTGACTGTGGAAATGGTGAGGGGAGTGCTTTAGTTCCATTTTAAGTTTTAAAGCACAAATGGCTAAATTATTCAGAGTTACATTTGATCATTGTTAATATTGACTAATATTTTTGAATACTTTCTTGTGTCCGCTTTTCTGCATATGTGATATAATTCTTACAACAACTGTTTTAGGATTATATACATAAGCAGACTGGTATAATGGTGAAAGCATGTGTGTGGAGCCAGAACCCCTAGTTCTGCCACTTTCTAGCTGAGTATCTCTGATCAAGGTCCTATGCTTCAGTTTTTTTATTTGTCAAATGTGGATGCTACCTCACAGGTTATTAAAATAAATAAATAAATGGCTAGAGTGGTAGCCAGCACAGAGTAAGCATTGCATTACTATTTGATGAATTATTTTAAAATAAAAATGAGAGTAGGAGAGAATTGAGTAAAAGGCATTTATATGGACTAATTTCTCAATTCTGTGACAAGAAGGTGCATGTCTATGGCAACATCCACTGGTCCTCCAGGTATTTGGGGTATAGATGGAGAGCACACATTATGATTTAATGAAAGGCATTATCCTAACATTATAGACTTCTGCTTGCAATTTCAGCACCTGGTTGTGGGGGCGCTGTCAGGAAACAAGGCAACGGCTTAAGGACAAATAACATCCTAAGGGAGGTTGAATGGGTGTGCAGAGCATCAGAGGCCTTGACCTGCTTTTGTGCCTGTTTCCCTTCTTTCCTGGAGAAACAAACACCAAGCTTTTACTCTGGGTCTCAGGCCTACTTTTGGATCTCTCACTGGCTCTGATGGGAAAAATATATTGCACACCCATCCGTTAAGCAGACGAGCACTTTGAGTCCTCATGTTTGCCTTGCTTGCAGACATCAGCCCATAAGGTGACTTTGGAAACTAAGGCATTCGGTAGAAAGCTAACCTTGCTAAGGCCACTGACTGATTCAAATGCCCAGAGGTGGGATTGAGTTCACCTTTCAGAGAATTCGGGTCCAGAATTCTGCGCTATGCAGCTGGGCCTTATAACTCCATGATCACATTTTTAAAAAACCATGGTTCACCCTTAATAGCAATAAAATAAGCAGCTAATGCACCCTATGCAAAATGAAAAAAAAAAAAAACACAAATCATTATTTGTGTCATTATATTTTACACTTCTGGTTGGTTAGCTCAGTTTTGCTGGCAAATCTCATTTAATTACGATATATTTTTCATTTGTGTTTTAAAATAGCAATCCTAACCCGCTGTTATGATAACATATGTGGAAAGTTGTTGTTCCTGGGGTGGTGATAAATTTGTGGCGGTCCATTCACATCCTCATGGGTTGGAATTAATCTTTCTGCTCTGATTTCCCCTACATTTTGTGTGTATTATTGTGTTTGGCATAATTTGCTTTGTAGTGTAGCTATTTGTGAATACATCTGTCTCCTCCACTCAATGGTGAGGACAAAAACCTATCTCGAAATTCTGTTTCTGTTATTTTGTGTTCCAGTCCCAAGTCATACAACACACTGATTTGTGCATAGTAGGGATTCAATAAATATTGACAGTTGGGTTGAATCGACCAATTGATCAATTGCAGTTACAGCACATTTGGCTGCAAAACACCTTAGAGCCATGAGGCCCATCTGTCAATCAAAGCTGTGATCTTTGTTTCATTAACACCATGGCTAAGCAGTGAGGGAGTGAGCCAGTGACAGGAGCTTCATGGCCCATATATTGTAAGTTAGATGGTCGGTTATATAGCTCCTTAAGTAGCACAAATCCTCTGGAAAGCAAGTGGCCATGGAGTGACAATAATGATCCATAATTTTATACTGTTTGCATGTGGAAATTGAACCCAGCTATCTTCTTCCTGGCTTTTTATCCATAAAAGCTACTCCGGTGCTAATTATTTGCTTCAAAAACTAGAGTCACTTTTTCACTAAGCAATTTGCCATTCATTTTGGCCACCAGAACTGGTGCAAGATCCAGTCTAAGATTGAGGTGCATGGCTGTGGATTCCAATGTTGGGCAGTGTCATTTCTGGAGGAAATCTATCATTATCCTTCTGATTTAAAGGGTAAGCATTCCCCAGCTGGATTGCTTACTGTTCACGGGATGTAGATTTAGCATGTTAGTGGTGATGACAACTTGTAGTGCGCTAGCTCTACTGTTTCCGCTGCCACTGCTTTTTGGAGATGGTTAACACTTTTAAAGAAATATGAAAAGAAAGAAGAAAAAGAAAGGACCATCCTCAGTCATGCTCCATCTGGCCCTGCTGGGTATTTGGCCGATGAGACAGCACATACATTTGGTGGACTGGTAAGGAATGGAAAACCCACAATATTAATATCAATCTTCTGTTTTCCAAAGTGAGAAATCCTCCAGATTAGCATCTCTGCCAAATAATCCATCTTGGGAGGGAGCTGAGAGAATCAGTGGAGAAAATGAAATAGAAATAAGCATGTTCTGCACTTGGAATTAACGATTAGACAGGAAGCCTAAAGATGGCATGTATTCAGCACTTAACTTAGCTGCAATGACTGAATGTCTAGCATGGTAAATTACTAGAACATGGTGCCTGGCCATGAGGTGCTCCTGGTCTTTAGGGGAATTTAGACTCCTGTAGATACACCCCTAAAGTAGTAGGATAAGAGCAGGTTCATAAAGCTCTATAGAAGAAGTCTATCTCTTTCAGGTCTGATGAAATTAATATTCTTACTTGAAAGAATTGTAACGCTTCTATAATAAGAAAAGATAGATTGAAAAGGAAACTGAAAGCTTAATCTTATGACCTTTAAGTGCTTTGTTTTCAGCTATTCTTCAGGAGACTGGAGAACTTAATTTTATTTTCTACAGGAATTCCAGTCATAACTAAATGAGAAGTGTGAACTGTATGGATGAGGTAGTGTGGCCTTTAATCTAAAATCTCTGGGTTGCATGAAATTATGAGCTTAGTGAGCCCTGGACACTTTGCTTTTGTAAGTCTTCTCCATAAAAAAAAAAAAAAAAAAAAAATTACAGTTGATGATTGTGTTGGTATAAAGGAAATATAACTAAAGGTGAACCTAAGGACTAAGTTTGCCTATCACTAGAGATAAGGTGACAAGGCATGTCTGAAACCTGCACATAGTTGAGAATCATTTTGTTTTGAGAGTTACCCACTAACCTACAAGAACCTTAGGAATAATTTCTGGGAGTGTCTGCCTCTTCTACTTCCTCCAACTCCCAGTTTTCATAAGCCACCCACTCTGCATGTGAAATACACCTGGTTTGGGATATGGCAGAATGAGTATAGCACTGGGAGTGCCAGGTTTAGAGAACAAAAATGCAGGATGGCCAGTGCCATTTGAATTTCAGACA
Source organism: Noctilio leporinus (assembly GCA_004026585.1). Classification (NCBI taxonomy): domain Eukaryota; kingdom Metazoa; phylum Chordata; class Mammalia; order Chiroptera; family Noctilionidae; genus Noctilio; species Noctilio leporinus. Next base: position 105,900 of record PVIW01000352.1, on the reverse strand, counting down.
TATTTATGTGTAGGACAAGTTATGCTAAAAGTATTTATTGTCTATCTGAAATTCAAATGTAACCGGGCATCCTGTGTTTTACCTGGCAGCTCTGTGAGCTTCCTTTATTCTTGGAACCCAAGATGCATTTCCCTCCTAAAGTACTCTTTCTGGTCAATATGCTGTGCGCTGGTAGTGAGAGGATGCTCTGTAGACTGTTCATACAAATCACCTACAAAAAGCGTTGTGTGGTCAAAGATGTCTTCTTTAAAGTAAGTTCTCTTGGATACTCCCATATGCTAATACACCATGACTGTCCAAGAGCCGTATATGGTAGGAGCATGTTCCAAACGTACCAGATCACTAACAGGTGTCTTTTCTTTTGGAAGTTTCTCACGCAATTGTGAGTTCTAATGGAACACCCTTGGTACCCCACCAAGGCCCAAAGTGTCTTTATTCATGAAAAATTAGATGGATAGTCTGAATCTGCTTCACTGACTTCTCCTTTCCTCTACTCCTTGGCTCTAAATGGCTTCTGTGGTGGGGAATATTCGGCAGGGTGACATCCCCTTTCTTGTCTATCTCAAATGTTTTACCGTCCCCCTTTGTGAATGGGGTAGGTGTAGTGACAACGGTCATGGACAGTGTGGGGTCTGTAGAATCATGGGTTCTACCTTGTTGTTGAGTGGAGGGTACCTAAAGCAGGTGTATAGATCCAGCTATATAATTGTGGGGCCCAGAACAAAGTGAAGATGCAGGGCTCCTTGCTCAAAAACTAAGAATTGGAAGACAGTGACAGCAGCTCATTAAATCATGCATAGGCCCTTTCTGAGCACAGGGTCCTGACCCAGTGCACAGGTGGCATGTGCAGGGAGTCAGCCCTGCTACAGTGCCATCCTCAGTGCCTTCGTACTAAGGGTCCTTACCCCCAAATCCTGAAGGAGTTTTTTCCAAGGCTAACAATCAGGACTATCTTTAGATACCAAGAGGTCGTGAACAGAACTGCAAGATCACTAGATTGGGCCCCAGAGGACAGAAAATTTTGGTATTTTGCTCATTGAAGATTATTGCATTAATTTTGAATTTTAAAAACATTGTATTAAAACATTGCAAACCTTGATTTTTAAAAAGATTTTATTTATTATTTTTAGATAGAGAAGAGTACGGAGAGAGGCAGAGAAGGAGAGAGACATCAATGTATGGTTGCCTTTCACCTGCCTCCAGCTACAGACCTGGCTGGAGACCTGGCTTGCAACCTGGTTATGTGCCCTGACTGGGGAATCGAACCAGCAACCTTTGGGTTCGCAGGTCAGCACCTTATCCACGGTGCTATCAGCCAGGACTATGTTCTTCTTTAACAAATCACAGCTTTAGTCGTTTTTGTAAGTTTCTAGACATGTTGGCTTATTTTGAATTTTTTCTTTCTTGTAGCCACCATCTGTTTCTGAGTGCTGAGTCATTTCTTCATATACTGGCAAAAATGCTCTTCTTTTCTTTGGTGGATGAGCCCCCTGCCACTGTCAGTCCCCATGTCCCCCATGAGGCTAACTCCACCCCCAGAGATAGGCTAGACCCAGGGCCCAGCCCTGGCCCATCAGCAGTTTCTCCTGGGGATCAGCATGTGACTCACGTGAGCCCAGCGAGAGCTCCAGGCTTTGGATGAATTACTGGAAAAAGGCACTTCCTTTCCATCAAGGCTGCTGAGCTAGAAGAAGGTTGACCGGGACTGCTGGTGGCATCTTGGCCACTTCTCAGCTGAGGCTGATTGACACTCAGAGGGAGGGAGGCGATAGCCTGGGTAAGACTCCTGATGACATTTCGAGCACCTGGATCAAGCCACATTTGAAGTAATTCTACCCGAGACTTCCAGTTATGGAAACAATACATCCCCTTTTTAAAAAACTACTGGTTTGAGTTTCTGTCACTTACCACTAAGAGACAAATATGATGCACTGAAGTTTCAGACTAGAGATGAGTAATGGTGGCATTGCAAGAGTGGGCTCAGTAATACCAGAGTCAGTCTTGAAGTCTCTTCATTATACCTTTCCCCAGACGATGCCAAATATCTTCTTGTCATCTTAGTGGTACCAGTACTGCTACCATTGCCAGGAGGAATTGGAAACTGATGACCTATCTTCTCTGCTGGATTGCAACACATTCAGGGGCTTTTATTTGGTGCTTTTTAAGGGCCAGGCTCTACTGGGTGCTTTATTTCATCATCTGTCACAATAATCCTATAAAGTACCTGTGCTTTGTTTTTTCATTCCTACCCAGCTCTGTCTGTGAATGTCAGGGGCCAATGTAACTTCTTTGAATTTAATTCCCTTTAGAACATATATTAAAAACTCAGAAGCAGCTCAATTAACTCTTTAAAATAGGGAAGATAAACTGTTTTGCTAAGAGGCCAAATAGTTAGAGGGTTTGTAGTCCATAAGGTATCTTTTGCTACAATAATGTGAAAGTAGCAGAGACGTATGAACAAATACAGTGCTGTGTTCTAATAGAACTTTCTTGGTGTACACTTAAATTCGAATTTCCTACAGTTTTCACATGTCATGAAATATTGGTTCTTCTTTTGATATTTTTCAACTATTAAAAAAAATACATAACCATTCTTAGCTCTTGGCCTGTAAAAAACAGATGGTGGATTGAATTTTGCCTATAAGCAGTCATTTTCATACCCTGACTTTCCAATAGGAAATAAGAATATGATATGAGCTACATATGTAATTTAAAATTTTTTCTGGTATCCATAGTAAGAAAATGCAAAATGAAACAAGTAAAATTAATTTTAGTAGTATATTTGACTTTCCCCAATATAACCCAAATATTACCACTTGAATTTGTATTTAATATAAAAAGTCATCACTGGTGTGTTTTACATTATTTTTACAGTAAGATTTTAAAATTTGGTGTGTATTTTACATTACACTACATCACCATGTGTGTGCCAAGTTTTCATCAGAAATACTTGATTTGTATTTAGATTTCATAAACTTCACAGTAGAGAGATTCACATACACAAATTGTGAGAAAAGTTTTGAAAGTTTCTCTGTAGTTGACTCAAGTTGACAGTTTTAAAAATGAAGTTAATTAAGACTAAAAATTTTGATTTTCAGTTGCCCCATCACATTTTAAGTGATCAACAGCTACTATATTGGATAGCACAGACTTTGAACAACTAAAGATTAAAAATTCTTTTTAATATTTTATGTATTTTTGCCCATAGGAGTAGTTTCACCCACATACCTTGGCATTGCTAGTGAATGGTGGTTGTGGGAAAACAAACAAAAAAACACAGACCAAGGTTTTTAAATGTTTGTAAGTTATCAGCAGACAAGATACCTGCCCCCTAGAAGGCTATAGGTCTTACCTGCCATGGCTAGCCCCAGAAGGCCGTCATGGCGGAGACAGGGCAAGGGAGAGAAAAACAGGAGAGATGGCCTAAGAAGCGTGTGGTTGCAGATCCCATAGGTCCTGGTAAGCCATGGTGAGGACTTCAAACTTCCTAAGCTTGATGGGTAGCTGTTGGCTCTGAGCCGCCCTTGGGGAATAGGCCAAGGAGAGCAAAGGTGAAGCCGGGCCAGCTACGAGGCTGCTGCTGGTGCAGAGGTGACAGGTGACAAGGGTGTGGAGCCCCAGGTCCAGGAGGCACCTGTGTTCTAACCAAAGTAGGCGCTGGGTTGTGCAAAAGCAGTTATACGATCCCAGGAGTTAGCACATCCTTAGATTTGACTCCGGTGGCTTGAATAAGAGAAGTTCCTTGTAGGAAGTGACAGAAGTCACCAGCACTGGGGTCATTTTGGAGGGAGCACCCATAGAAAGCACTGCTGGGCCAGGTCTGGAATGTGAAAAGAGGGGAGTGTTTCCACCCAACTCCAGGCCAACCCAACTCCTCTTGCTCCGCTGTCAGGTTTACCAGAACACAGGCTTGTCTCGGAAATAGGTGTCAGTTAAACACATTTTGGAGTTACAGGGGTTCCACTGTAGAGCCCCAATCTCCACTGTAACAAAGGTCATACAGTGTAGAAAGCTGGACGAGTTGTGGTTCCACTTCCCTGAGATCCAGCACAGGGCTTTAATACCACTTGAAAGAAGCCTCAGCAGCACCAGGGCCGCAGGCTTGCTTCTCCGCCTGAACCGGTTTGCCCAGCGGGCCCAGCGAATTCCGGCCCCCACCCCGCCCTCCTGCTCCCTGGGTCTGTAACGGAAATCCAGGAAATCCAGACTCTTCCCTGTCCTCCTCCCCACCCACCACCATCTCCACCCTCTTTAAATTCCATTTTACAGCACGCAAAGCAAGATAGCCTTTGTTGAAAAGTTTAATGTTCTTAATTAGTTGAATTGGTTGGGCTAATTAGAATACCAATTAGAGCTGGTGGGGCTATCTGTGTTTGAAAGTGCTGTGGTCTAGTGTTAATTGCTATTAAACCTTATAGTTTGTGACAGATAGAGGGAGGAGGAATTCACAAAATACTATTTTAAATGTTAAAGGTCCAGGGTCAGAGGGATCCCGCCTGGCAGGGAATATCCCAGGGAGGCGAAAACCAGAGAGAAGAGCACTTGCTGAAGACTTGGCCCTGCGAGGGGTCTCAGCACCCCCCTTTCCAAAAAAAAAAAAAGTTAAAAACCTCCAACGCGGTTTACTAAAATAGCCAACATGTTTAATTCACCTAATGGACTAATGATCTGGAATGATGCTTTTTCAAAACATGAGTGTTTAAGTTGCCAGGGCACGGAAAAGTTTCTGCCATTTCCAAACTGTGTGTCCCTTTTGGGTTTGAACTTGCTAAAAATAAGAAGCAACTCTCACCATGAAACCTTATTATTATTATTTTTTTAATGTCCAGTCAGTGTTTGACTAGCTTTGCATGAGTTTCCTGTCTCATTTGAAGATGACTAAATAGGCAAGCAAGTCCTCATTTATGTTTTTGAACTAGTATATGCATCGCTCCTTGTTTTCTCCATAAGCAAATATGGAATGGACAATTATAGCCATCCTCCCAGTACGTTTTCTGAGCTATGACTTTATTTTCCCTCTATCCCAGCAATAAAGACAGAAGGTATTGCTATCCATTATCGTTGCTGGTAGGCTCTCAATATATCTGTGATTCATTTCCAGAGAATAAACTATGCTGTTTATAGAAAACAAATATAAAGATATATTTTATCATATGTATTATGGCACTGTTAGGAAACAAGGAATCTTGTTAGCTGGTGAATTGCTTTACAAAGGATATAAAAATGTTCAATTCCATTGCTACCTCCAATCTTCTGGGAGGTAAGTGGAGAATAAATTTAAAGCAGACAGGCCAACAAATAAGAGAGTGACTACCAGTGTAGTATCTGTGTATAAAAACTTGTAGGAACCAAAGGTTTATGATCCAGAATTTGCTCCAAGTGTTGCTTAGGATACGTGGTGACATCTGTCTAGATGTTATGAAGTAACATCTAAGTTAAGTTACAGGTAGCGTTATTAAATTCCATTTCTCATCCATCAAATGTCACCCACATTCTACCCATTGTGCTAGATGCCTGCCCTGGGGTTGGGAGAACATACTGCTCAACAAGACCTCACTGGGCTCTACCAGCCAAGACTGGGTGACAGCCACTACATTTCCACATTTGTTTTTTATCCTTCTTACCAACTCCAATTTTTTCAGAACCACTAGTTAAATGTTAACTTTAGATTAAGGTTAAAAATAAAACTCAGGCCCTGGCTGGTGGCTCAGTGGATAAGGCATCAGCCTGCAAACCCAAAGGCCGCTGGTTCAATGCCCAGCCAGGGCACATAACCAGGTTGCAAGCCAGGTCTCCAGCCAGGTCCGTAGCTGGAGGCAGGTGAAAGGTAACCATACATTGATGTCCCTCTCCCTCTCTGCCTCTCTCCCTTCCCTTCTGGCTAAAAATAATAAATAAAATCTTTAACAATAAATAAATAAATAAATAAAATAAAATTCAAGGTACTTGTTTATTTTTAACCTATGTGTGAAGTAATTTTTTTTTTTGTAAAATGCTAAAAAATTAAGTGCTTCATTTTGAAGCATCAAGAGAAGGAAAAACCGAGATAATGAGTTGCAGACCCCAAGTAAAATTTTAACTGGTGACTGTACTGATCCACCGATCTTTCTTCTTTTCCTGTTAAACTGCATTTCGAGTTCCCCATTTCCTTGCATATGTTCTGTAGCTGCTTTTCCCCCCTTGTTGGCAAATCTCTTAGTGAATTTATCCTGGACTCAAACCATAAATGCCTTCCTTAATTCATCTGTGCTGTCATTTAACAAGCATTTGATTACTATCTACTAGGTAGCAGGTAGTGTGCTAGACTCGGATATAAGTAAGACAACTATGTCAATGCCAAGAAGTGAGGTGTTGGGAGAAGGAAATGGTTGTAATATTGCCTGGGGAGCATTGGTCAGGGTGAAGAACTAGGTGCTTCAGAGGACAAAACAATGAAGCCAGGAACTCTGTCTGGGGGCGCAGAGGCGGGGAGGGGAGGTCTGAGTGAGGTAGGACCCTGTGGGGCAGTTATCACTGGAATACACAGTGTAGTGGCCCAGTTGAGGGTTTGGTTTGCTGGTGTTGAGAGGCACTTGATATTTTTTGCACCTGGAAAATATAATGTAAAAGCAAGAAGCGGAACATCAAAGTACAATTCTAATGTAAGACGCAGGTATACTTTTTTCCTAGAATCTCCCCCCCCCCCGAGGACAGGAGTTGACCCAGAACATAGCTAGTTGTGTGGCTTATAAAGTCATTTCATAAATTAACAAACCTCAGTGGCCATTTTACCTACAAGGAACCTAAAGGATTGAGCCAGTATAACATTTTCAAATGTTTCTTTTGGCCTCTAGCCAAAAGCTATGCAAATACCAGAAAAAGTGTATACAATGGTTTTTTTTTTTTTTTTTTTTTTTTAAAGAATAAGAAAACAAATGAAATAAAATTTTATTTCCCTTTCAGGTTGATTTGAGACAAAACCCACCCGGTCTTACTATGAACACATTCATGCCAGGTCAGGCTGTATTCTATTGAGATTCGAATTCTCGCCCTGAACATAGATTTAGTGAAGTCAACTCAAGATACTAGTTCTCACTCACCTTGTTTCCCCAACCTCCCTGGAGTGCTGTGAGCAAACCCTCATTTTACTGTGGGTGCTGAGTGCCTGCTACCGGGTGTCTGTGTGTCTGTGCGTTGGGGTGCACATTTGCAGTTTATCTGCCCTGTGTCATTCTGCAGACATGGCTTCACTCAGTCAACTAGAGCTGAGAGCTTTGAGCTCAGCTCTCAGCTGGAGGAACAAAGAAACTGCAATCAGGAGATGCCCCCCGAAGGGAAGGTGGTCTCCTCCTGCTGTTCCCTGGGGGCCCTCATCTGCACCAAAGGACTGTTTTGACAGAAGCACTGAATGGGGTGCGGGAGTCAAATTCCTGGGACATCAAACCAGGACGATTTTCTGCTTTGCCCACAAATAACAGAAACCCTTCTGCCTTTGGGGACAGGGGGCACCGGGGCTGTGGGAAGCCATGGTTCCCAGGGTCAGTGGGAATTGCTCGCTGCAGGCAAAAGGGGAAGGAACATTGAGCCGAAGAAATGGAGGCAAATAATTTATTACTATTATTTTTTCAAATCGTGAACCCTGATGTCTGGCCCCAGATATCTGAGCATATTCTCCGTTCTGCGAACAAAAGAAACACACATGCTTATTCCACCCTTTTCCGCCTCATCTGGCAGCCGCTTTCTGGTCCAGCAGACACTAACATCTAATGAGTCAAACTTCTCATTTTCAGACTAATCAGTCGGCTGCACTAATTGCAAATGCAAATATGCAAATTTATATTAATTAATTACTCTGCTAATTAGTTCCGCGGTCTTTTTTGGGTAATAAATCATTGTGCAGTGGAAGGGAAACAAGTCCTGTCCCATTTCACTCCACATAAAAATTTAATGTACTCATGGAAGAAAATATAGGAAAGAAAAGACACCCTGAGTTGAGCCCTGAGCTCCCACTGACGAGTCCCCTCCAGAAAGGTGCAATTGGGAGAGGCTTTCACATCTTCGGCAAATGCCATCACTAAGGTGCCTCTTAGCAATTTAATTATCCCATTATGAGCTTCAGAAACAGCCCGTTTTTTCGGTGCTGCAGGCTGTGACAAGGGGCTCGGCCGTGTACCCATGCTGCAGCAAAAGACGGACCCGTAAAGCGGGACTACGGAGGGGACACCGCGTTTCTTTGCTGAGACACTATAGCTTGAGACCCACGGTTTTCTGGGGGTTGTTGTCCTTGCTGTTGTTTTAAGCCGAAGTTGGCAGCCATGCTCCCGGATGAAAAGTTTTATCATTCAGGGTTAGAGAGGCGTTGAAACGCTGTGTCAAGGGGGAGGAGGGAGGGATAGAGGAGCTGGCAGGGGAGAAAATTGTCTCCTGCACACCCAGCTTTAGTTATTTCATCGGTTCCTACTGGAGACCTACTGTGCTTTCAACCTGCCCACTGCGGGGAGAGAGTGGCATGAAAGTGCCACATCGAAACGGTCTCTCCCAATTCTGCTGTGAATTCTGTGAGGTTAAGAGGTTATGTCTGATTTACCACTGTGTTCCCAGCTCTCGGGGAGCATTCGATAAATAATTGCTGAATGAAGGATGAATGAATGAATGATGACGGAATGAATGGCTGCTGCCTTCAGGACCTCAAGTCTCATGAAGGTGACAGTCACTGTTACTCCTGAACAATCTGCCTTTATTATTGAGTAGAAGCCACGTGATGCTCAATGGTTAAGAGGTGAGAGGACAGAGCCCTGGTGATTAAGACTTAGATCCTTGTGTGTTAAATGTCCCCTCATCTCCTTCTTCTCACCGAGAAATGTCTCCCTTAATCCCCATGCTCTTTCCTCTCTATTATGCCTTGCCTGTGTGGGATTTGATGTTTGAGCAAAAAGGGGAAACTGTGATCCACACAGCTGGACAACTTGCGTTCGAGGCCTGGCTCAGTCCTTTGCTGGTTCTGTGACCTTAGGCAGACCCATGGGACTTCGTGGCGTTGGCTTCGTCATCGTGAAAGCAGGAGTGACGGGCTCATCAAGAGGACGGTGGCGGGTGCCAGGGCTTTGCGGTCAGGACTCCACACCCAACCCTCACCCTCCAACTGCTCTCCACCCATGTGACTGCAGGTCTTCATGTTCTATTATTTATAAAAATTCATTTTTGAATGCCTTGAAAAGTTGGAATGTCAGTTGGCATGGTACAAAATTCAGAAAGTATACAAGAGAGTCTGCGAAAAGCAAGTCTCCTTTCTTGCCCCCAAGGCTCTCTCTCCCCGCCCACCCCAGGGGCAATAACTAATCCCTATATATCTTCCTAGAAACATAGAAATAGTGTATCTGTGTGTGGCCGCATGCCTCTGTGTGGTCCCTACACACAAATGAAGGATAGCATACCATGATACTCTCCCGCATCTTACTCTTAACAGACTGGTCCATCTAAGGTCTCCAACTTGTTAAGCCGGCATGTTTTCCATTGTATGACAATGTGACGATTTACTTATATTAACCACCAATTGATGTGCATTTTAATTGTCTTTAATTTTCAGCTAAGACAAAGAGTGCTGTGATTAACATCCTTGTACAGGTTACATTTTGGCCACGTGGAGGTACTAGGAAAATACCTAGAATAGAATTGCTGGATCAAGGGACACACTTTTAAACCTTGAAGCATTGCTAAGCCCTTCTCCAAAGCACGATCCTTCATGACGGCCCCTTCCCAACATCCTTGCCTGGGTGAGTTCTCCACACTGACATTCCTCAGTGTGCCCATGTACAAAGTGGGGTGGGAAGGCCCCCTTTCTCTATGTGGTTGTGAAGGGTAAATGAGATCTTCCATAAATGTTATTTGTTATTACTTTTGCCAGCATTAGCATTATTGTTTTCATTTTCACCACCTCGCGGCTTTACCTGGAGGCCACAGTTGGGAAAGTTCTGTGTATAAGTCTATGCCAACCTCAGGCCTCACTCAGTAAGAGCCCAGGCTGCTTTTCCTTCCCTGTTTTCTCAGGGTGCTTTGTGCCTGGTGGCCTCTTGAGCTAATCTTCACATAGCCTCGGGCATAAGAGCACTTTGCAAGTGCTTTGGAAGGGGTTCTGCAGTTTCAGACTGTTCTGTATATGTAATGCATCCAACACAAATCATGCCTATACTTCATGTCCCACATTAGTCATGTGCCCAAGGTGAGAACAGGAAAAAGGAAGCAGGAGGGATGGAAAACAAGGATGCCAATCAAGGAGATAACGAGGGGGAAGCAATTGTGGAGAAGAGACCCAGGGGCCGGGAAAAGGAATAGGAAGGAGCCAGGGAAGGTGATCAATTGCATTGTGGGTGCAAAAGGAGAACAAGATGTACCGGAGGTTCAGGACCTGGAGAGCTGCGGGCAGAGGTGGAGGCTGAAGGGAAGATGCGAGTATTTAATTAGCCTCTGTGAGCCTCCCCCGTCTCCATGGAGGACTGATTCCACGGCTGCTATTTCATCTCCCTCCTCTTCTGTCCTTAAACTTTCCTCCTCCTTGAGTTCAATCCCTCCCCAAAGTTTCAGCTGCCACTCCGAGGTGACTGACAGCTGGATGCCTTACTGACCTGTTTCAAGTCACCTGCAGAGACCTTACAAGCCCTTCCTAAATGCCTATTCATTTCCAGAAGAGCTTATCTGGAACCAATCTCCTCCTCCGTCTGAAATGCTGTCTCCTTCTCTTTATATTTCACCATATGCTAAGAAACTATAAATAACTTATGCCTTTGTATATACCGGATTAGCAAGGACAGTGTTGCCCAATATCATGTACCCAATCAATGCTTGTTGATTGACTGGTAGACCCACAAATGTCTCCCATGCTTAGGACAACCCCCATTTTCCCCAGTGCCGCACATGGCTCTTATTTTCCATTTTGATAGGAATGCAATTTGGAGGCTATTTTCTCAACGATGAAACAAAATAAACATCATTAGAATATTCCATGCTCGCATTGGCTGATTAACAATTCTTCAGTGGAATCCTCCAACTTGTTTGGGGACAGCCTAGGGAAAGGCCGTGCTGTGGGCTTATGTGTGTGGGAGACCTACCCTTCCACCCTGGAGGGCGTGTGGCTGGGCACATGGGGCTCAAAGTGGGCACAGGGCTGATGGTTTATTTGATGTGAGAGTCTGAGAGTGCCAGTTACCTTAGATCATAGTCCAGCTGATAAAAGGGAAAAGTGAGGCAGAATAAAAGAATATAAAAGGGTATGGCTCAAAATCGGGTGGCGTGAACCTCTAAAATTCCATCTGAAAGAAAAAAGTAAATGTTATTAATACATACCTTTATGGAAAAAATACATAGTTTATGAAGATAAAATAGAAAAGATATAAGCATGTTTCTTTAGATAATTAAATGAAGGACCCTGTGCCATATATTAGATGTGCGTTGAGTATTTCAGTCATATGTTTCCAGAAAAAGTATTTTTAATAGGTTATTTTCTTTTCTAACTTACGTGTTAGATAAGAAATTATTAAGTTTTGCATTTGGTCTCACATTTCTTGGAATTAGCTGTAGTTAAGAATGATGTTAATGAATTGAATTGAGGTTGAATATTTAATGTCCCTAAATGACCAATGAATTGACTTATTATTGGAAACAGTGTCCAGTACATCCACACTGTTGCCACCTCTTCTGGAAGCACGTACTTCTGCACATGAAAACAAAAGCATTCATTTTCAGGAAAAAAACTAGTTAAAACACATACCTTTTTAAAATAAATTTTATATTCATATTTTAGCATAAAGAAAAACCAGAATCATCTTTAATCTTAAAGTCCATAGATGATGAATGCAAACGTTCAGGGCTATACCCTTCCAGATTTTTATCTATAGCTACACTGTCTAGTTAGTATCTACATGTATTCACACTTCTCTACAGATGTGTCTCTGATGTTTCTAGGCTTTGTACAGATGCGGAAGCTGGACTGGTTCCTTAAGGCTTGTTCTGATTGGTTGGAGTCTGTGCTGTTCAGGTTGACAAATACTTTGAGTATCAGCTGGCATATATCTAATAAAAGTAGAGTCAACCTCTCTATATACTGTTTTGGGTCTATGTGTGTGTATATGTTTGTCCCTTATTGGTGCTATTTTTTTTTTTTTTTAAATGCACATCATTTTTATGGGTGCAGAGTATTCAGTCATGAGGATGGATAATAAAAGCAGAATAATAAAAAGTTCATGTTCATTCAACTTCTCCTACATTATGGAACTTTTTGAATAGTTTTCAACTTAATCTCATTCATGTTTATATCATCCTATTTTATGTTTTTTGTTCGTTTGTTTTTAAGATTTTATTTATTCCCAGAGAATGGAAGAGAGAGAGGCAGAGAGGGAGAGAAACATCAATGTGTGGTTGCCTTTCATCTGCCTCCAGCCACGGACCTAGCTGGAGACCTAGCTTGCAACCTGGTTATGTGCCCTAGCTGGGAATCGAACCAGCAACCTTTGGTTCGCACCCTATCCACTGTGTCACCAGCCAGGGCCTATTTTATGGTTTTGATCTTTCCTTTCCCTTTGCTTTCTTTGTTGCTTACAATTCCTTCTACTAATGGTTTTAGATTTCTATACGTATTGGTCTCTAGGAGTCATTAACTTTTTATTGAAAATATTGAATCAATCTTTGTCAGCATTAGAATTTAATCAGTTTGTAATAACTTTTCGGTCTTACTATCCTGTGAGGGTAGATATTTCTGCTTTTATTATCTTTTCCCTTGTCTTATTGTCAGTTGATATTTAAATAATTTGAGGTTATTAGATTCATTTCTTGAAGTACAATTTGTATGTCTTTTCTGAAGACTTGTGTTTAACATTTGCACTGTTGATAATCACATTAGCAATTGTTGGGTTATCAGCTCTGAACTTGACCGCATTCACTGCTTGCTGCCATTTTTAAAGTAACATTTTACATTAAATTATTTACTTTGATACAATTTTCAATGAACTAAAATCTTTTTCTGAGGATATTTGTCAGAGAAAGTATGTGGGTGATATTTTTAGTCCTTACATATCAGAAAAATCTTTCTCTTTAAAAGTAAATGGTGCATGATTTGTTTTCTAAGTTGTTCTTTTTAAAATTCTTCCCTAAGGCCTAGTTCCTGACCTGAGTTCCCCTTCAGGTATTCTTCAAAATGCTTCACATTCCAATTTTTTTTCTTGCTTTGAATTATAATCTAATTTTTTCTCCCTAGATTATCTTTCTCTAAAAAAGTTACTCATGCTTGAAAGTATAGATGTTTTTTTTTATTCAAGTAGAAACCCATGACTAGAATTGTATGTGTGTGTGTGTGTGTGTGTGTGTGTGTGTGTGTGTTTGTGTGTGTATGAGCCTGCATGTGCCTCTGTTCATTACTTTGTGTGATGGACCCATGAAATTCAGATTTATCTAGTATTTTTCTCCATCACAGGAATCTTTCTGTTGTTTCCTATCTTAGATAATTACATCTCCTGTATATTTATATTTTCTTCAATTCTTCCTATTGTACTCCTGTGGATATTGTTGATTTATCATCACATCACTTATCTTTCTGCTTATCCCTTGTTCTATATATATCCTCTTACACCTAGTTCAGGGAGAAGCACTGACACCAGTCTTCCAATTCAAGGATTGTTTTACACATTTTCTCTTCTGCTAGTCACCACTTCTCTTGCACTTTTACATTTGCAAATCCCACTTTTCAACTGAAAGCATCTTCTCCTGGAAGCAGGTACTTCCTCTGCAGAAATGCAACTCTGAAATAGGCTGAATTCACCATAGCATGTATTATTATATATTTTAACTGTGTAACTTGACTATACATTTTTAAAAAGTTCATTGTCATAAATGTATAGTGATTGAGGAATTTGATTCTGATGCTCCTTTTGGTCAAGTGAACCTTTCCCTGTGAGGGGAGATCAATCGTTGTTTACTTTAAAGTTGTATGCTTTTGTTGGTGATTTTATAGACCCCTGTTCACATGTATTTTAATTCCAGACAAAAAGACCTGAAAACAGCGTATAGTTCCTGTGGTGTTATTTTGGCAGATAAAGGTTGCAGATGCCCTAGAAGACAAGTGAGGGATACAGCCAGGGCAGCCTGCACTCGAGACCACAGCTCTCTTCTCTGGCCCAGGTAGCAGGATAGCACCCGATGTCACTCCCTTTACCCTTTCTAAGCCACTGGCAGGATCTGTCTCTTCATGCCGTGGATACTGGAAGACCTGGATTGGAAATGGGAGATGGACCAGCCCCAGGGCACCATGGTCCCTGTGGGTATCATTTGTAGCCACTGTAGACTGGTTTTGTTAATGGCAGAATTAGATCTCAGTTCTTGAGTTTAGCTAAGAAAGAATTCAGAGTCAAGAACTCTGGCTTAAGAACTTTATTGAGAAAGTCACAGAGGTAGAAGTGGCCTAGCTGGGCTGCATGGACTCAGGAGACAGATTACATAGGCCAAAGGAGGGCCTTTGGAGCTTAAGAGAAAGGAAGCCAAGATAATGCATCTGAAGGAAACACAGTGGGAAAGGCACACGCATGCCTTTCCCCCTGTGTGATGGGGGTGTGGGGGAAGAGATGGAACTGGGTCCTTTATCTTAAGGGTTTTTATCTGTTTTTCCAAAGGTGGGGTTCTGGGGAGAGGTCTCAGGGGAAGAACTCAATACAATATTTGTCAGCTTTCCAGGTCTGCTTGGTCAGGATCGTGGTCTCTACTGATTGGTCAGCGCTATCATAGGGCATCGTTAGTCATGGCAGCTGGTCCTGATGTCAGCCATGGTGTTGCTGTGTCTGGTTTTGCTGCTTTTCTGGGCCTGGAGCTGAAACACAGCTGAGGCCTAGATCTTACCTCTAGTTTGACCAAAACTCCGGCTCTGTGGTCACCAGACTCAAGGCTTTGTTCCTAAGATTGTTTGATGCGGGTCAGAACCTCAGTGTCATGAGAGCTTAATGCTTAAGGGAATGGTCGTGCAAGGGCTTGTATGGGAGTCATATGAGGCTATTCTCCACCCCCTTGTTCCTTCTCTAAGGGGGTCTAAGCTGCATGACTAGCAACATGTGAAGGGAGGAAAAGTCACCCTTGGTGTAAAGTCCTTGCTTATAATACTTGTTTTCCCAGGTTTTGCCCATGGCTCGGCACACAGGGCTTTTTGTCCTGGTGACCTTCTGTAGCTGGCCTATGTTCTGCTCTGCTTATACCTGTCTAGCTACGCACTCTATTCATTTTGCCCTCCAACCAGCCAAATATAAGTTAGAGAGGCATGTGGCCCATAAGCTGCCCTGCATGGCATCATTCATATGGTTGAAACTTGTTCCCATGGCCCGTCCTTGACCCCAAGCCCCTTCTTTTCAATCTGGGGGTGTTTGTGAGGTTATGTTTGTCACTTCCTGGGTATTCCATTCCTCAATCTGAGCCAGGCCACTATCGTTGGTCATATATTCTTTGATAGTCCTCGCCTATAAGGACGATCTTCACCTATTTTTATTTTTAGGAACTTGGCATAGTTGGGGAAGTTAATCAAAATGATTAGACCCCTATGAAGGACGTAAAGAGCTATGACCAATTCTACCCTTGTTGGTTTATGAAAACAGAAATGTCTGAGTGAACAATTCAGTAATTGCCATGGGTCATCCTCTCCGTGATGTGACCCATTCTCCTCTACAGAGCCATTCAGATTTCGCATTTTCTTCTTGATATTTGGCATCACAACAATGTAGATGCCACTCGTGGATCATGAAGATCAAAAAAAGATTTCCCCCCAAGTCCTAAGATCTTCCAGGAAGGGGTACATTTCAATGGGGTCCCCAATGCCTGGGACCCTCTCTGGCATGTTTACAGATAACAGTTTGTTTACCGATTTCTTTCAGGTTGCTTTGCTCTCCTCCTCCGTCTCCCTTGTTAAGGCGTAGGTTGAGCCTTACAGTTCAGAAGTTAAGCACGCTAGGATATTTACTTAAAAGCAATCGTACTTCCTGCTTTTTCTGGGGAGATGGGCTCGCCATGACACTAGATGCCTCCTCCCGCCCCCATGTTGATTCACATTAAGGTGGTGGACCAGCCTGGATGGGTTCAGGCCAGGGAAAGCACGGACCCCTGTTGCTAGCGAATGGTTTCCCTTCCAACCTTTAAAACTCCACAAGTTTGCAGCCATTAATTCTTAAGGGTTTTGACAAATCTCCTCAGTTAAATATTAAATAATAAATATGGACCTGATGGTAACGGGGCTTTGTGAAGTCTGTTTGAAGTGTCCTTTAAAATATTAAATTCAAATAAGTGATTGAATCAGAACAAAGGCTGTGTCTTAAGGCAAATTCAGCCAAGTCTCCTTAACCTTTGAGCTTTCAACATAGATTAGGCAGCCAGGGCCCCACGTGCTTTCAGAGCAAATTGAAATGGGAGTTTGAAGCCAGCCTTGCAAATACAGGTAACCCACAGCCAGGCTTGATCTGCCTTTGCAACCTTGGGGGGAGGGGGGTTCCACTGCTGTCGTTTGATAAGAATGTGATTTTTTTTTCTTTTTTGCTTACATTCAAAGAAGCAAATCTTTGAAAATGCTCGCGTTGGGCACTATGTTTATTCCTTGTCAATGTCTTCCATATGAAATCTGTTCTGCTGATTCTATCTACCACATTTGGAGCCCTGAAAAAAAAAATCTGTTTCCTATCTGCCCTTTGCACTTAGCTTATTTTGTTTTCCACTTCTTCCAAGTTATCTGTCTGGAAGCAGCCTTGCTTCTAAAGCAGGCGGTGGGTCCTAGGGGAGGAGGGCTTGGGGAGATTACCCCGCACTTCAGGGGCTCGGGGGCCCCCTGACACCTGGGTCCGGAGCAGGTAAAGAAGCGGACGTTACCAGCTGGGCTCAAAAGCCCGGTGAAGCCACTCCCGCCTGCTCCCAGCTCCCTCGCCCCGTGCCAGGCTGGGGCGGCACCCATTATTTCTGCTCTTGGGCGCGCCTCCGCCGCTGCGTCACCATCTGCCACCCCGCGTCCTCACCACTGAGCAGCCCTCCGCAGCTCCAGCCCGAGTCTGCGTGGACCGGGGACTCCAGACGCCAAGCCGCCCAGAGCCGGGGTGTGACACAGCAGGCCACAAGGCTCTCCCGCAAAAGAAACCTTGTCGTAGTCGTGATAGCAGGACGTGGGTCCCGCGTTGGGAGCCGTGTGGTTGGCTTCAGGGGCACTGGAAGGTGTGAGCGTGTCAAGGCAGAGACAACCACCACGCGCCCTGCAAGGGGTGCTGCGGGCAGCACGAGCTCCTGAAGGCAGCGGGCGTGAGACCCCCACCCTTCTCGATGCCGCCCCCACCCGCCTGGTGAAGGCTCCATCGCGGGCACAGGGGTCTTCTTAACTCCAGAAACGGACGAGGAAAGCAGCTCGCAGACCCAGGAAAGGGGAGAAAGGGTCCAAACCAGTCAAGAGAGGATGGAGATCCAGGGAGAGAGAAACCTTCCTTGGAAACCGAGGAATGAGAGGCTCCTCCTTCCTCCACAGGAAAGAGACACAGCATCCTGGTGGCGGCGCCCGGGCTCTGGAACCCCCTGGCTGGAGCCTCGTTCCAGGCCTGATTGTCACTTGTCTCCCGGGCCTCGCGCCTCTCGCCCGAACCGTGTGGCGCCCTTTCAAGGCACAGCCTCAGGCTCCAACGTGTCCCTCCTGTCCAAGCCACTAGGGGTCCTCATGGGTTTGCTCAGGCCCGAGCCCAAGCTGGCTGGGGCGGGAGAAACCACCAGAAAGAAGCGTGGTGGGAGTTCTCTGCGGGGCCGGGCGTGGTCTTGGGCCAGTGACTCCGTCCCGAGCCTCAGAGGGCGGCCCTTCGCAATGGGGAACAGAAAGGGGTCAGAGTGCGAGGTTCGCGGGACCGACCACGTGCCAGCCAGACACAGCTCTGCTTTGGGTGAAATTCCTCCCAACAAAGCCTGAGTGAGACAAGGACTTAGGAGGCAGCTTGCTTGGGAAGGGTGGGTCACAGCCGGCAGAGGTGCGGGTGGGGACTGGAGAGCCAACGTAAGGACATGCTGTGGGTGGCGGTGGGGTGCTGAGGACATAGGGTCGCCGTTCCAGTGGGGCGTCCTCAGAAGACTAGAGCGTTCCCTGCAGTGTGTACAGGTGTCCAGAAGGACAGCGGGCTGGGCCTTTATCCATGGGCTCCTATCTACCCAGGTGCAGTGGCCCCTGCTGATGATGCAAGTGGGAGTCAGGTGGAGACACTGGTGCCACTTAAGGTGAGTGAGCCTGAGGTCCCTGAGCTGCCACTGAAACCAGAGATGAGCCGAGTGGGGATGCGAGGCAGGTACCTGAGCTACAAAGCTGAGTACCTGCCTCACACGTATCACGTGAGTGCCACACATATCCTGCCGGTCCACTTGACACCTACCGTGGATCCGATGTCTTCCCTCGGGGTTGGGGTAAGCATTCGAGGTGGCAGTGATCATTGTGCCCAATGCTGGATGGGAGGGTGTGTGTCCACTCTCGAAGAACAAGCCCTCCCCTGGGGACCATGGTGTGCTTTGCGGGAGGAGTGGGTGTGAGAAGGAAAAGGGCCATCCATCACCGAACCCTTCGAGACCCATTCAGCAACACCTCTAGGTGCTAAGACCTTCTTCAGGGGACACGTTCAATGAATGAGTGTGGTCGTCCGATTTTTCTTTGCCCTCCTGGGTAGGTGCAGGATCCTAGATATTTTAAAGGTGATCAATTAAAACACCAGGAGGCTGAAAATCATCACCATAATGTAAAACACTCAGAGAAAGTGAGTAGCTCTACATTCTTGAGGGTGGATGTGTAAAAGTTTTTCAGGTTAATTATGACTACATTCCACAACGTAGTCACTTCTCCTAGCCTAAATAAATGAACTTGTGTTAAATGGATAGGAACTTGTGAACACATCTGTCAAAAGATTAAAAAATTTTTTTCTTTGTATGCAGTGGACTATGCGGTGGGTCCAACAGCAGAGCAGCTCTGAGTTGGTGGCTAGAGTAATCGACATAACCTCATGGGAGTGAAGAAATGCCAATGTGCTTCTTATTGATTAGGGCCTGACTCCCCCTACATAACACACATCTATACTGATACTTAGGGGTACTGATACATCCGTTTGTCAGAGATGAATTGCTTTTAGTTCTTAGTGAAATTTTACCAACACCTGATCGTGATGAGCCAGGACTGCACTTAGAACCCAGAGACCATCTATCACACCATTTTGAAACCATGTTACTTTCTGGTCCAACTGGTCAACCTCAGTTCTTTGCCTAAAAAAAAAAAAAAAAAAAAAGTCTAGTACTCAGTTTTAAATTGCCAAGTATTTTGAAAGATATATCTTTATAAATGTAATGTTTACATTTTTTTTAAAGATTTTTTTTATTTCATTATTTTTTTAGAAAGAGGGGAAGGGAGAGAGGGAGAGGGGGAGAGAGACATCAATGTATGGTTGCCTTTCACCTGCCTCCAGCCACAGACCTGACTGGAGACCTGGTTTGCAACCTAGTTATGTACCCTGGCTGGGGAATCGAACCTGCGACCTTTGGGTTTGCAGGCCAGCGCCTTATCCACTATACTACCAGCCAGGGCTACATTTTTAATTGAATTTATTGGGGTAACATTAGTTAATACAATTATATACATTTCAATGGTACAATTCTATAATGTGCACATCATATTTATATTGTATTGTGTGTGTGTTCACCAACCCAAATCAAGTTTCCCTCCATCATCATTTTCCCCCACTTTACCCCCTTCTATCTCTCTCCCCCTCTTAACCACTATACTATTGTCTAAGAGGTGGGATTTTGTTGTTGTTATTTTTTGTTTTGCTTAATCCCTTCAAACAAAATAGAAACAGACTCATTGCTACAGAGAGCAGACTGACAGTTGAAAGAGGGGAGGAGGAGACTCGGGCTGGGTGAAAGGGTGAAGGGATTAATGTTTACATTAAAAAAAATATAATATGTGTGTGTGATATTTGCCCCTCTAGAAAAATGAAAAAAAAAATTTCATGGTATTATCCTCATGTTCTAATCAAGAGAATACTTAGGATAACCAGGTGTACATTATTTACCAAGTCAAAATATGGAGTACTACATAGACAATAACAAGATCCTATTTTGGTAATGGAAACTCAGCACTTTATAGCCCCTAACATATACATCAACATTCGACACAAGCAAAGTCAGAAAACTTGAACACAGAAATCCGAACTCAGCCGTAACCTCAAGATTGAAAGCCATTTAGATCCCAAGAATAAGTAGCTGACAAAGAGAATTTTCACAGATTAACATTTTTCACCTGGGTTTTATATTTCTGAAAGAAATACACTCTGCATTGGTTATGCATTGATCAAACTTTTATTGTGCCAGCTGTACTTCATAGACCTGAAAGAGTGATTCAAGCAAAACAAAAGAGAACATAAAAGCACAACTCTAATGGTTTTAAATCCCAAAGAGGCAATTACAAGTTTGATTCCAGTGATGCAGCTGGACTCTATTGGAAAACTAAACACCTTATCCATATTAAGTAGTTATGAAGGCTAGGGCTCGGGACGTAAATAATAAATTTGCACTGTAGTCATATTTGCAAAGTACATCCCTTTTAATAAGTGGAAAGGATATGGTAATAAATTTCACACTAATCCATGTGCCAAGAAGAATTTTACAGAGCTGGAATGTATTAAGGCAGGTAAAAAAAAAGTGAGGTCTGAAATAAGTAATCATTGAGATAAAACAAATGCAGAAAGATGAGAATCATGTGCACAGGGTTGGATTGTAACTCTTTAACCACTTGGAGCTGGATTCCGCCTAATGCAGCTTTTTGTATGCATGGTGTTTCTCTGCCTCTCTTTAAAAGAAAAATGAAAGTAAATGGGGCATTGTGCTGCTTCCTAAATTAATGCACAGAAGCCTAGGACAAGACACTCCTAGAACTAATTATTGCATAGCTTAGAATATCTTTTCTCTTCCCCAATTTTTAGGCCTCGGAATGAGAAGAGTAAAGTATTTATACAGGATGCCATTCAGGATTAAGCAGGCTGGCTGGGGCTCTTCCAACACCCCTCGGAGTGCTCCAGATATGTTCATGAATCTATAGATCTGCCAGGCGTTTAGGGTCCATTACATGTCAGGCACTGGGGAGGCAAAGATCATAAGGCACTGTCCCAGACCACAAGGTGCCAGTGTTTGAGGGGGGAGTAGGTGGGCACAACGGATATTCCTGGTAAAAATAAAAAATTGCTGAAGTGTAATAGAAAAATTCAGTGTGGGGATGCACAGTGAAGGCCCACTTAGTGCTTTGTCTTGGGAAAAGAATTTCAGACAAGGACTCAATAGAGGAGTGAGACTTAAGTTGTTTTAAATAATTTTTTTAAAAACTCTCACTTTAAAGCTTGATGTAACCATCACAAATTATGTTTCCTCAATGCGCCACTCACAAAAACTGATCCCAGTTCTTACCAAGGAGAATCTGATGATTACCCATAAAGTAAAATATAAAACTGGATTCCTTTTTCATGCCAAGCATAGAATGTTTTTAAAACTTAAATGTAAAAAACAACAAGTAAAACATTTAGGAGAAAAGGTAAGATTGTGTTTTATGAAGTGGGAACAGGGAAAATAATTCTCAATTCTCAAAAAAAAAAAAAAAAAAATCCCACAATAACTAAAGGAAAAGAGAAATGATTTTAACATTAACATTAACATTTTATGTTAATCAAAAGGAAAAAAATTCTGAGAAGACACCACACAGACTGGAGAAGAAATTTCTAACTTGTATAACCAATACAGGATTAGTACCCAGAATATATGATAGTTACAACCAATAAGAAGAAAATTAAAAATTAGAAAAATGGGTAAAGAAATAAAAAAAGAAGCACGTGAAAAAATGTCCAACCTGCTCAGTAATCAGGAAAAATGCAGATAAGACCACAGACTTCATACCTGTCAGATTGCCAAAAACAAGAAAGCCTGAGACCACAAATGATTGACAAATACATGGGACCACTGCAACCCTCACATACCGAGTAGGGCAAAGGTAGGCTTACATTTGTTCATATGAAAACTAATACAGTAATTAAGAAATATAATACAAGAATAAACTGTTTTTGCATAATTACTTTTAACTATACCTACTTGTAAACCTACTTTTGCCCCACCCTGTACTGCTGGGGGATTGTCTGAAAAACAAAAAAGCAAAATCTAGTAAGGATGAACATGTACTTCTAACATGTTCAGAATTTTACATATTGAGATGTGATCCTTAAAGAATTTTATTCTTGGGGAGTAGAACCTCATGAGAGAGAATATTATGGGGTTGGGGGCTGGGAGGTAAAGAGAGCTCAGGGAAGAAATACATTTTCTTACGTCCAGCCCTGCCATTTTATACCTAAAATCTGCGTAGCCAGCTGTTTTCCCAACACAGCATACATTCGACAAAACTTTGCATGTGCTTTGATTGTTATTTTCAGTTTCTTACAAACTCAGATACACTCCGACACTTGTCTGGTTGCTTCCCAGCACCAGGTAGAATGCCTGCTCTTTGCTGTCTTCCTTGAAATCATGTGGGTCATGGATTAAATTGTGCAGCATTTCCACTCTATAAGACAGCATCGATGACACCTGATTTCCTATTGGCTATGTTCTTTGTAGCTAATGATCTTGTAAAACTGAAATATTTTAGGAGAACATTTCTGACATGACCGTACACTGCTACTTTATGAAAATACATAATGCAAGTATGTGTCTATTGTGCTAACACCGATTTTGGGAATGTTTCAGGTTTGAAAATGCCACTTCTCCTTGCTTCATACCAAGGTTTTGTTAGCCTGAAGCCTTTCACCTCTCTCATCTAATGTAATTGAGACTGATTGATAGGAATCCAAAGTTAAGCAGCACCGTAGCACTGAGGCAGAAAAACATTTTTATTGTGTCCCTTCCTGTGACATTCAATTTAAGGTCATGCTATGGCTTTGAAACCAGGCAATCGAATGGCCTGCATCCTGCCTCAGGTGCTCATGAACCCCCGTCTGAGCTGCACTACCCCCTTAATGCATTCTGTCTCACTGTTGGAGCTAGGTTCTTGGAGTAGAGAATGCTTGAATATAAATCCTGACTCTCTCATATACTGGTTGGCCGATTTTGGGTGAGACATTTAATTCTTGGAGCCTCAAGTTTTTCTCATGTGTTAAGTGGTGGGGGGTGGTGGTGGGGGTAAATTCCATTCCCAAAAGATTGTTGATTTACTGTGAAACCCAGAGCTGGGGAATAGAGAGGTGGACAGAATAGCCATTGCTGGCCAGAGAATTACTAGAAGGCTCTAGCAAGGAATTTGCACCAGGGAGAAGTGAAGTTTGGGGTTGGTTTGAGGTTACTGTCCAAGGGCCGATTCTGTCTACAGCATGGTGACCATCAAGCAGACTGTCCCGTAGCCCAAGCCTCATGGCTTCTGCCCAAGTCTCAAGAGGAATAGTGCCATAAAGAACAAGTCAGAAGTGGCACCAAGGGCATTAAGATGCTGTGAGCAGAAGCCAGCACTGTTACAGCTGTTGTAGCAGGCATGGCCCTTGGAGAGGTAGGGCAATGTCCGCATAGGAGCTTAGTGATGACATGCGTCATGGGCGTGGTCATGAGCTATGTTTTCACTGACTGCAGTTTCTGCTAAGAAATGGGTAAGGGAGAAGCTGGAGAGAAATGCTGTCTTCCCAGGCTGGGCTTGCTGTGCAAATCCCGGTTATCTTCCTCCTGAGTGAGAGCTCATGGACCTGCATGTTCCCGACTTCAAGGCCTACTTTCTGTCTAGAGGGCTTGCCATCAGTCCCCCGTCCACCCTGAATTTGTCTATCTATCATTTGTGTTATTCTTAGAGTATGATTAACCACATGCCACATATCTGGGTTATTATTAGTTGAATTTTACACAACCTTTGTAGTATATAGAATATGAATATAGCTTTCACACTTTTACAATTTTTCCTCAGCATCCTTTTCTCTCCAGATACTCAGACTTGTGAATCTCTCTATCCCAGTAGCCTTGGTTTTCCCTACAAGCCTTACTTTTCCCTATAGCTTTTGATTATGTGTGTTTCATCACTTGCTATTTGCTGTTAGAATGATGGTGTTGCAGATTGAATGGGGTCATAGTAAGAAGACTTGTCTATCAGCCGGTCACCCTGTTTTCTGCTGGTGAAGACTTTACAGTCATTCTCTTATTTATTTTACATCATGTTTCCCAAAGTACTTTTTAACATTTTCACTTTCAATTGAATTTTTGTAAGTTAAAATGTTGAGCATATTAAAAACCTATGTATCCTTGGTGTTGTTTGAACACCAAACGATGAGCTTAGCAGTGAATTTGCCAGGAAGGTACAATTTTGTGTATATCTAGAACAACAATCAAAAGCAACGTTTTTAGAAAATGAGCAATACTTGATTTTAAATTTAGGATAAAGTTGGCACACAGCATATTTCTAAATCAGTACTTTTATGCATTAAAAATTAGTAAAATAACCCATGAATAAAGAAAGAGAAGAAGAAGGCAATAAGAGGAAAGAAGAAAAAGGAAAGAGGGAATGTCATGTATAGTTTCCTCTGAACATGTGAAATCATGTCCATGTCAGTCTTTGTCAGAGTGTGCCAGTGGAAACACTGTCAAGGTCATGGAACAGCTCAATGGCTGGCTTTTGGGCCATGCCTTCAGCATTCACTAACCATTCTTCGAATAGTTACCATGTGGCCAGGGCACTGTGCTTGCCTCTAGGAAATGGAACCCTTGACTTCCATGTTTTCAAATATGTCTTAAACAATACTTATGTTGGGCATTCCTTAAGAAAGGAGTGCCTTTTCAAACAACCCAAGAAATGTTCTTGACAAAAAGACTTGTGCTGAGTTACTTTTCTAGATGACAGGAACTTTTGTGATGACCCTATCCAATTTCCTGGTATTGTGGCTAAATGAGATGGTTTGGACAAGATTGTTTGCTGCAGGGTGGAGGTGTGGTTTTTGGCTTTGAAACCGAATGGAAATAATGGAACAGAACAGAATAATACAAAATCAGTCTGGCCTGTAAATAGATTGAGCTCATAATCCCATTTATTATCTTCCATTCTAAAAATCTACGAGAATATTCATAAATGATTCTAAAATGTGTCAGTTCTTTTGGATCAGCTCTGTCTCTGATCTCTAGTGCAATTATGTGATAAAATAATTATGGGGGCTGGGTGGCCATCTTGGCAGGAAGTCCTTAAGCTGTGGCACGGGGGACTTCAGTGCACCTGTAGGAGGAAAGGATGCTAACAGTCCTTGGAGGAAGAGTAGCGGTAGAATCAAGGAGAAGAGAGAAGGGCAAAACCTTTCCTTCCTCCCATTCTTTCTAACTGTGGATCCTCTTCCTTTCACGTCATTCTTCCTCCTCCAAACTCTTCGGTTCGAGCTTGCTGAGCTCCTAACTGTATTCTCCCATTAGTGTTGGCCTTCACTTTGAGGGTCATATTGATTTCATATTGGAAATATATATAGGCTCATCGCCTTTATAATCCAGGATTTTTGGTTTCTTGTCACAAGTACTTGAAATTCTCATAGAGCACAAATATGCTGGTTCAGTTTTTGCCTTTTTTTTTTTTTTTTCCTAATCAAGGTGTCTCCTGAAATTCTTACAGAAAGAGAATGAATGATGTTGAAAACCAACCTGTTTATGTATACAGTACATTTAGGAATGGGCTTCAAAATAGGCCCCATAAATAATTACCAAAGGTCACACATACAAAAATGATTGTGAAAATACCACCCTCTAATTATGATGTAGAGATGGAGAGGTGTCGATGAGAGGAAATATATATATTTCTTCCTGAAAGCTAAGGACACTTACTTATCTATGAGTATTTATTTGTTCAATTATAGGCATACTGGGCATTGTCGTTCAAATGTGTGATACTCAGTTTAGGACTTGGAAGGATGATGCCACTCCTATAATGGCAGTCTTTAAAAGCATTTCCTATTGTCAGACAACCAAATCGACTGGCATAAGTGTATGACAAATTGTGAAACAGTTGATTAAACCAGTTGCCAAGTAGAGTTTCATTCAAATGATAACTCAGTGTTCGACACATTTCAGCAAAGATCATATGAAAAGTCTTTATTTAACCAAAGCAGAAAGCAAGATCACCCTTCTTTTATTTTCTCAAAGATAATGTGGTTATAATAATAATTTGACAATTTTTGGTATGCACAATTTCTGGGCTTGGTTCACTAGAAATGGCATTTATTTTTGCCAGTGAAATATATGATTATATAGTAGAAAAGGGTGACAGATTAGAGAATTTTTAAGGTTCTTTATGTTGCAGAAATAACCACAAAAGTCAACTGATATTCTCAAGGCTATACAGCCAGGGCAGTGCCAGAATTCAGGTCTCCAGGTTAGCTGGCTTTTTGTTCTTCTGATAACAATGAACTATCTACTTGTTTTTGGATATTTCTCATGCCTCCCAAATTCCTTGGAAATGCACTCTGATGCAACTATTTTGGGGACAGACTGATGGTGGAGATGTTTCATTCCAGGTGGGGACAAGCATAGAGGACAGAGGACAGGGTAGCCTCTCTCCTTCTGTCCATCATCCCTAATCCTAACCTGCTCCCTGCTGCCATGTGGCTGACTCTCCTCTTCCTTTATGCTGTCCTTTTAACCACGTTACCCTGCTACAGGAATGCCATAATGGGGACCTTCACTTAGCATCATTGGACAGAATGGTAAGATGCCCGCCCCCCTCCATGTTTTCTAACATTTGTTGCATGGTATTTGCTAGGACTTTTAGAAAAGTTTAAACAATAACATGCAAATGAACACTCTAGTTTTATTTTCGATTTTATGGCATTCATGACATGTGTGCTGCTTTTCCTTAGCCCTGCATTAATGATTGAAACTGGCCTTCAATCTCAGAACTCTTCCTGCAGAACGGGGTGCCATTAATACAACTCTACCCCCATAGCTGCCAATTGTCAGGAACGAGCAGATGATGAAAACCATTTGTCATTCACACGCCAGAGTTTTGCCATGTGTAGAAAAGTGTTTTCCTTCATCCTATTTACTTATGGATTTCTTTCAATTTTGTGGTGGTGTCATTTGACGCACTGACTTTTATAATTTTGATGAACTCCACTTTGTTGTTTTGTTTTGTAGCTTAAGCACTTGGTGTTGTAACTAAGAAAATGTCTAACCCAAAATGACAAATATTTACTTATATGTTTTCTTCCAAGAGTTTCATAGTTTTAGCTCTTACATTGAAGTTTAGGATTCATTTTGAGTTAATTTTTCTGTATAGCATGAGGTAGGAGTCCAAATTCATTAATTTGCATGTAGATAGTTATCCCAGTAACATTTGTTGAAAAGGCTAAACTTTTGCCATTGAATTTATCTTGGATCTTCGTTGAAAATCACTTGAGCGTAAATGTGAGAATTTTCTTCTGAATTCTCACTTCTTTTCCATGGTTATGCAATACATCTATATGTCTATTGTTATACCATCACCATATTGTCTTGATTTCTAGAGTTTTATAATAGATTTTGAAATTACTAAGTGTGAGTCCTCCAACTTTACTTCTCTTTTCCAAAATTGCTATTTCCAGGTTTATTTTTGCTGTGTCTCTGAAATATTTCATTTGGAGGGACATTTACCAGAATTCATGGTACCACAGTCAGTCATCTTCTTTTTTTCTCTTATTTCTTTTTCCTAGCATTTTCAACCCCCATATGGATATGGGGAGGCTGGGTTAAGGAAGAGATTAGGGGATCATCCTTCATCCATTTTCAAGAATACTTCAACAAGTACAGAAGATGAGGGAAACTCTCATCCTTCCACAGATGTAGGCCCCACATCTTCATTTTAGCAAACAGATTGGGGAGAGAGACAGAAACATCTTTTCCCATCCTCTCTGCTCATGCTCTCATTTGGTTCCATAAGGTCGCATGAACTGAAGGCTGAGTAGATTCCCCTCAACCTCATTCTACCTTCTGCATATCTGAGGTGGGTGTCCCGCCAGTGCCCTCCACAATGAACACTGGAGTTGCTCATGGCCAGCACCAGCGTTGGTAGTTTATGCTCATAACTGGATGATAAATATTTTGAGTAACACCCCACTCAGCACACATGTCAATTACCCCTAGAAACCAAGATGTGATTACCTTTCAGGCTAAGCTTTGCTGCTGTTACAAGCTTTCATTCAAGCTGGACTTGGAGCTATACGCCAGGTGCGACTCTGTGTTGGAAGTCTCCATTGGATAGCATAGCTCAGTCTCTAACTGCTTTGAGTAATTTCATTTAATAATCATTTTGATTTTCCCTGAGAGGAGGTTAGGCTCATTGGGAGGTGAATTCATTCTCTCAAGTCATTAAGGTTCCAGTTAGTGCTCTGCAGCTATAATTAATTAAACTATACTCAACTTCCCTAAAAATGAAATTCCAAATATCTCTAGTGAATTTGAGATTCACTTGGAATAGATCGAGGCATGAATATACCAAAATCTGTGTTTTTCTTGAGATTCATCTTATTCATGTTCTTTGCCTCCTGGCCCATTGCGATGGCGGCATCTTGTGAGTGAGGGCATTTCCACTTCTGTAGCTTACAGAATTTTTTTTTTTTTGCTAATCTAAATGTTTTATCTGGTAATATCTGAGAAGAGGATGATAGACAGTAAAAGGGAGGAAGTGTTTTTTATTTTAATTAAAATGCTAACATAAGGCATGATCATTGAGTGATTGCATTACAAAGCAGCTACTTGCTCTGCCACAGTTAAGTGTGATTTGATGCGTCCATTATGAGTCCCTGTTCTCAAGGGCTTATATCTTGGCCAAAATAGTCCCTCCAGGCTGCAACTTGGCAGACATCTCAGCCTAATTACTGTCATTTTCCTTTTTGGATTAAGAAAATGGAATTATTATAGTGCTTTAAGCGTACCCACCCCCATATTTTCAAAGGTCTATGTTTATAGGCACATAAATCGTGGGCTCTTGAGCCTTTCAAATAAAATGCAAGAATCAAAGAACTTCTCTAGGACCCGTGAGCAACTTGATGTAGAGTTTCATGGGCAGGGGCTCCTCCTTTCTCAAGCAACTGCAAGAAGGATTCAAGGGCATCACTGTGTGAATAATGAGGTTGGTGGGGATGTCAAGAAGATCAGTGCTCTGCTGCTTTCAATAAGCAGGTGAGGTGCATTCCGTGCTCCGAGTTTGTAGCCACCATCACATTCCTCTCCCAGCTTTCAGCTGTTTCTCTTGAATTGTCCTACTACACATCTGACCTCCATTTTCCTCAGTCATCTTTACCCACCAACATGCGGAAGGAGATTAGAGGGTGTTTAAGGTTCCTGCTATAATGAGAGAAATCCTGGGTCAGCAATATTCTCTGCAGATGTCTCCGGTGCTGGGCTCTGAGAGACCATAGAGTAGCATTAGTAGCTTTACCAAACCACCTGGTAAGTGACCGACTTGCGTGCTTCTGCAAATGACTAACACAGTACTGCCAGAATTATTTGCAACACTGACCACTGTGGATAGAACTAAAATTTCCAGCATTTTCTTACATTTTTATATCCCGTTTGACTTTTTTTTATAATGTGAGGCATGTCACCGCCTCCTTCAAGTGTGAGAATCGTAGAGTAGGCAGAATGGTCCTATAACTTTTAGATAGTTTTGTGGACAAAACCTACCATCTATCATTTGCAAGTGTTTATGAAGGAGCCAGTAAGATTTCTGCAGTTTATAGCTTGGAATTCCCTGGGTTCTTGCTTGTAAGTCTAGATATAGGCTATGAATATGGACAATGTAGACCCAGGCTGAATGTAGCCGTGAAATAGAAACAGACTATGTGGGCTTTTCAAAAAGGCAACAGGAGTTGGTAGAAAAAATTCTGTTCAGTTTTCTACATTGTACAGCCCATGTAAAAGGACTGTGGAATCACAATGTTGAAGATGCTAGAAAGAAAAGTTTGCTGACTCAGCTCCTCCTAAGAGGTTGGCATGAATGAGTCACATTTATGGAGGGAGAAGAAACACATGTAGTTGGCAAGGATTTCATTTATTGAGAAGGTTTGGTATTTTCGTGAGTGCAATGAGCAAATAAAGTCTGTCAATGGGACATAAAAATGAAGCCTACAGCAAGTAAATTAAAATCTGAATGGTAAAACTGACTATATTTTAGTTGAACATAACTCCATGGAAGACTATTAAATTACCACCTTGGAAAAGAAGTGCAAACAATGTGATAATGAGCTATGAAACCAAAATTTAGAACAGATAAACTGGAAAAAATTACAGGTACCCCAGTGTAAGAAATGCACAGTGCTGATGATATGAAGTATGAATTATTTATATCTTCTTTAAATGTGGAATGTAAATTTGTTTGAATTAATTTCTGTTTGGGAAATTACCACACAGTAAACACGGCTGTGTAATGTTTACAAGAATATTTTCCCTCCTAAATGTTATTAGTATTATTTTATTATTATTGCTGTTGTACGGGGAGGAAGGGAAGATAAAAATAATACTATAGATTGAAGCAACCAAGTTATAGCGACACTGGAAAATCCAATCTTTCCTTGCTAGGCAACACTTAATGTCAAAAGTTGCTAAGTGCCCTGATAGGTGGCACAGTGGGTAAGGTGCCGGCCTGCAAACCCAAAGGTTGCTGGTTCGATTCCCAGCCAGGGCACATAACCAGGTTGCAAGCCAGGTCTCCAGCCAGGTCCATAGCTGGAGGCAGGTGAAAGGCAATCATACGTTGATGTTTCTCTTCTTCTCTGCCTCCCTCCCTTTCCCTATCTCTAAAAATAATAAAATCTTAACAAGTTTCTAAGTAACGTTTTCCATACTTTTCAACAAAGGCTAGCCAAACGCGTGTGTAATGGTCTGAACTGTGTTGCCTCCAAATTCTAGGTCGAGGCCCTAACCCACTTATGCTTGGCGAGGGGGCTGTCATGAGGTAATCAAGGTTAATCAAGGTTAAAGGAGATCGTAAAGGTGGGGCCTTAATTCAATATATCTGGTGTCCTTAGAGCGGGAGAGGAAGAGAGCGCTCTCTGTCCCCTGTGCATGACAGAGGAAAGGCCACGTGAAGCTGCAGCGACGACTCCAGAACAGGAAGGGAATTAGTTTGACCAAAATATGGGTATTTAACAGCAGAACTAAGATCCAGTTCTCCCAGCTCTTTAGCCATTGATCTTCCTAAGCTATGGAATTTCTGAATTGATGCTGAAGACTTTGTAACCCTTACCAAAATAACTACACCGCATAACACACATAAATCATGGGCGGGGGGAAAGATCTGAGTGAATGCATTTCATTAATTAACATTAATATGTACTAATCTATCTCAGCTACTCGGAGTGTTTTTATGCTTTCTTGCCATTTTTCTTCTCCCCTATTCTGGTTAAGCGAAAACTGTGGTCTGGATTCCCAGAGGCCAACCAGACCAGCTTTGAGCTTCTAGGATTGTAACTTCTCTGTGACACAGTTTCTTCAACCTGTACGTCAAGAAGGAAAGAGGTACTAACCTCATAGTATGGCTGAAGGACTTTAACAAAATAAGACATTAAAAAACACAGTATAAACTGGTACATATTAAGCACTTACTCTATGTTAGTTGTCATGATGGATAAAACTGTCCCATAGCTGAGTTTCAAATGATGGTGGTTACTACTTTCTTATTCTCTTGTAGGAAGAGATTTCTTCTGGCTGGAATGACTCCTTATCTTCCTTTTGAGATTATGGGTAGAGAGTCAAGTTCATGAGGCCAGAGACAAGCCATGCTTTCTTGCATACTCTCACTCAAAACGTTGAGAGCCAAACACTCTGTGAGTACAGAGAGAATGTGAGGGCTCTGGTCCATGATGAGGGGTTTATTGATCACTAAAGCCAGTTGAACTTGCATGGTGTCTTCCTGCTGCCCAGCTGTCCCTGAAGCCTACCTTAGCCCTGCAGGGACCTTGTTCTCATGAGTGCCCTGATCCCTCCCCACACTGAACTTCTCAAAGCTCTCCCAGTTCATGAACCCTTGAGCCATGCTGTGTCTTTGCACCTAACTTTGCCTGCAACATTCTCCCTACTCCTGCTCTGCCTGCCCGACACCCCTCTTCACCTTTTCTTGGAAATGCACAAACGCTAATGCCAGTTCCTCCCTGAATCCTCAGCGCCTGGTTCTCACTTGTTATCATAGGGTGTGTGTTGTGTCTCTCTTGCCAACCGTGGGCTCCTTCTGGGCAGAGACCTGTGTGGCTCACTTCCACACCCCCAGCTCCTAGCACGTGGCTTGGTCCATGAGAAGTGCCCACGCAGACTTGGTTAGATGCATGAATTGACAACCTACCCACATCTGACCACCATTTGTACCATTACAGCTCCAGAGCTCTTTGCCGTCTGCATGGAGAGTCTGGAGCCTCAATTACAATTCCAAATGTAAATTCTGCCTTTTAATTATGAACTGGAGAAAATATATGTGCGAAGGTAGGGCTACTTTTAACCTGGGGCGCCTGCATCGTTTCTACCTTTGCCCATTTTGGAAACCTTGCCTTCCCTGCGATTGCACCTCCCTCCAATAACTGGACGTGGAAGCAAAGGCGTGAATATTTTTATCTGACATTATTTCGGAGCATTGCTTTCCTGTTTGCTGCTGTTTCCTTTTCATGGGCCATTAGCAGCTTCCAAAGGCAATATCCTTTCACTGTCACACTATGCCATGGGGGGCCATTTCAACAACTTCAGACGAGGGCATTAAGTGCAATTCTGGATGAGAGTCAGCACATAACCAAATAAAAATAATAAAGAGAAAGCTTGTAGGAGCCATTTGGAACGCTGTCCCATGCTGAATTCATTTGCAGCCTCGCAGAAACCTACCCATCACCAGTGATCAGCCCCAAGCCCGGCCGTACCTTATTTAATTGTAAAGTATTTCATATCCTCAGCAACAGCCCTGCTCGTTGGCTTTTCCTTTTTTGGAGATTGTCTTAGTGGAATGCTGAGATTCTAATCAGCGAGAGAAGAAGAAAATGCGGGTTTGGGTTTCGGCAAGCAAAGAAACAAAATAAAAGGTGCCTTTCTCCCCTAGTTAAAATGAGCATTTAGGAGGCCTCTTTGGAAATTCTTCTGAAATAGGTGCTTAGTGCAGGGGAAAAGGAAGCAGAAAAGCAAGGAGAATTAACCTCAGAAATGAATTAGAGAAAACCAAGCATGGAAATTCGTCTTCAGGCCAGTGCCCCCTCACGGTCAACCCATCTGAGCCTGAATTCCAGGCAAGTCTCAGATCTAGCTGAGTCAGGGAAGGTGGGCATACATCAGTTTGTCTCTAGCTTGCCTGCCATCACAGCCACCTAGGGAACATGGCTTTGTTGAAGACGTGGATTCCTAGGACCTGTCACCTAGAAATTCCAAGTTAGTCTGGGGTGGGTAATGAGAATCCATATTTTAAGAAGTGGTTCTCAATGAACTGGGTGATCAGGCAAGTTAGAACACACTGCCCTTGTTTACTTATCCATTTCCTAAATCATCTCCTACTGATAACCAATTTTGTACAGGTGGTGTTCTAGGGACCATGGGGACAGAGCAGGAAGAAACAAGGATCCTGCCCTCCAAGAGTCTACAGTCTGAAACAAGCCTCTGGGTGCTTCCAGAAAGCTTCCAGTTCATCCTTTTGTCTTCAGCTTTTCTACAACTCTGTGCTGCAGATGAAAAAATACAAATGCAATAGTCAGTCAGCCAAGAAACGCTCAGACCTAATCCTTTAGTTCAGCCACTCTGAGAACAGGCTACATTAGAAGACCCAGAATGACTCAGGAGCCTGTATAATATTATAAAAATCACAGCTAACATTTACAGCATGCTTATTATGTGCTGAGTACTGGACTAGACAATTTTCTTCCAGGGTCTTTTAAGGACAATTTTGTA
Organism: Noctilio leporinus; assembly: GCA_004026585.1. Classification (NCBI taxonomy): domain Eukaryota; kingdom Metazoa; phylum Chordata; class Mammalia; order Chiroptera; family Noctilionidae; genus Noctilio; species Noctilio leporinus. The sequence goes on along the minus strand of PVIW01000352.1, from coordinate 71,988 downwards.
TCTTTTATTCATTAGCATCTCAGCTCCTAGGACAGGGACTGGCACACAGTAACTGCTTAAGACAGACTTAAAAAAAAAAAAAGATTTTATTATTTTTTAGAGAGGGGCCAGGAGAGAGGTAGAGAAGAAGAGAGACATCAATGTGTGGTTGCCTTTCACCCGCCTCCAGCTACAGACCTGGCTGGAGACCTGGCTTGCACATCACCCAGTTATGTGCCCTGGGTGGGAATCAAACCAGCATCCTTTGGGTTCGCAGGCTGGCACCTTATCCACTGTGCCACCAGCCAGGGTCCTTAAGACAGATTTGTTAAATAAATAAGTCAATGTATTATTAGTTTATCTAATCTTCAAGACAGCTCTCTGAGCTAAATACCCCAAATATCCTAAAATTCTGGGAGGGACCTCAGAGAACCTGTATTTTTATCAAGCTTTTTTAGGATCAGCCAGATTTGGAAGTAGGAAAGCTAGCCCAATTCCCTATAGATATTGAAGTCCCCTGGGCACATCCTTATTCAAGGTCTTTCCAGCTTCCACTTGAATATTCCAAAGACAAGACATGGACCACCAACTGTGGTAGCCCATACCGACATCTAAAGACTTTAATTATTGAACTGTTCTTCTTCATGATTAACTGAATATTATCTTTTCTTCACTTCTACCCACTGCCTTTTTTTTTCCTCTCCAGAGAAAAGGTTGTGCCCACAGCATTCAGACACTGATCACAGTGTATAATGAAGGCTAAGGTCCAAGCTATGCTCTAGAGGTAAGGAGCATGCTGAATTCATGGCTGCACACCAGACGAGAGACCAGTTGCCGACTCATTAGAAATAACACTGTGCCCTGAATTCAGGTAGACTATGGACCCCAGTTCTATAGACTTAGGTTTGAAACTTGACTCTTTAATCTACTAGTCATAAGCCCTTGTGTAAAGGACTTAGGCTCTCTGAGCTTCACAGTTTTCCCATGTGTGAAATAGCTACTAATAAAGTAGCATTGTGGAAAGAAAATATAATAGCTAACAATAACAAAAACTACATGTAACAAGAAAATAATACAAACATAAAAACCATAGCTAACATTCTTCATGTACTTATTCTGTGCAGAGGACCCTGCTGGACCATTTCCCTCCAAGTCCCTTGGACCATTGTGTTTATTATCATATCCCCAGAACCTAAGACAGTGTCTGACACATAGTCACTGCTCCATAAATATTTGTTGAATAAATGAAAAAACCCATTATTAGCTTATTTAATCCTTAGAGTAGCTCTCTGAGCTAATGCTGGTGGGTAACCCTATTTTACACATAAGAAAAAAAGACTTCATAAAGGTCAAGGGACTTGCTCAACTGGGAACAGGGGATTCAACCCAAATACATGCCTATGCTACCTACCAACTAGCGATTGCATGTCTTGGCCATTTATTGACGATGTTAATAAGTCCAAGGTTAGATTTGCGTCCTGATGCATCTGTTGCTGGAGAGACAGTGAATTTGGTTGGAATAAGCAATTTCAACTCTGTCATGATACCATCCCGCCAACATGCGCATGTGGTCAGGAACTGGGGGCAGCACCATGGGGCAGTGTTCTCCTCACCCAGCTTCTGGTGGTCTTGTTGCTTGTCTCACAAGGGACCAGGCTTCCCCCAGAGCCTTTGGTCATCTTTTCCTCCCATTGAATTGCCACCAGGAAAAGCAAGAAGCTCTAAAACTGCTGGACAGAACATGATCTATGCAATGGCCTCAGGCTATGTTTTCCCTTTGCTGGGATGCACTGCTATGATAATTGTTTCTACAAAAAGAAACTACAATTCTGGCACAAAAAAAAAAAAAAAAAATCAAGCTCTCTGTGTGCTTGAACCTATCATAAACCATTGCTGGTAATTATAGAAGCTGATTGTGCGACAGTTTACTTGAACGTAATTGGCAATTTTTTTTTCAGCCGCAACACAATAAAAATAGTAACAAACCAGTCAGATTCCATAGACAGAACGTTCAGCTTTGGTGAAATGTCATGCAGCTCCGTAGCCATCGCCAAAGGTGGGGGTCTGTGTCACTCTCTGCTCACTACTGTGTTAGTTAAACCCTTGCTCCTTGGGTTCTAAATTCTGTTTCGGACATGCACAGTCTGATGTGGTCTTTTATCCCCTTGTGGCTGAACAGGTTTTTAAATGGCTGTGGAAAGAAATGTGCCCCGTAAACCAATTTAGAAACACGAGACTCCCGTGTCTGGAAGAGACGGCTTGTGCAAGATGAACTAGCTGTGTCCCATTCAAATTTAAGTATAACTGCCTCTTTGTGGGGTTCATTTCACTTTTATGTTATCACTAGGGCCGGTCTCATCCTTGTTTCCCTTCCCTTGGTCTTCTCTACCATCATCACGTTCATCATCTCATCTTATTGTCATCATCATCATCATCATCATCATCATCATCATGATTGTACCATCTTAATGGTAGCAATAATAGCTAGCTCACTCGCTATGATCATTTCCATAGGCCAAATACAAGGCCGAGGCCTTTCCACAGATCATCTGGTTTCATCCTCACAACAATAGTTTGACAAGCCACCCATTAAAGAGTGGCAGAGCTTATACTCACACTCCTATCTGTCTTGCACCAGGGTATGTGATTTTAACCATGATGCTATTTTATTAATCTTAGAGTTTTGTCACAACTTCCATCTCTGAGCAAAGCTTAGCCCAGCATGAACTTGATCTTGCTGCCTATAGAGCTGGTATCTGCTGTGTCATGGATGACCCTTGGGGTCTATGTCCAGGTGGCAGTCTTTCATGTGCAATAATGCTTACTGGCTGCTCTTCCTCTGGGCAGGAGTTCTGCCTCCTTGCCTGATCCAACCTGTCAGGTCCCAGTTAGGCCTGGAGCTCTTCACCGAATGCCAGCCCACTATCTGGGGCCAGAGAGACTGCCCCCTGCTCTCATCAGTCCCCTTATCCCAGAAATCAGATTCCTGATTCTTTACCAAGAAGTGCACAGTGAGATAGTGATTGAGATGATTCAATAACTTCCTTATATATGAAAATCTCATAGTAATGGTTACAGCGATTTATTGAGTCCTATTTGCCAGCATTATTGGAAATGTTTTTACTTGTACAAACTGTTCTTGCAGCACCTTAGGAAGAAAGTCTATTATGTTCACCATTTTCAAGGTGAGAAAATGTGGTAGATAACAGTTAAGTGACTTATCTAAGGTCACACAGCTAGAAAGTAGCAAAGCCAGAAGAACACCCAAAGCCAGAAAGCTGAGCCATAATGCCATGTTGTAATGTCCAAAAAATGCATTATAAATGGTGCGAGGAACCAACTTTTAGATACTCCGACAAACACAACAGTTTCCAGGTGAATACATTTATGAAAAACTGCTTTGGCTTCCAACTGACATAACCTGGAAATGCTTGTGGTTAGTAAAGTTTAGGTTCCAGTCCCCTGACACTTCAGTGGTGTTTTCCATATTATAATTATATTTTAGAATATACTTACATTACTTAATGCACAAATGCTGTTTAATGATTGGATCGCAATTATGATTACATGCCGTATTCTCACATGTACTGACATTTTCCTATCAAAGCATAAACAACCCATTTACCACTTAGATTTGTGTGTGACTCATTAACATTCAACCACGCTACTGACATTCATACATGTTATTGATACTGACAATTTCAACATTGGCCAACTAACAAGCAATGCAGGCTTTTATGTGCTTGGCGCTTGATATGTATTTAACAATCCATAAGTGAATAAAAAATTCACTTTGATAAGAAACCAATATATCTATGGATATGTGTGCAAAGTCTTGTTCTGGTGAAATGGTCCACCCCAGAGGTTGTCTGTGGGTGGTCGGTCATCCAAGGCCACCTGCAATGGCGGTTGGGAGCTGGAGTCAGAACTGAGCTTGGTTCTCTTTGCAATGAAATGCGAGTAAGAGGATGTCATCTCATAAAAGAAGGGACTTTATTGGTGGCTTGGCAGGGACCACACACTTTGAGGCACAGGTTGTGGTGCCCACTTAGAGGTCACATGGCAGCTAAGACAATCATAAAACTATCCTACAATGGACATAATTTGGCGATGGTAAACAGGGAAGACAGGCGCAAATTAGAGAAAAATGACAAATGCTCCCCTGGGCAGGTGCCCTAGAAAACTCTACTGCATTGAAAGGCTGCATCAGTCTCTGGGGACAGTACCAGGGTCCAGGAAGGGACAAACTGAGACTGAGGGAAGAACTGCTATGGCTCAACATCAGTGTTGAGTGACAGGGGGCTGGTTCCAGAAAAGCTGAGAGTCTATCTGACTGCCACCAGGAGTAGCTTCTGAGTGTGTCACCAAAGCTGTGCACCTGTCCAAAGCTTCCTTCAGTTAAGATGCCAAAGGCCCTTTAGCTTCCAGGTGGGAAAAGGCTGCCATGAATTGGGCTAGAGGCTGAGCCCCCCACCCCCACCCCAGGCCATGGAGCCCCTGTATGCCTGGCCGGTTGAAATGGACTCTGACATGATATATCTGCTTCTGTTTCTGTACATTCTTATTTTTAAAGGGCTTTGTCTTCATATGCAATGACTGACTTCACAATTATTATGCTAATGTACCCTCTTCCAGTTTGGGAGAATGTTGAGATTTGTCCTTTAGCAAACTAACCCTCTGGGTTTTTTCCTGGAGATGTCACTTGCTGTAGGACCAGAAATGGATGAGACAGGGCTTGGGACACTTAGAGGGGAGGCATCCATTGTGCTCAGGTATCTGGATATGCAGGGAGGGGTGGACAGAGAGCTGGGCCCAGACAGATGGGGATATCCCCCACCTCCCATGGGGACATTCCCCACCTCCCAAGACCCATTGTGGGCATACGTGGGCTGTGCTGGGGTGTGCCACGTGTGTGTGCAGGCGTGTGTGTACCGGCTGAGATGTACTCAGGAGCAGGGGGAGCTTGGGTTGTGTGGCGGCACTGTTCTTCCTCCACAGCTCGGAGTGCATCACCATCTGCCTGCTGGGGGCAAGTGATGGCGGTGGCTGGGGGTGGGGGCTTCAGGCCTGTGGTGCCTTGGCCTCTGCGGAGAACTAGAGCTGACCCTTGAACAGCACGGGTTTGAACTGCACGGGTCCACTTATGCAAGTTCATCGTTTTTTCCTTCTTCAATAAGCAAAGTTGGCCTTTCTTATCCCAGGTTTCGCATGGGAGGAGTCAACCAACTGGAGAACCCACAACAATATTTTTGTATTTCCAGCTGCAGATTCCCAGCAGGAAACCGAAAATACTAACTGCGAATGGAAAATGTGTTTTCCTCCAGAGTCCTGTCGAATCTGCGGATGCCGGTGCAGGTGGGCAGGACTGACTGGCGGGTCAAAAGTCACACACACCAGTTTCCCATTGCTTAGAACCGGGGTTCCCCACCCCCCAAAACCCACGTTGTTCACCTGCTCCTGAACCAGCTGACAGCCTGTCAGGGTCACCAAGTGGCGGCAACCGTGGCAACTGTCAGCTAGAGTTCCTGGGGAAGGTGCCCTGCCGCCTCCTCTCCACTCTGGAAAAAGGTAAGTCGCCCAACTTTTGGGATTTAGCCCAGAAACCTGAGGCCTTTAGAAGAGCACTTAGAAAATATTAAGAATCATTTCAAATATCCAAAACTGAAGGGTAAAAAGATTCTAGCAAGTACTGTGAATATGCCTGATGTCCAGATTTAACGAACATCAAGGTGGTTGGGCTTTCTTCAGGTTAAAAACCAAAACATTCCTTATACAGTTAAAGTCTATTTATTTCCATTTTTCTTCCCTTCTTCCCTTGTTCCTTCTTTTTACTCCCCTGTAGGTGGTATGATCCTTCTTATGTTTTTGTGCATTTACTACATTGTGGATATGTCTATAAATGCTATGAAATACTGATGTATTTAAAATTTACATAAATGTAACTCTATGAGTTCTTCACTTCAGCCCCCAATTCACTTAAGTTAGCCATTTGGTACAGAACTAGGCCTAGTTTATTTGTTTATTTGTTTTAATTTCTCTGTTATATATATATACACTATTTGTATATTTACTATTTTTCTAGTAAAAGGGGAATGGTTTGTTTCTAATTTCTCACATTGTCAAATTTCATTTTTAAATTAAAAGAGAATTTATTTTTGCATAATGTGTGAAGTAGAATTTCCACATGGCCCAGTGTCCCTTATGGAAAGGAACAGCTTTTCCTTTACTGCTTTGTCATGCTTCCTGGTTCCTTTTCAGGTGTTGCTATACTTATGTGCCTATTTTTGATCCCTCTAGTAGTTCATTAATCTATGTTTCTGTCTCTGAATGAACATAACATTATTTTAATTTTTATAAAATTATTCAATTATAATAGAGTTACAGTTGATATCTAATAGGGCAAGATGCTCACCTTCATTCTTCAAAATTAGAAAGCTGTGATTTAGATAGTGGGATTGAGCTTTGAGTTTCCCTTTTTATTTAAACCGAAAACAAGGTGTGAATTGACTCTGATCTCAAGGAAATGGAGCATATGGATCATATACTATCTCTGATTAGCCCTCAAAATAATCTTGTAGGATTGAAAGTGCTATTCCTGTCTTAGAGATGAACTAAGAGTTGGTGATGTTAGGTGACTTGTTGGCATCAAGATCTGTACAAAGTGGCATTGCAGAATCCTTTGACTTCAAGTGTCATGTTTACTGAAGATATTTCCTACCTGATCATTTAGTGCCTCTCATGAATCCCCATGAAAAATAATTGCTTCTTCCCTTGGGCATTATTAAGTATATATCTTTCTCTTTGGCATGCAGGAGACTGAGGTAGAAATTTGTGCTAAACAATGTAACTCAAAAGTACCTTGTGATTTAATTATCTATGTACTATTTTGTTCCTTTTCCTAATGTCTTCTAATTTGCCTTTTTTTTCTGTCTTGATTTTAAAAGATTTATTCTTAATGTATTGTATTAATGCATGTAGGTTTTATAGTTAACCCTTAAATAATTTACTCTCCCTCCATGTGTGGATTTCTATTCCCAAAATGCTTTCCAAACTTTAAGGTACAGCCATGTCCCCTGGGATGTCACTAACAGGCAGGCTCTCAGTCCCTGGGTCTGGGTGGGGCCTGAGACTTTGCTTCTCCAACCAGCTCCAGATGAGGGGAATCTATTGCCTCTTCTTCCTCATGTGCCTCAATCTGCATCTCCATTTCTTCCAGCCATTTTTTTTTTTCATGTACAGATTCACTGCATTGGAAGGCAAGATTCAGATTTTTCTCCTTAGTGTCTTAGTTCTATGAAGTAGGAAGCAGGGAGTTCAAAATCCACATGACCTTGGAATTGAATCCTGTATGTCAAAGGTCAAAGTTTTCCTTTATGTGGAAAAAAAAAAAAGCCAGAATACTATGCACTTCACATAGCTATTTAATGAGTTGTCAGCATTAAATGAGAATATGCAGCAGGATTTCTTCCATGTCATGGAAACTCAATTCTTTGTTTTCCTCCTCCTTTCTTTCCTTCCATCTCCATTTATAAAGAAGTTGCAATATATGCTTTCCTGTGATTGATACCCCTCCTCTTAAAAGAAATGTGAGGAGCCTGAAAGGAACTATATAAAACCAATACACAAACAAATATTTAATGAAAAGCATGTCCCTGAATGAAATCATTCTTTCAGAGAGATAACTGTCACATGCTGCCATTAAGAAGTAATGTGTCCTCATAATCTTAATTCAAATGAATAAGTTTTGAACCAAAGAATTGCTACTAAAATTCCTAATGAAACATGGCAATTACATCTTATTTTTTTCTTCTCTTATTTTTTCCCCTTTCATATTGAAGTCTGTGAATTATAATGAAGTTAAAAACCACCTCTCTCTCTGTCTCTTACATTTCAGGTCTTTTTCCAATTTAGAAAATATCACTTTAAGTCAGGTAAAGGTTTAGATTTATTATTTTCAAGAGAAACCCATTCTTGTTTCATGAGAATATTTTATAGCAGCAGAATTTCTTTTCTGCACAAGAGTAAGTAGTTTCTCATTTCTTTTACTCAGAATTTAAATTACAAGTAAACCTGGTTATGCAGTTTTTAAATGATGGGAGAAGATTACCTGTTTCCAGGAAGCCTGGGTTCTGAGCTATAATAGGAATCATCTTGAATATTATTGTTGGATTTCATGATTCTCAAGCCTTGTTTTATTCGTCCCTTGAAAATGTCAAACGATAAACTTAATATTTAAACTAATGAAATGTTTTGTTTTGAGGGATTTTATGGCTTCCTTTCTGGTAAATGGAGACAGGAGTAAAAGTCAGTGTCTTGTATACAGGGATTGCAAATTCAAATGGCCACTGAAGTAATTAAAAACTCAAGTAAGCGACCTTACATTTGCTTTAATACACATGGGAATAGTTTTTGCTTCCACAAAGTCAAAGGGCCAAGCTCATGAAAAAATATATATACAGTCCATTGTTTACTATTTTCGATAGAAACCTAGGTACAGATAAATATTTCTCTACTAAAAGAAAAGAAAATGCATGAGGGTAGTAGGTGTCCTATGTCTCGCTAGGTCGTGGAGACAGTAGAGGACGATGACCACTGTGGTGAGTCTGTCCAATTGTCACTACACAGGCATGAAGACCAGGGTTGCCAGGTATTCGGAGTTGGCACCGGAAATCAGCAGCCTGACTTTTCATGTTGAAATATCCTAAATTTTTAAATATATCTTTTCTAAAACAATTTATAGGACAAATTGAACTCAACTGCCAACTCCGTTTAGCTGGAGGACCACAGGTTTGCAATTGTTGCTTCGAAACAAAAAATAACACCAAGTCAAGGGGAAGCAATTTCAGTGAGGGGTCTGATGTGAAGACTGGCTTTTTTCTGGAATGAATTGTTAGTCGTTCAGCGGGACTGTGAGATGCTATGTGTATGTGTGTGCGTGTGTGTGGCGGGGCGGGGGTGGGGTACCAGAAATCTCTTTGATTGAATGGAACATGATTTGAAGTTTATCATTTCTTTGGTGACGGCATGTTGAGGGTTGAAGGCATGAATTTGTAGCAGTGGGGACAGAAGCAGTGTGGAAGCCTCCATGTCAGAAGGGAAAAGGCACTGTGGTTGTCATTGAAGACTGAGTGGGCCTCCCAGAGAAAACTCGAGGGCATAACAAAGGGTGATTGTCCATGCAGGGGTCACCAAGTCTTGCTGAGACAGCAACCTATCAAAGGTAAAAATCACCTACTCTTAGAGGTGAATTTTAATACCAACAAATGTTCAACAGGGCATTTCTGTTCAAGATAGGCCGCATGGAACACGGAGTAAAAAACAACCAGCACTTCCCAAGGCTTTGCCTTGTGCCCTCTCCCTAGCAGCTGCTGATGGCTGTTCTCACCCTCCCTGCCCACCACTCTCCCCTATGCTCCTAGTGCAGTGTGGACAGGACCCCTGCAGCTCACTGTGGCCCTACCATCCTGGGCCCTGGCCACAAGCTCATTTTGGCTCATCAGCTTTTCAGACTTACAGAGTAAAAAGTAGCAAGCATCCCGCACACATCATTACTGAATTCTGGATATGCACTACATGAGTTTGTTTGTTTGTGAACAGGGACTGTACCCCATGTGAGCCAAAGAAATAGGAGTTTGTATTCACGCCGCTTTGGAGTGTGTTTGGGGGGATACAGTTCATATACTAAAGTAATCCAGTTCATGCATGCTAATTAATTTTTACATGAAAACAGTTCCCATTTGCATGAGTGGCTGTGGCAAGTTTTGAGACTGGGGAAGGTGTTATAATCCGTAGCAGGAGGGGGGATGAAACCAAACCTAGCCCTGTATTGGCCAGAGCTCATGCCGGTGCTCCTTCCTGTTCCTGGCCCAAGTCCTCCTGGCCCGCTGCTGGCCACTCCTGCCCTAGCCTCCTGTCCAGTGTGTCGAGTTTGTGGCTGCCTCAGGTTTGAGTCCCGAGTCTCTTCTGTCTAGCAGTTTTCTCCCTTTAGGTGAGTTCACTCTATCCTATGGGTTTAAAACCATCTTTGTACGACTGTCCTCCAAATGCACATCTCTAGCCCAAATAACTCCCTTGGTTTCCATCTTGTCCACATTTCATGTCAATGTCCTCTTGGCACAGAAAACTCACCTCCGAATGATTTAAACAGAAGGACGTTGATTCACTCCCACATCACGTACAAACCAAAGTAGGTTGGCCCTGGAGTTGGCTTGACCCAGAGCCTGTGGCTCTGTTTGTCTGTTTTCTGGTCTCTCCCCTCCCCATACCATGTGTCCTCCACCTAGTGCTGAGATGGCTCCCGCAGTCTCAGACCTCATGCAGTCTCAGGCCCACATGCCACAGTGTCCAGAGGAAGAGACAAGGGTACACCCTGAATCTACTCTCATGAGAATAAGGAAACTTCTTTCTCTCGAATCCCTAGAAAAGTTTTCTTTGAGTTTTCTTGGTCTAAATATTGGGGTATGTCCATCCTAACTTCTTCCAGGACAGTTTTCTTGCAGAGCTTGGCTTAGCCTTCGTATCCCTATACCACTGACATGACAAGCAGGGGGGATGACCTTAAAGAGCTTAGACCAATATTCTCAGTTCTATCAGATTTGGCACCTTTGTTTTTAATATTGAATTTTCCTGTTGCTCCCTCTATTAGAATAAAATAAAATCCATAGGAAATGAAAGTTGACTACATACTTAATTGACATAATGTCTAGTTATAATATACAAGAGAAGTGAGTTAATAAAATAATATGTATTTCAGTATCCAATGGTGGGGCAGTTATGTTAGAACCTGACTCTTCAAAGTGTGGCCCATGAACCAGCAGCGCTGGCTTGTTAGAAAGGCTGACTCTCAGGACACAGCCCAGGCTCACTGAGTGAGCAACTGCATCGTAATACCATCTCCAGTGACTCGTGAATGTGAGACACGCTGTGCTGGAAGACATACTGAAGTCAGAAGATTCCCTCTATCTGTATAATCTCGGTGACTATGACAGCCACAAATGTGATGGACAGAGATGCATTGGCAACTCAGACATCCGTGGGTGTGATGATTTTTGGAAATGCTGAACAATGCTTGAGACAAGGACAAAGCAAAGTTCCCTCAACTTGGATAGTAGACGCGTTCCTGGAAAATACAGAGTGTAATAAATGATGCGAACATGCTTTGTGCTTGCATGTAGAATGGGGTTTAATGTTTAGGGTTGTATAATTACAAATGGGTTTGTTTTTACATGATTCTTTGGCTTTTGTTTTTTACTATCAGGTAGGATATTTGAAAGTAGCACAGGACCAACCATTCTGCAGACTTTCCATTTCTCTCTTTTAATGTCCTGCCCCCCATGTTGGCCAGCACTAAATTTGGTTTGAGGTAGAGAATTCGGCTTCTTTTAAACTTGACAAGATATGTTTATGGAACATTCTCTTGTTTCCCTCTGGTCTCTGCTAAAATGTCTCCTCACCAAAGACTTTCCCTGACTACCCCAAATGAAACAGTGATTTGGCTGACTTAGGATTTCCTTTTATTGTCCATGATTTCCTTGTTTAATGTCTATTTTCCTCAACTAGGGTTTAAATTTCTTTTTTGAAAAAGATTTTATTTATTTTTAGAAAGAGAGGAAGGGAGGGAGAAAGAGAGGGAGAGAAATATCAGTCGGTTGCCTCTCACTCCCCACCCCCCAACTGGGGACCTGGCCTGCCACCCAAGCATGTGCCCTGATGAGGAATCGAACCAGTGACCTTTCAGTTTGCAGGATCATGCTCAATGTACTGAGCCACACCAATCAGGGCCTAGGATGTAACTTTCTTGAGGTTGCCATTTTATTTTGTTTCCTGTTATACCACAAATGCCTAAAGTACTCAGTATGTAACAGGTGCTCAAAAATATTTGTTAAAAATGCCTGGCTGATGTGGTTCAGTAGACTGAGAGCCAGCCTGTGAACCCAAGGGTTGTAGGTTTGATTCCCAGTCAGGGCATATACCAGGGTTGCAGGCCAGGTCTCCAGCCAGGTCCCCAGCCGGGGACATGCAAAAGACAGCCATACATTGATGCTTCTCTCCCTTATTTCTTCCCTCCCTCTCTCTAACAGTAATGAATAAAATCTTTTAAAAATACTTGTTAAAAATGCATGAATGAAAGAAACTATGGCTGTTGAATGGACAGCATACCAAGTTTGAAAACCAGGACTTCATTTTGGAAGCTAGATTTGTGAGGAATCGAGAGATCATACTTCTTTGGATTAGGTGAGAAAAATGGCGTTGGAGAAAATCCTGCTGGGACAAGTTTCAGAGAGAGGGTCCGTAGGACTTTTGGTGGGTTGGATTTGGTGTGAAGGAGAGAGGAGTCAAGGATAATCCACATCATGAACAGATAAGTGGATGGAACTTCTGCTTATTGAGATGGTAAAGGCTTCTGGAGAAGCAGGATGGGGTGATTTGGGAGGAAAACTGAGTTTGGATATGTTAAATTAGAGATACCTCTCTGACACCCAAACTTACTTGTCATGTAAGCAATTGATGTATCAGATTCAATTTTCAGGGAAAGGTCATGGTGGAGATACGAATTTGGGAGCTATATGTGGTTTTCAAAACCAAAGAACTGTTTTAATTTATGTAGAAAAATTTATTCATAATGAAGAGGATGAATCAGAGAGTCCTGTGGCTTCCTAGCATTTAGGGGCCAATTGGAAGAGAAATGGTTTAAAAAAAAAGGATTGAGAAGAAATAGGAAGGAAAAATTTTTTTAAATCCCAGAAGCCTGTAGAGTCTTGAATATCAAGAGAAAAAGTGAGGATGCAAAGGTTTAATTAGTATACATTTTATGAAGGAGAAGTGTTTGTTTTCCATTTTACACTTGCACTTAGTGATTTCTCCCTTTGGTTTCAAATTTGCTCCTTACTGGTTTCTAATTTGCTCTTTAGCTTTGTATGTGTAATTTTACTGCTTAACATTTTTGAAGAGCAGGAGTGACCTATGGATCTTGGTGAATCTGTAAGGTCTTGTAATCTACTCACGCTTCTTCACTTTACCCATAAAGAAACTGAGACTGAGAGATGTGAGCTCTTCTGCTGGGCTGGAAACAGAGCCAGGACTGGGATTGGATTCCCTGACTCCCTTTTCCCTTGGCTCATAGCAGTGGAAGTGGATGAACTGCTGCAGGCTTTCTCCTCAAACCCTGCCCCAGGGCTCTCCTTCATCCGAAGGTCGTGGGACAGCAGCACGGGATGTGAAATACAGACTGAGTGTTGAGTAGATATTGCCACCGAGTTGTGGTGTTTTCTTAAGCCATTTCATTATTGTAGACCAGTGCACTATTGTTTCTCTCCCTCCCCAGCTTGCCCTGTCAATCTCTCACCATCTCCTGAGTGATAACTTGGCTCTTTGGGAAAGGAGGTATAATAGAAGGGTAAAAGATATCCCCCGCTCCCAACTCTAGGGCTCAAGGACAAGACAGTTCTCAAATTTGGTTAAGTCAATGGCCAGCTGGCTACTACTGGTAGGAAGCTAGGTGTTGATCAAAGTTTTCTTTTTGATGAGTTGGTATTCTGTTTTCCTCAGCTGATAACCTGTCAAATGTCTTCTGCATAATGTTGGTCCATCAGACATCTTATTGGTTATTTACAGTTAGGATCCAAATTCCATGGCAATTTCCACTTCAAGCATATATATATAATCATTGTTCTATTACAGTTGTCCCAATTTTCCCCCATTGCTTTCTGCTGCCTCCCCTCCCACAGTTAATCAGAAGAGTTCTCTAATTAACTGGCATGTAAATGAGGTGTTAGAGCTGTGCGTTTATTGAGGGCTTCCCAGAGTTCTCAAAGACTTTCTCATCTCATTTTCAAGGCCATTTGCATACTTTCACTCATAGTTCTTACACTTCTCTTTGAAGAAACCTCTGACGCCTGTGGGGTGTTCTGTGTGTACAACTCCCTTGACCTAACACTTGTGCTTTGCTTTCCCCTGAGCGATGACATTGCCTTAGGTGAAAGTGACACATTTCCATCACTGATGAGTATCCTGAAAGACTCCGAGAGTGTCTTGGGTACTGGCTTGAATTTATCTAGACCTGGGGTTGTACATTCTGTCCCCTTTAGAGACTCCATGCACAAATTAAAGAAAGAAAAAGAAAAAAGAAAAAAAAAACGGGACTCTTTCACCAATGAAGTTCCTTTCTTTATGCTGTGCTAATTAGGTTTAGATGGGTTTGGTGAAGAAGGGGTTATTTTTATTTCTTCATCCTTCTATTCAAATGGCATTCAACAACAGTGTCTTCATGCAAGATGAACCACTCTGCCTACATTCCGGTCATATTCCATTGCTGGAGAACAAGGGAGACCTTCACCCTTGTCTGAAATTGAGTTTGGTGTTTACTAGTCATCACTTCTTTTCATATAACAAAAAACACGCTCCTTAGAATGATTAGATGTACTTTGTGTCAGATGTACTTTATTCAGAAAACAAATGCTAGCTGAATGGCATTGCATGTCAGACATGCTGCTGGATTCTAATAAAAGACATTCTGCCTCTAAAGGCTTTATGGCTGAGCACAAGTACTTTGATATATAGTAGGGGATGAAGTGGGCCAAGAATTAGGAAATGTGGATTAATCATTTTTTGTGATCCTGGACATGACGCAAGTGAGGGAATATGGTTCAATGCTTAGTTGACTGAAAGGCCTAAGAATTGAAGTTGTTTGATTATCCCACCTGTAATAATATATTTCTCATGCACAGGCCATCGCAACCATTTTAAGCTTCCCACCTGGCAGACAGTATTGGAAGACATCCAGTTTTCAGACATGTTCAAATGTATTTGCGTGCCTTTGTGTGTGAGTTCCTTTTGTAAATGACAGCATAAGAAACAGCCTAATAAGACAGTCAAGCTACGAGTGCTCATTGGAACAGCAGCCACAGAAATGTGGCATGGGATAGCCAGATTTCTCCCTGGGTTCCATCCCTAGGGTGTAGGAAGAAGAGGGTCAGGCACAATGCTCTCCATCATTAAATAACTGGAGATGTATTGGTCCCGTGAGATATCTCTGAATAGAAGGGTGTCTGTGTCTTCCTAGCATATAAGATCAAGGTATCAGTTCTTTAAAAAGATTAAAAGCTATGCTAATTGAGGGATTTGGATCTCTAGGGAAGAAGGGGGGTGCTGGTGGGGTGTTAACTCTAGTGGTGGCCAAATACATTTGGTTTTGAGTACTCGCTGTAAGCCTTGCTGCTCAATGTGTGGTCCAAAGACTAGCAGCATTGACACCACGTGAGAACATGATGGAAATGCAGAGTCTCAGGGCCCACCCTGGACACACAGAGTCAGAATCTACAGCATAGCAACCTCTCCATTACAGTCTGAGGAGCACTGCTGAGGGGAGAGCTTCTCTCTCCCGGCAAACACGTGTGAGCGCCACCAGGGACAGCAGGGTTCATCAGTCCTTAGGAGGCAGACATTCAATGCCTGAAGCTGTTAAGTATGTAACCTACTTGAAATATTTAATGGTGGCTGAGCTTTAATTGGTTTTCTAGGTACAAATGGTGAGTTCTGATTTAATAAAACCAGAGGCAGAACTGTCCTCTATCTGGAGCAGGATTTAAAGGGAGAGGGCTGCGGGGTGCAGGGAAGTTTGATATTGAGAAGAGCCCGAGTGGAACACCCCCTGAAAGCTTGCAGAGAGAATACTTGAGCTCCCCCTGCTCCCAGGACCCAAGAGGGAGCTTTGCTTTGGTACAAGGAACACAAGAGTCACAGCGGTATCACACCCAATTTCCCCCTCCCAGGCTTCTCGGCAGGGTTGGTGACAATCTCCGAGTGCAAGGAAAACATGACCTAGAGTAGGAGCTTTCAAATTTGCAAACACTTTTGACTTCCAATTCACAATAAGAAATACAGGGTAGAGTAAAAGTAGGTTTACATTTGTGAGTATGCGAAATGGAGAGATTATTCTTGTATTATTATTATTATTATTAATTATTGCATCATTTTCCATGATAACAACTGTAAACCAACTTTTGCACCACCCTGTAGGCTTTATACTAGTTAAAACTAAAATAAGTATATTATTTTATAAATATTTATTCAATAATATCATAATGAATAATGACTAGTATTGTAAATAAAACTATACTCACTCTTTATATCTAATGCATTCCAGTGTCTAGTCTATTCTGTTTCATTGAAAAAAAATAGTGTGACCTAGTAACATGATTTCAGTCTACCAATGGGTGGTGACCCATCATGGGAGATACACTAATGCAGGCTGTTTTCACTTGGAGGAAAGAGGTAGGAGGTCTTAGGAACAAGCTGAGAAGAAACCCTTTCTCCCTGGGCTTCAATGAGATCAGGACTATGTGTCTTAAGTGTGGACTCCTGAATGGCCTGCAGACAGAAAGCCCACCGACAACAGAGTGATTCTGCCCCCCTCATCATAGGAGGTGTGGAAGACCTATTTTGTGTGAGAGAAGAAATAAGGAGGAATGATACCAGGAGCAGTCATGGCATCCACACATGTCACATCAGTGGCTGGGTATAAGAGCAGACTTTTGTTTTCATAACGACCATGACACAGCATTTTTATAACTGGAAAAACAATTGAAGTAAAAATATTGACCCCATTTTCTCTTATATGGGCTCTATAGGAGGAAGGCTTTGAGAGAGTTTAAGGGAGTACCAGATTGCTTTCCTTAACAAAAATGGTGGTTACTGCCTTAGTCCATTGGGGCTGCTCTAACAAAACCCCCGAGATGGGGTAGCTTAGAAACAGCAGTAATTTGTTTCCCACAGTCCCAGAGGCTGCCGTTCTGAGTTCAGGGTGCCAGTGAGTTGGGGGAAGGCATCCTTCCAGGTGTCAGATTTCCTACTGTGTCCTCACAAGGTGAAGGGGGCTAGGGACCCTTCAGGGTCTCATTCCTGAGGGCTCTGTCTTCCTGACCTGCACATTCCTACAGGTCCCAGCTCCTAACACCTTCATGTTGGGCTTTGGGATTCCACTGTTAACTGTGTGGGGACACAAACACTCCAACCATAGCAGACAGAGAGGAAAATGAACAAAAATTAGGCCAGAAGTACCAAAACAGAATACAGGAGAGGAGAACATGGGCAGAGAAAATTTAAGAAAGAAAAGAGACTAGGTGACTGGTTATGCCATTGCTTATAAAATTCAGGTATATCAAATATAGTATGATTCCTCCCTTGACTTACTACCCAACTGTAACAAAACTTTTAGAAAGAAGTTATATCACCCTTGAAAGTTTTTCTAAATATGTGTATGTGTGGGTGTGTGTTTTGCATATGAAGAAATGAGCCTTAAGGCTACCACCAAGGACCAATTTAATTTGGATTACAGAAGTCCAATGAAATAATAGCTTCAACTCGTAAGCTACTACTCAAGATCTTTGCTTGATTGAGCCATGGAGTGGGTCATCCAAGAAGAATGAGTGAGTTACAAGTAGGTTACAAAGATCTGATTTGCACTCATAAGTATTTGCATGCAAGACTGTAAATGCTCCCTATACACATGTTCTCAGCAAGATCAAAGTGGGCCCGGTCAACCATGTGGTCTTTGTATGTTTAAAAATTTTAATGGCCTTCTAAGTTTCTGAAGGCAATATCAATGCTGGCCTCTGAGATCGATCAGGAGTCTACAGGGTCTGATCGCACTTAGGTCAAAGTCCTAAAAAGATACATGATTTTCTTTCTTTCTACAAAATTGAAATATAAATATATCTGTTGCCTATTTATAGATAGGAGGTTCTTCTAGCTCCATAAAGTTAAGTAGTCACAGAACATCAGTTGCTTAAAAAAAAAAAAAACCAAAGCAACATAGGTAAGAAGAGAGACTGAAGTAACTTCCAATGAGACTTTTTGGTGAAGATTCAGTAATACATCATCTAGTTGAGTGAGCCTGATTCCCTAAGGCCAGAGCTTACACTCAGTGTGTTGAGATTATTGAGAACTGTCATACCCAAAGAAAAGTGTGTATTGAACTTTCCTTGAACTTCAGGGTTTGATGGGACCTATAACACCCTGTGTGCTCTAGGAGTCCCCTTACTTCTCTCAGCGAATAAGGCTATGCCAGATAAAGTGGTATGTGGGACATCAGAGTTCCCAGGGCAGTTTCCACAAAAGTAAGGTTTTAGGAGTCATGGTGAGGGGGGAAGAAGATGACCCCCCACCATCTCACAGACAGTAGGTGAGCTCTTGCCATCCTCCTGGAGGTTGCAATGCTCTCAATGGGCTTGGAGAGGTAGTGGGTTTGTAGCCTTTGCCTAGGATGTCCAGGTCAATACTCCCAAGGACTATTGCTTTTTTTTTTTTTTTTTTTTTTTGACTTCTCCTAGGGGTAAGTCAGATCGAATGTCCATACAAACTTACCACCTTAGCACCTGAGAAGTTCATATTGGTAGCCAAGGTTAAACGGACTAGAGGCAAATCAGGACTCAAAAGGGAAAACAACAGTCAACCCTATGAGCATTATCCTTTTCCTGTCTACCGATAGTCATTGGGAATTATATTTTTCTTACTACTGATGTCATACTTTTTTAAAATCTCAGATGGAGTGGTGGTTTTTTCTCCATATATAACAGAGAGGCTAAGTTCATGATACCTTGCTTCAAACCATCCTATTACTTTCCAGAACTCAGTCTTTCTCTGCATCCTATTTCTAATTTCATCTTTATGAAATGAAATTCCCAGCCCAAGATTTCTAAGGGCTTACCCAGCTCTATTCTTTGTTTATTATTTTCCAGTATCCATTACCACCATCCTCCAGCAGGCTGGGGTCAGCTCCCATTGGTCCCCACTGCCAGCTCTTCCCAGCCACGCATTCAGTGATATCAGGTCAGTAGCTTAAAATCAGCTATTCCAGGGGCAGTTACACCACAGCAATTGGCAAGTACAACAGACAAGAGGGTTTTTATTCCTGGAGAGCCCATTGTTAAACTTTTATCAACACACCAAGGTGCCTCTCTCAGCCTGACAGACATTCCTATTTGAACTTATTATGGCCACCTCAGACTCTACCAGCAAAAGTGGAAACCTGAGCCTCAAATTTCTTCCCTTCCTCTTCTCTACTTCTTGGCCCTTTTGAGAAAGGAACTACCTATTTTTCAATAACCTTGCATAAAATCTTTCCTCATCTTTATTTCACCTCTTTCTGCCCCTTGAGGCTATGCAAAGTCTTAATGGTTGTTGCTTTGAAGTTTTTCTTAAAATCATCATTTCTCCTCATTTCCCTTGCCAACCTTCATCATGGCACCTGAAGTCATTCAAGAGACTCTCAGCATTTTCCACTTCTGTCTCTCCCAGTCCTCTGCATGGCAGCAAAACTTTCTTAAATCCTATCTTTACCCCAATTAAAAGATTTATCTTCATGGCTCTGATTCTCTGATCATATTTCATGTCTAACACCCTCTGCCTGGTTTATAAAACTCCTGTCAGTCTGGCACTATGTCAGGCATCTCGTATTTTTTTTTTCCTACTCTGTCCTATCACTGTGTTATAATGACTCTTCCTATCACCTAATATAAGGCCCATCTCCCTAGCTGTTCTCTCGAGGACTTGGGACACTATGCCTACAGCTGTAGGGAAGAAAGAAAAGTTGTGGCAACTGCTGACATAGCAGGTAAATCTCCCAGGCTTACCCTTACACTGGACCACATTGAATCCACTCCCATCTGGCTCTCATGAGCTCCCCTCTTTCTCCACCCAGCCCAGCTCCACAACTTGGCATTGCCTTTTATTTTGAGTTCTTTGGGAATGTTAACCTGATTCTGAATTGTTGATTGGCCCTGCTGAGAAGAGAACCCTAGAAGATGCTGGTCCTAGGCCTGTGTATACTCTGATCATGTCCTGATAACCCCACAGGTTCAAAGCTGTGAGCTCTAAACCATGTATATGGAGAGAACAGACATGCTTATTTATTCCTATCACCCTTTCTCTTTTATCTCTTCATTCATTTATTTAAATAAAGTTTAATGAGCCTGTACTGTGTCAGGCAGCAGAATGGGCAATAGACTTGCACAGCTGAGAAGACATGATCTCAGTCTTCTGGGACAGGGGTTGGGAAATTAAGAATCATGTACCAAATCCAGTCCATTGCTTATTTCTGTATAGCCTATGAGCTAAGAATTGTTTAAACAGTTGGAACAAAAATTAAAAGAAGAATACACGAAACTCTAATCTCAGTGTTCTAAACAGACCTTCTGAATTCCCCCTCAATTGGCTACCCTTATAGTTTTCCCTCGTCTAGTAAGTGATGGAGTTATTTTTCCAGTTCTCAAGGCATAAACCTTGGCATCTGTCACTGACTCCTATCAATATGTTCACATCCCACAGCCAATGAGCCAGTAAGTCAGTCCTGTCAGAATTATCACCAGAATCCAATGGGAATCTGACTCCTTTTTACCACCTGGGTTATTATCACCCTGGACCGTGCCACCGTTGGCTCTGCTCTGGATTATTGCTGAAGCCCCTGGAATATCCTTCCCCCTGTCCCCTGTACACTGTCTACTCAACACAGCCTCCAGAATAGCCCTTCACAAATCTAAGTCAGATCTGTCATTCTGTTTTCAAAACTTCAAAAAAGCTTCTCATCTGAAAGACCAGAACTAGGTCTTTGGTTTTCTCCAATATGAGAAATTGGGTGGTTCTACATTTTTGGTTTCCATCCTCTAAGACACAGGAAAGGAAAGAAGGAGAGGGGTTTGAGTGTTTTCATAGATTATCCATATACTGTTGCAATGTGAAAAATCTTGACGAAAGTAATAAAGTCCTTCTGAAGGATAGGAAAAATGTTAAAAACAGAAATGGAGATGTGTTCCATGTCCATGAATGGGAGGGTTCGATAACTACCTTAAGCAGTTGTCCTTGAGAAAGTTTCAATGACTGTGAGAGAAAACATGCAAAGAACATTGGCTATGATAGAAAAATAAAATCTAGTCATGACCCAAATAGCCAAAAGAATAGACACAGTATAATTTAGTCACACAGTAGATTGATTGAGCCTTAAATATCTATAAGGATAAGTTTGAAAAATAATATATTGAATTTTCAGAAGAATCCCATTTTGTAAAGTTTTAAGAATGTATGTCTAATATCTATATAATAGCTATCTCACTGTGAATGATAAATACCAAATTCAAGATAATGGCTACTCTTGAGAAAGATGGAGAATAGGACTGAGGAGGAGTATATGAGGGGTTTTTTCTTCACTAAATGCCATATTTCTTTTTTTAAAGATTTTATTTTATTAGTTTTAGAGAGAGGGGAAGGGAGAGAGGCAGAGAGGGAGAGAGACATCAATGTATGGTTGCCTTTTTCACCTGCCTCCAGCTACGGACCTGGTTGGAGACCTGGCTTGCAAACTGGTTATGCGCCTTGGCTGGGAATCGAACCAGCGACCTTTGGGTTTGCAGGCCAGTGCCTTATCCACTGTGCCACCAGCCAGGGCTTAACTGCCATATTTCTTTTAAAAATTATGAGGCAAACATGGCAAAACTAATTGTTAAATTAATTATTGGGTTCACAAATGCACATTCATTATTTCTTATATTTTTTATGGGATTAAAATAGTTCACAAGTAAAAAAGTAATTTCATCTTTTACTTAAAGGCATTCAGTGTATATGCTTAGAGGTGCAGAGTGATGTACCTGCAACTAATTTGTGTTTGGGACTTTTTTGATGAGAAGGTCAGAGCCCCTCAAGCCAGCTTCAACATGGGGACATTTATCATCAAGTCACACAAAAGACAGTTACTTAAAGGACTCAAAGGACAGGAACCAAAGTACAGCCAAGATTCCTAGGGACTGGAACTAGGAACTGGGAAGTTGCCAGGAACCTGGGCTACTTTTCAGAGGCTGCAAGGCTGCTCTCTCTTTCTCTCACTCTCTCTCCTCTGGCTTTCATTTTCTCTGGATATCTGCTTCACTCTCTGCTCTCTACTTCCTTAATTCCTCTGATTCATCTATAACAGTTACAATGAACTTGCCCTTCTATCACTGGCAACTTCCACTTGTGATTCTATTCAGATAGAAGAGGAGAGTATATCATCCATACACATCATCATTTTGAGCCAAACCACACAGATCTTGCATCCATGTCAAGTCCATGTGAAGGCCACTTCCATGGACTTCTCATCCAATGAGTGGCCATCCCAATGCAAAGAGCAGCCCTGGCTGCTGCCCTGGGCAGGGGCTGTGGAAGATACCATGTAATTCTGCTACTATGACTAATGCAATACTAACGGTTAACACGTATTTAATGCTTACTCATTTTAAAGACTACACCGAGCACTTGATATGCATCGTCTTATTTGCTTTATACAGCAACCCTATGCAATAAGTTGGATCCCCAACTTACAGATGAGGGAATTGAGGTAGAGAGAAGCTGAATAACTTACCCCATGTCACCATGTAAGTGGTAAAGCCAAGATTACCAGGTGACCTGAGAATAGCTGGCAAATTGAGTGGCATTTCTTGCTCTTCAGCCAGAGCAGGCTGAGATGGGTGCTATCATGCAAAGTGCAGAAACAGGAAAGGCGGTCGCTTAAACAGGGTGTGAAGGATGAGTTGTGCTTCTTACAGCAGAGGGAACTAGGCATAAAGGTAGGAGGACAGCAAGGCGAGTTCAGACACCCTGATGGGGCCCTGGGCTGGAGTTAATGTGAGTGGGAGGAAAAGGAGGAAGCACGCCTGTAGGACCCTTCACTTACTGACCTGTGGGTTGAATTGTCTTGCCAACATCTATCTTAAATAAGCCACCTAATGCCCAGGCGGCCTGGGGTTTGTTAGATTACCAGATGAGAAAATAAGAGGGCGTAGATGTTTTTATTTTTAAGTGCCTTGAAGAAGCAAAGGATTTTTAAAATTTATTTTTATTTTTATTTTTTTTAAAGATTTTATTTCATTATTTTTAGAAAGAGGGGAAGGGAGAGAGGCAGAGAGGGAGAGAGACATCAATGTATGGTTGCGTTTCACCTGCCTCCAGCCACAGACCTGACTGGAGACTTGGTTTGCAACCTGGTTATGTGCCCTGGCTGGGGAATCGAACCTGCGACCTTTGGGTTCGCAGGCTGGCGCCTTAACCACTGTGCTACCAGCCAGGGCAGAAGCAAAGGATTTTTATTGGCTAACCTCCCGTGGTCACATTGGAACCAAGCTGCTGTCCCCTTGCCTGCTTTTCATCGTCATGTCCCTGCGCCCTGCCCCTCCTGTGAGATCCCTACTCTTGCTGCTGCTGTTCAGGCCTGTCTGCTTCTCCACAGTCGTGAGTTTGTTCCTTAATTCCCCGGGCCAGATGAGCCCAGCTCCGCAACCGCCTCCCTCTCTGCCTGTCCGTCCTGCCCTGCCCGCTGCTTCCCCTGCCTGGGAAGAACCCCTCCTGTCCCCGGAACACTCGCCAAGCGCGTGGCACCGAGCAGACTCCAGCGTTTCCCCAACAGTCGTCATCGCTGCTCCCTGTCAATTCCTTGAGAGCAGAAACCCTTCCTTACGGATTTCTGTGATTTGACGTTGGCTAACCACCTAGCTGGGGCTTGGTCGCTCTCGGGAGCTAGAAGACACAAACAACTGCTTCCTGCTGGGGAGTGGAACGTAACTGGGACGTGATTGACTCCCAGGACCAGACCCTGGCTGAGCTCCTTCCCAGGACCCCGCGAGTGTCTCCCTGCCACTCTCCCCAGGCCCCTGCTTCCAGAATCCTGCGCAGCGACACGTTGCCACGCTCCCAACACTGGTGGGAGACGGGCGTGGTCACATAGGAAGTGTCTGGAGAAAGAGACGGAGCTTCCTCTTCCGATGTTGAAGTGATCGGGTATTTTGGAGGAAGATGCAAATACCAGCTTCCTCCCAGACAGACAGACAGGGGCAGACGCGGGCGCGCGCGCACACCCGGAAACCCCGTGTCTTCGCTAAATATAACCCTTGGTAGAGACAGCCTCTCAATAACTTTCAAGTGAAAAAGCTAAGGAAAGGGGAGCCAAGTCTTTCATAATGAATGCAAGCCTATAGCTTCTAAGTAGGGCTAACATATGGGCCACTGATGTGACTGTGAATGCAAATTAGGTATTTTTGATTGCTTGAAATAAAGTCAGCAGAATCAAAGCCTCGCACAGCAAATGGTGCAGCTTTAACTACATCGGTGCCAGGCTGGAAACAGGAGCCCCCGGCGCATACATCCTCGGGGAGAAAGGCTTTGGGGCTGGCCTTGTGGATGGAGACTTTTCCCCGGAGGACAGAGAGAGGGCCTGCCCTGAACTTGTGGCCACTCTGGCTCTTTCCTAAGAAGCTTCCGTTTGTACTCACGGAACCAGATTAAAGACCTGCTCTAACCTCTGGCCTTACCAACGTACGAGGTTGTCAAAAACCTTGAGGTAGTACGGAATCTTTGGAGGTCTTCTTGTCCAGTCTCCTGCCTCCAGGCAGGTGAAGTGACACTCCCCGTGGTGGGCGCTGTCGTAGGTGCTGGAGGGCAGAAGGGACTAACACGCTCCCTTTGCTCAATCGCTGGGTTTGGGAGCTGGTAGACCAGAAATCTCACTCTGGCGTTGCGAGGTG
The DNA here is from genome assembly GCA_004026585.1 of Noctilio leporinus. Classification (NCBI taxonomy): domain Eukaryota; kingdom Metazoa; phylum Chordata; class Mammalia; order Chiroptera; family Noctilionidae; genus Noctilio; species Noctilio leporinus. Next base: position 47,467 of record PVIW01000352.1, on the reverse strand, counting down.
CTTGCTGTGATGGAGGTGAGCCTAGGCTGTGGTCAGAGCTCAGGTAGGGGGCACCTCCCCTGGGAGAGAGAGAGAGAGAGAGAGAGAGAGAGAATGTGTGTATGTATGTGATTCATGGAAGATTCCTGGAGGAGTGGCCCACAAGGCAAGCCTTGGATAGCAGGCTGGTCAAAGGAAGAGGGACCAGCCTACCCAGGGGTGCAGACGTGACAGAAAGGGTCATGCCGTGAGGTGTGTAGTTTTTTTGTGGAGAGAGGGAGAGGGTTGTGGGCAGGCAGTCTGGGCAGCAGAGGTGGCCCCACTCCTAGCACACCCAGCCACCTGATGTGGTCCCCAGGAGCTTGGGTACAGGAACACAGCTAAGAGAAAACCTTCAGAATGTAAGGCTTTTGTTCCCTTGAAAGAATACGTGCCTTTCACGCAGCCATGCAGCAGGTTCCTGCCCAGACTCAGGCAGGTAAAACGTGAGAAGCAGAGCTGGTCAAGTGGTCCCTGGACCCTTGTCCCTTTGGCTCAGGTTTGAGTCACAGACTCCAAAGCTTATTGTACTGTCAAATCAGCCCAACATTTCTGCCTCCTTTTAATAAATGCAAGATTGTCCCCCACACTTCTCTACCCTCGAGCCTGGGCTGTTTCATCCTGGCTGCTGTTGACATGTTGGGCTGGGTACTTCTATGTTCTCTACATTGTGGGATGCTTATCAGCATCACTGACCTTCACACACTAGATGCCTACAGCACCCCTCTATACACATCTGTTGTGACAAATGAAAATGTCTCCAGACAGTGCCAAATGTCCTCTACGGGTAGGGGTGGGGGCTACACCATGCCCTGCTGAGAGCCCCTACTCTAACTCAAACACACACTTCTGGTGAATGCTCATTTCCCTGCCCCAGTGTTAGTGTGACTGTGATGGGGGCTATTGGGCCTCGTGTGACCCCCTCACCCGCCCTGGGCTGACCCGTTTCCAAGGCTGGACAGCTTTGAGCTGTTGCTACCAGGGCACTTCCTAGGTGTGTCCATTGGACCAGGGAGGCTCTCTCGCACTTCATGGGTTGGTCTGGACATCATAAGCTTGGGAGCTGTTGGCCATGTAATCAATGGTGGCCTTTCTGAAAGTCCAGTTAAAGGACAGAAACCACATGGAGCAAAGTATGGTGGCATTGCAGCAACTGCTGTGGTGCTCTCTGCCCGAAGACATGAGCTTTGGCTCCATGAGCATCTCATACTCTCCTTTGTGCTCAGTTTGGGTAAGTTTAGTTTGAGTCATTGGTACCCAGAACAGACCTAATGAATGCATCATCCTGTGGTGAGGAAAGTCCTGGTCCAGGGAAGGTGGGCCCATCCACAAGATGAAGCAAGAGTGAGTTGTGTTTATATTGATGGCTAGGGCACAGCTAGTCCAGGCTGCCCATCCCAGGCTGCTGGCTTAGGGAAGGGCTGACAAGGGAAGGCACTGAGGCAAATGACCAGGATTCAGTTCTTGTGGGGGATCAGACCTTTACCTCTCCTGTTGATCCCAGTGAAAGCTTCTGTCCCCAGAACCGTGACCTAATAAAATGCTCTTCCTTTTTTTGTGTGTCTCACTCTTCCAGTGACAGAGTCAGAAGGGGACAGAGTGGAGTCAAGGGGAGCCTTGAATCCCCCTAGAGAAGACAGCATTTCTCCACTTCTTATTCTTCCCTCAATCTCAGTGACCTTATGTTTTAGGCCTATGGCCAAATAGAGATGCAGCTGTCCTCCCAGGGAGAGGAAATCTACTGAGCATCCTTACAAAACCTGCTCCCCTTCAAAATCCTTCCCTTTCTTCCCAGTATCCCTCAGGACCCAGAGGGTAGATGGCTCAACTCCCAAAGCCTTTCTCAATGTTTATTAAATACTGCATCCAACATTGAAATGGATTTTTACTGGACAGTCACAGAATTTACACCAAATCAGAGACTTTACAATTAACCAGACCTGAGAAGTCAACTGCATTTTGTTTCCAATTTTGAATTCTAACCAGTTATATTTTCCAACCAAATTCAACAGAAAACATGCTGCGTATCGAAGAGTAATATTGCCCCAAAATGCAGTGTCAGTACTATTGAACAACCCCCAGCCCCACCCCCATCCATGGCACAGCTTCTAATTCTAGTGGAAAAAGAGAATGCAGGGGAGGAAAACCAGCCCAGGCTATGTCCTTAGTCCCATGTCCTCAAACACGTCCTGTGCTGTGTTTAAATTCCCTTGCCTTGGATAACCCTACCCATGGAATTGTGGCGGAGACATCCATGTCCCAGTGCAATACCCTGATGTTTTAGTACTTGACTCTGTAACTCGGCAGGTGCACATCAGCTCCTTGACCATGGCTGAGACAGGAGAGAGGCACCAGGCCACCCACGTGTGTCTGACCCCTTCAAGTGACGCACCCAAGCCCTGCTAGTGAGGAGGGATCCTGCCCTGGTTCTAAAAACAAGCCCTATACCAGCTGTGTCGCCAGCTTTGGAAAGTTACTCAGTGAGAATGCATAACTGTGCAAGGTTCCCCGGCCACCTGTGCTCATCCCAACGAATGAGGCCAGTTACCAGTTCCTGCGTACTCTACGTGGGACAGTGCTCACCAGGCTGGGCTGTGGTTTGGGTTTCAAGGGCACCTGAGATTTGTTTTAATCAAGTATGGTAAGACATGCAGACGCAGAAATGACTGCCCATGCAGCCAAGGTGTTCATGCAGGAAGACTGCAGCGCCACGCAGGGTGGGGCAGGAGGCCCTGTGAGCAAGGGCCTTTCCTGTGGTTTCTGTTGGAAGAGGCAGGGCAGGGTGGGCAGGGCTAGGGTTGGTTAGTTCCAATACTCAGCTGGCCCGGGGGTTGTTCCTGGAGGCCTGGTATCTGGCTCCAGGGCAATAGCGCAGAGCAAGGGTAGTAGCCCAGCGTGTGAGAACCTAATGAAGACTCCTGATCAGTGTTCTGAGCAACAGTGGCAATGAGATGACATTGTTGCTGTTATTGCCATGGTCACTGATTACATGACATGCCTGTCGGGCTGAAGAGTCCGTCGCCCCAGTCATGGAACTACTGTGCGATACCTGTGAACCTTCTGTCATCCTGATCCTTGCACTCATAAAGGACCGTTTGTTGTCCTCTATTGTGTCCCTGTTTCTTCCCATGTTCTTTTCCTGTGGGAAGAACATCCTTCAGAGAGAAGAGTAACCTTCCTATTTGGAATCCAAGTCAGAGAATGAACCCCCATTGTTTTGCACTGTGGAAAATTTTAAATAGTATCTCCTGGAAGCCGGTATCTGACAACTACTTCATCATGTATTGCCCAGTGTCAAGTAGCACCTTTTTTTTGGTGTGTTTATTCTCGATTTTGAATTCAGGACTGTGTTCTAGGGCATTTCAGAAGACTGACCTCTGAAAAAGAAGAGCAATGTTCTACTTTTTCCTAAGGCGGCTCTTCGAATCATAGAACATCCTGAACATACAGGAAAAGCACCTGAGTTGAGGGTTGACGTTTTGCTAAGTGAAATTACTGGCACATTAGCCCCGGGAGATGCCTGCTGTGGCTGGTTCGGAGAGATGTCTCTGAAAGAGCACACGACGAAGATTTACAAAACTGTTCTTGTCGTTCCAGCGCTTTTGACAGGCTGCACGATTCTGAAATCCTCTTTCGCTGTCTTTCATATTAACAAGAATGTTGCATGTTCAAGTGAGATGATTTCTACAGAACTGTTTGAAATGTATAGGGTGTGATCCGTATGTACGTTGTTATTGTACAACATTATCTGAAGTGGAAGTATCGTGCACACACAGTTCTCAACCTACTTTCTTGGCTTCTTAGATAATCTAGAAATTTTGAAGTGAATTTTAACTCATATGGACGAGTAGGAGATAGAAAGGAACATCCATGAGCAGATGAATAATGATACAGGGAGGCAATTGGGCCGGGGCGGTGGGGCGTCGTCCTCAGCCAATTCTGGCAAGGTCACTGAACGTTTCCAAAACTTTAGGGGCAAACACTTAAATACGTACCATAAAAAATAAAGATGTTTGAGGAATATGATCATTTCAAAGTTAATTTAGCAAATAGATATTTAAAAATTTTTGTGAGGTCTATGTACTAACGTATGGTTAGCACACTAAGGTTTTGAAATAACCTCAGAAATATCTAAAACCCACAGATGTAGAAATCAGCCCAGAAATTATTCAAAGGTGGGAGGTGGAAATTCTGAGATGGTCTGTAATTATGAGGTGTTTTTTTTTTTTTTTTTTTGGTCATTTTGAAATACTAAGTGCTAGAAGTTAAGGTGACATAAGAGACAAAGAGGTACAATCATCTCATAATCTACTTGATAAATCTGACTTCTAAGGTGGCAACTGACCTATTCCAAGGTCACATTCTAAATCTATACTGTCCTATATAATAGACATTGGCCACGCATGGTTGCTGAGCACTTAAAATGAGGCTAGGGAAACTGAATTTTAAATTTTATTCCATTTTAATTAATTTAAATTAAAAAAAATTTAAGTATGTCTAGAGCAACTTGGCTATGTCAATCTGCTTCTGCAAATGTAAACTTCATGACATCTCAATACAGTTCAGTTACTTCTGAGGAAAATGTAGCATCTCTATCAAGATGTGCTGTATGCATAAAATACACATCAGATTCAAAGACTTAGTCTAAATAATGCAAATATTTCAATAATAAATTATATATCCATTGTATGTTAAATAATATTTTGGCTGTGTTGCATACTGGAGACTTGAATATCCACTGTCAATAATGGAAAGTCCAACCAGGAGAATGATAAGCAAGGAAACAGAGAACTTAACACAACAAACCAACTAGATCTACCAGAATCCTCTGCTTAATAACATCACACACAGTCTTCTTTGGTGACGGAGTATATTCCAGGATAGAACCTATGTAAGGCCGCAAGCTAAATGTCAGTCATTTAAAAAGATACATGCCATAGCACGAATCTTCTTCAACCACAACCAGGTGAAGCTAGTTGTTACCCTCTAAAGAAACTTCAGCTCCAGGGTTGGAACCTGAGGTGCTCTGGAGAATGTCTTTGGGCTTTGGGGAAGATTCATCTCCCACTTGTCTCTCTCTCTCCAGCCCATATAGGGGAGTTATTCCTTCAGTGTTTGTTGAATGACTGACTAACAGGTGATTACGATCGAAAAAGCTAAAGAAAGTAGGAAAATTTCAGAGTTGGAGAGACGGTGTTTGGATGACATGGGATTAAAAGAAAACTCTGTAAAACCTATTGGCACAGTCTGCTTCACGGGTGTGTGGCCCGTGGCTCCTGCTTGGAAAGACCCCAAGCTTAATGTAATGCTTGGCTGTTGCTGCTTTGAAATTCTCTCATTTTGCACTGGATCTCACAAATTATGGAGCTGATCCTGGGTACAGATGCTAGGAGTAAATGGGAAATTAAATATTTAGAAAATGTTTGGAAAGATGAAGTTGTACTTAATGGTTACATCTGGATAAAAGTGAGAAATGGGTCATTTGGATTCTTTTAATCAGGTGCTTCTACTCTAACAAATAAAACAGTATGTATGGCCCCTTCTCACCCTGGCTTTTAGATGAGGAAATAGACGGATAGCTGATCTGGGGGAGCAGTGACATTAGGGGTGATTCCATCAGAGGAACATCCACATAAGCAGCCCTCCACTTCGTGGGAAAACAAGAAGTTGAAAAAGAAAGCTCCACCAGTTGTTTGAAATGACAGGTGACAACTTAGGCTATAATTACAATAATTATGATGGAAAAAAATTGCAGCATATGCCAAGACAAATATTTTACTTGTGCAGAATTTAACACCAAGTTTCTTTTTAAATAAGCGAATTTTATTTACTTTAGCACATAAATGAAAATGGTCATCAAGACCGTGAAACTTAGCAAGGGATAAAATGAGGTTCATTTCTACACATGTGCCATTTTTTATACATGCACACATATATTTATGTATGTATATATCTATATAACATGTGTTAATATGGGAGAGGGAATGTCATGCACCAAGTAGGGTGAGTTCTGGCCATTCACGGACAAAGAAAACACCAATAAAGGACCAGAGTCACAGTGGAAAGATCGTAAGTTCGAGTTCAACGTGAAAAGTTGAAACCAAAGTCCCTCTGAAATTCCTTAAAGGAGCTGCAGCAAGTAACCATAAGGATACGCACATTGGAGATGAAAGGAAGCCTCTGGCCTGGAGATGTGAAACTGAAAGACATCTGTGCATAACTGGCAATTGAACTCTTGGCCATGGACTAAGTACAGAAAAATGGGAGCAAGAAGAAGAGGCCAGTGGCCAGTCCCTGCAGAGTGGATAGGCCTGCTTGTGTGACTTGAGAAGGGGGTGGGAGGGAGGAGACCCCACCCTGTGTTAAGAACAGACTCCAAGGAAAATGATGGACTATTTTCCAGGGTAAAGCATCTATTAAGCCACAAGCTAAATGTCACTAAGAATTGCTGGGCCTCTTTACTGTTAAAAAGGAGTTGCATATGGAAATAGAATGTGGGAGAAGGTGGTGAGGTGTCTTCTTAATTGCAAGGAATCTCATGAATGCTCAGCCTCTATGTTCTGTAGGCACTGAGATGATGACCATCTGGCTAGTACTGTCCCTACTTTCAATGTCATTGTTCTTCAAATGGCCAGTTCAGGTTGGAAAGCTGTCTTCAGATAACTGACCATCTAGGCAAGACCAGCTCTATTGTTATTTGGAAAATTAACTTATGGAATTGTAGCTCACAAGGGATATTAAAGTTCCAGGTGCTTATCAAACAGACTTTGAGCTCTCTGGACACTGGAGGCTGGGGAAAAAAATGAAGAAAAAAAGTTTATCTGATCTAGCTTAATGGTCAGGCAATAGATTCCTACTTTCCATAGGAAAAGAAAAGTTAAAAGGAAAGGTTAAATATTGGATTGCTTATTCAAACCAGGCAAATTAGTCTTTGGAAATTTAGAATCCATGAAATACATATTTTAAGAGCAACAGCTTTGCCACTTTTTCCTATTGTCAAGTAAAGAAGAGAGTCACAATTAAGGGATGGTATTTCTGAGCACCAATTAATTTCTCCTGAAAGACACTCTAAATATCCTAAACATACGAATGTCTTGGCACCCACCCCGGACTACTAAGGGAACAAATATGGTACTTAGCAAGGCTAAAACTACCTGCCGGAAGGGGGAAAGACTAGTTCCCAGTGAATTCCATGGAGGGAACTCGAGACCAGGTGCAGGTAGAGGCTGTAAAGGCAAGAAAGGTTCAGTTTCACAGCTCGGTGCTCCAGCTGGGCAGGGAGCATCTTCTTAGGAATAATCTTAATTGTGTTCTGCATTAACCTGGGTAAAGGGCTGAGGAGGCATGGGGGAGGGGAATGGTGCTGGGTCCTTTAGTTTTTAGTTTTTAAATAAATATTATTTACCAAAAGGATAGGTATCATAGGCCCCTGGTCTGTCCTTGGCCACACCGAGGTCTGTCTCTTCCCCGGCACCCTGAGCTAAAACCTGGGCAGGTCTCTCTCTCTCTCTCCCAGGGGCTGTGCCTGCTGCCAGTGTAGTGTCACCAAGCAGCAGAAATGGGACAGGGTGTTTGCATGTGGCTTCTCAGGATCCCTGGCCAGGCACATTTCTTCCTGGATAGTTTGTGTCTATGAAATACTAATTCCCAAGGGTCAGTTCTGCTGCTTGGCCATTTTAAGGAGCGTAATATTGTGCACTTGGAGCTCTGGCTGTATCTGCCATTTTGTTCTGTCCTTAAGCCTTTGGGCAGGAAGCTTGTGAGCGTGTGTGTGTGTGTGTGTGTGTGTGTGTGTGTGTCCGTCCGGGGTTGGGGGAGGGTGATCCATTCGAGCGCCATGTCCCTGTAGCTGATAAAAGCAAACTTGAAGCAACAAGGTACTCCAGGTTGTGCCCACACTCTCCAGCCACCCGTTCTTGCTCGTGGTCTCATGGCTTCAGGTTCTGAACTCTGTATCCAACTTGGAGTGATGCCTCTGGGGTCCTTTGGCAACTTTGCTTACCTACCTCTTTTCATTTCTCAGTCCTTGGCTGGTTCAGACCTATGGTTTTCAGCGTTCTCTGTTACACTGTGGGCTTCCTCCATTCTAACCTCATGGCCACATGCAATTTCAGCCCCAGCCATGGTAAGCCTATTCTCCCTTTCCTCGAGTTGGGATGGAGCAGATTCCCACATTTTGCCTGCATGCTGTTGTTGGCAGCTCATAACTAACCCTGGGACAAAGCATGAATCTCCTGTTACTCCCCCAGCACTCATACCTGGGGAAATCAGAGCGGCAGGAAGCTAAGAAAGTCATTGTCATTGTCCAAAGGGGAGAGGAGGAGACAGCGGGGCTGACATTGAATTCACGTTAGCCATTGTCTGCCTTGCTGCCATCACCTGCCTATTGTCCTTCTCTTGGGGCAGTTCTGGGGTGACGCCAGCAACAGGCCAGGCTCTCAAGCCCACGAGGTAAGGATGGAGAGGTTGGGCAGGCGCACTATCCGGCCTGCTCTGCTGCACCAGGGCGGAACCAGTGGCTCCTCTGTGCAGGTATTCTGTGGCCATGCTTTTCTGCCCCCTCGGATGCAGGGCTGGTAAGCTAATTGACCATCGAATTCTACCAGACCAGCAATGGGACGTATTCTCAGAAGACTTCAGAGCATCCCTTCAGGGAGGTCCTGCTAGTGCCCTCACTGTGGTGTGAAGAATATGGCACCTTTACAGAAAGCAGTAAGAACTGCACACTGTACTGACATAGCCTTTTTCCAGGCATTCTGTTTCTAGGAATTTGTACCTTAGGAAATTATTCGGCAAAAGTATGAAGAGGCAACTGGGAACTGCAGGAATACTGGTGACAGAGTTGGTCCCAAAAGGGAGGGGGGAGGAAGGGAAGAGGGAGAAAGGAGAGGGAGATTAATGTCCTATGATATGGAATTGGTTAAGGAAACCATGGTTCATCTATAGATGAAGTAGTATCATACAGTGCAACTTCTCAAAATGACTTAAGGGTGGTTATTAGCCTGGGAAAATGTTCCTGTTACGTTGTTAAGTTAGAAAAAGCATTTTACCAAACAATATCCTTTTAAGGATATGCATTAAATGTTAACAGTGGTTATTTGTGGGTGGTGTGATGTCAGGTGACTTTTAAAAATTATTTTTGTTTATATGCTTTTTTGGAAATCATGTGCAAAAACAGGCATTACTTCTGTAATTAAAAATAACAGTCAAGGAGGAAAGTAACTAGTCGAGTGACTGAACCCCAAACCCTTTTCATTTTAACTGTTTCGTGTGAACAGTGGACAAGCGCCTTTGGGTCCCGGGTGCATCTTCTTGACTGGGACTTGGTGCTCTCTCCCCCTAATCAGGGTGAGCAGAGAAATCTGGATGAGAACCTCACCCTAGCCAGACATATCACCTTATACAATTGGCCATCCTGAGGCCTCTTTGGTGGGGTGGGGGAGGCAGAGTCCAGAGGAGGCCACTTTCTGTTTGGCCAAAGCTTCTGCACAGCACTTCCCAGAGGACAATCAAAGAAATCCAGTGGTTCCTTAATTCAGAGCCATTTCCAATCTTAAGACAGAGGCTTTGGTCACCTTTAAGTCCAGTAACACCGGGTCCCCGCCTACCCTGACGGACTGAGCCTTGCAGGACCACCTGGGAACGTGTTACGAGTTCACCTTCAGGACCCCATCTCAAACGGGACCAGACTCCCCGTGGGCGGTGCCTAGACAGCTATTTTTCCCCCTAAACCAATCGCTTGGTTTGTTTTTGTCAATTGCAGTTGACATGTCACATTATTTTACATTACGTTAGGGTAGACATTTATGTAATTTACGAAGCGATACCCCAATAAGTCTAGTCCCCACCTGCCACCATGCATAGTTATTGCAGATTATTGGGCTGTGTTTCCTATGTGGTACTTTCCATCCCAGGGATGACATGCTGCCCCCGTGCCACCCCGCACACTAAAAACTGGGAGGCAGTTAGGTGGTCCTCACACCCCCAGCCTCTCTCTAGGCCCTTGGAAACACATGCCAGCTGAGCAAATAAAGTCTTTCTTTTTATAGCAAGGCGGCCAGGTGCGTAGGAGAAGCTGAATCTTTATGAATTCCCACCTTCGTTTTTTCCCGTGCCCTGTCCGTGGTGGTCAATGAGTGGGCCTTTGCTCGCCAGGGTAACGTGGACAGAGGGGGTGCTGGCGTGGAAAAGCGTGGGTGGTCATTGTGCAGGGCATCAGGACCGGGAGAGGTCACAGGCGGCGCGAGCAAGATATGACACGCTGTGGAACATTCAGTGCTAGGAGAGAATTCAGGTGCCCGCAGGGCAGTTCAAGGGGCTGCAGAGGCCGTGAGAGTCCGCCTGAGCCCCTGCACAGCTGAGAAAGCAGAGGAGTTCGGAGCGAAAGCAATTGGCCTGGGCTAATATCGGGAATTAGGATCAGGAATAACCGTTGTACATGGACATTGGCTGGGGTTCCTACCTCGCATTGGGGTGGCTCTGTCTGGGCCCCTGACGCCAGAGAAAGGGTTAGTTTTTCATTACTTTGATGCCAGGGGTCCCTTTGAGAATCCGAGGAAATGATCATATGTACATGTACTTTTGAAAAAACAGACCCCTGAAGCGCTTCTGCAGATTAAACCCCCTGGCCCCGGGGAAGGGCCAGAGAGAGGGAAGGGGCAGAGGGCAAGGAACGGCAATGGAAGGAAGATGCCTGTGGTTGCTGGAGAACAGGCGTGTGCAGGGCGGGAGGGAAAGCACAGCATGACCACAAGCTTCCAAGGCAGTGACAGTTGACACGAGAGCTGTATTTCAGAACCTCTTCTGCATTGGCACGTTTGTTACCTAGATACACTGACAAAGGCCCACGTTGGAGATGATCGACCCTCTTCCCATGGAGGCCTTCCTACCGAGGCACGACAATCAGAAAGGACTGCGGGCCTGGAGGAGATGCGAGCTGTTGGTGACGTGGAAATGGTGCGCTATGTGTTAAAGAAGCATTCCATGCCTCTCCCACGGGGTTCCAGAACGTTCTCATTTGCCCCTGGGTGACACAGCCTCTCCTGCAGTGTCCATGTCCAGACATTGGTTACCTCCTTGTCTGGGGCAGCAACCACCAACCATGTTTGCCCAGCCCGGCCTCTGCAGTCAGGGTCTTGTTCTAGTCTAATCCGTCAAGTCAGATTACTCTCAGTAAGTTATGGTCGCTGTGTGCAGTGTCACGAGTGGCACTATTCTGGTGCTAACTGACCTGAAGCAGCAATTTCAACGCCTCCATTAGGAAAAATAAGGAATGTAAGAATGCGTAGACCAGCAGAAGTTTCACTCCATGGACCCAGCGTGTTGAAAACCTGCGACAGACAAGACCTTGCCTGACAAGCTCCCCCAACCCCATGACCGGAGCCCTGGAGGAACCCTTGCAGGCCAGCTTTCCGCGTTCAGTCTTGCTGTCCTTTCTGCGCATTGCAAGAAGAAAGTGAGGCATCTGCGGGAAACAGCGTGGGGTTTGCTGCCGTGGAGTTCTGGGGTCCGTGGACGGGGCCTCAGCGTCCTTAGCTATAAAATGGGGATAAAGCCCAGCATCGCTGCAGTCTTGAATCCGATACATCACCAGAAGCTCCTAGCATCTGGTCAAGTAGCATGCACTCAAGATAGTTTCTTCTTTTACCTCACTGGCCCAAAGTTAGTCCCCTGGAAAGTGGCAGAGCCAGTTGTTCAAACAGCGAGTCCAGGAACCGTTTCACACATCCGCCCCTGCCCTGCCTGCATCTTCTGCCTTCTCAAAGCCACAGTGGAAAGAGTTTCCCATTCCCATATGGCGGCTCGGAGATTCACCTTTCCTGACAAGGATTCTTGCAGAATTAATTCACAGCCTGGCTGAGGTGGGGTGGTGGCGGATGTGCGTGGTTTTTTTTATAGTGCCGCAATAATTCATCATCTTCTCTCCAGCAGCCTCGCTCTGGCTGGCAGCTCTAAAACCCTACGGTCCACGAGAGAGCCGTGAACAGAAATATTTTCAAGAGCAGATGGGACGTACCTTCGAAACGCAGGATTGTCCCGCTGAAACTGGGACATCTGGCAACCCTAAAAAAGCCCAAACTAGATGAAATAAAAATTATGAGACGGAGAAGCAGAAAAATATGTCTTTGCATTGATTAGCCGGGAATGTCATTAATCTCCTTCAACTCCCTTTTCAGCCCTGCGGTGTAAAACAAGGAGAAAGCGAAGTTGTGCTTCCTTCCCCCCGTGACCATGCTTACGTGATCGTTTCAAAGTGCTACGAGTTTTAAAACTTCCTAGTAACGCCTCCCCTTCTCTTGCTCAGAACTGTTTAGGGGGTGATAAAATTCATCCTGAAGCTTCCTCCATGCAGCGCTTTTCTGATTAGCCTGGCCAACAGTACGGTGGCGGAGGGGTGGGGGGAACAGAGGAGGTTCAGCTGACTAGAATTGGGCCAACTTTTAACAGCCTTATTAGGAAATTATACAAATGCATCTTTTCCTGTTTTGCCTCTTAGGTGGTTTTATTCTAACTTCCCTTTTTGTGGTGTAAAGAAGCCGGGTAGGGAGAGCAAACCAGCCCCAAGGAAAGGTGGGAAGGTCTCCAGCTTTCCTCTTCTGAGGCCCTCCCCGCCTCCTCACCCTGTTTTGGCTCCTAGCATCCTATTTATTTGGGTCATTTTCTTTTTATCAAATCTCCCTTCCATTTAGACTCAACCCTGTTAGCCCCGGCACCAGTGTTAGTATGTGGCCATGTACCTTTGCCTGAAACAGTGTAGGTACGTAGGTGCAAAATGTCTGTGGATGTGACCAGGCTGGGCCCCTCCCACAGACTGACTACATTTGGTCTAGAAGACAAGATGAGAACTGAGTGACCTGAGTTCAATGTATCACCTGTTAGTGGACAGGCCACACAGACTGACTCTGCATTTGGTCTGAAAGAAGACAAGATGAGAACTGAGCAATCTGAGTTCAAGGTATCACCTGTTAGTGGACAGGCCACAGAAGTCAGAGCAAAGACAAAATCTAGGAAAGTAATCTTTTTAAAGTCAGATGTTATCCACTGTTTATGAAAGTGTCTTAAAATTATATGTCCCCATTGATATGTTGACATTCTAACCCCCAATGTGATGGTATCGAGAGGTGGTGGTATTGAGAGATATTTAGGGTTCGATGGGGTCATCAGGGCGGGGCCCTCCTAGTGGGATTAGTGGCCTTATAAGAAGAAGAAGAGAGAAACCTCTCCCTCTCCATGTATCTGCTCCAAGGAAATGCCATGTGAGGACAAAGCCAGATGGTGGCTGTCTACAAGCCAGGAAGAGAGCTCTCATCAAGAAATGAATCAGCTGACACCTTGATCTTGGCCTTCTCCCATCCAGAGCTACGAGAAGTAAGTTCATGTTGTGTTAGTTCCCCAGTCTATGGTGTTTTGTCATGGCAGCTAAGCTGACTACTACAAAGAGTGGTGCTCAGAACGGTTAACACCATGCCCGAGGTGCACGCTGTGGCATGGCAGAGCTGAAACAAGAACTATATCCCTGCCTCCAGGCCAAGGACAAGGCTGCTGCACCATGTGGCCAGCTCCAAGTGTATGAGTCTGTGCGTGACCCTGTGAACTGCTGCACGTAAGTGGCTCTTTTATCCCAGGGGTTTCCTGCAACAGACCCACAGGTGTTGAGCAGCGCATGAGAGAAGACCCAGGTTTGTCCCACCCTCTGTCCCACAGGAGCTGTGAAAGCAGCCACCCTCGTCTCTTGATAGGAATGATGGGGATTTGTGAGAATTTAATTGGATGATAAACTTCAAAGGGCTTCGAGCTCTTAGAGCACCTACGAAAAATGGTAGCACATCAATTTTAGCCCACAGCCCCTCGGAGGTCATAGAGACTATTTCTCTTGCTTTGCAGATAAGGAAGCTGATAGTAAGCCATGAATCTGAGGCCTAGTCCTGCCAGAGTCACTTTCAATTCATCCCTGAGAGGGAACATCAGAAGGCCATGGCCTGCACAGGTCAAAGAGAAGTCGGGGCTCATTTATGCATTCAACACAGAAGGCACCCTGTCTAGGGCCCCCAAGACATTCAGGGCCCAACTTAAATTTCTCATAACATCAGAAGAGAAAGATGAACTTTGGGCTGAATGAGATAGTTTAATATGAAATAGTAATACAATTCCTCTTTATATCAATGCAGGTGCAAAATATAATTTTAGGCACTGTTTATGAAAGAGGGAGCCCCTCCCAAAGGCAAAAGTGCCGTAGGACCATGAAAGTCCTAACTCAGGCCTGAGAGAAACACCAAGTAATCAAAACACATTTAACTGCCCAGGGAACCATTCCACTCACTGGGATTAAGTGTTGCTCTGAGCTCCGCAGCTGTGCACGGCTCCCTAGTGTTCTCCCACCATCCTACAGCCTTTCCAGAGTCAGGTCTGCTCACGCTGTTCCATCTACACTGTTCCCTCCGTCTACACCATCATCTCTGCTTGGCAGACACTCCAGCGTCACCCACCTCTGTGCCTAGTCAGTTCACGCATCTGACTCAGTTTTCTCATCTGTAGAATGGGAATAAGGATAGCATTTACCTCACAGGCTTCTTGTGAAGATTATCTAAATATACATCCACATACGCACATACAGTTACATGGGCAAATTTACTCCTAGGAACACAGTAAGCACTATGTAATAATAGATATTATCATTATTTATTGTTATTTTTTATTAAGTATCCATTTCTAGGCCCTAAAGATACAAAGAGCTTTTTAAGGAGTTCCCATTCTAGGGGAAAGTAGGCTCGGAAGGAAGATATAGTAAGATGTATCTTTCTAAGGTGCTGAGCACACTCAGAAGGAGCATGAAGCTGGATCTTGCAAGAGGGTGGGGGCTCACTAGGTGACACTTCCGTAAAAGCCACACAACGCAGGCTGCTTAGGGTGAATGGTGCGAATGTGTGGGGAGAATGCTGTTAGTCCAGAGAGCTGGGTCCCAAGGTCAGCTCTTACCCTTAGCATATGTGTGACCTTCAGCTAATTTCTGCACCACTCAGGGCCTCAGCCTTCACTTCTGCAAAATGGGAATAATAACTTCTGCCCTTTCTAGTTTATATAGAATGTCTGACTCAACAATTGTATAATACGTATGCAAAACAAATGCAAATGTAAAAATAAATGCATAATGTGGGTAAAAACCTCAGAGGATTGTAATGTTGTCCATAGTATCAAGGGCCTCTTTTTTTTTTCTCTCTCTCTCTCTCATTATTAAAATAGTCAATAATGAAAAGAGGACTGTTTTGAGTCCCTAAAGATTGAGTCATAGGTAATATCTATTATGCATTAATTTAGAACCTAAATTAATTTCTCCTTAAAAGGCACTGCACATGTTTGAACTGTGTTCTATAAATTTTTTTTAATCAACCAGACTAAATTTCTGATAGAAATTTCTTTTCTCTGGCAGAAATAACTCATTGTCATTGTCATCACTTCAATAAGCACAGCTTTGAAAGCTTAAAACACCCCTGAGAATAGAACTGATACTTGCCAAAGGATCCTTCGGTCCATGCATCTCACCAATGTGCGCAGTTCTGTGTGTGAGGGAAAGGACCTGGCTCTCAGATCTGGGACATCTGAACTGGCTCCTGCCAAGTGGCAGGGACAATTTTAGTGCTGCGGAGAATCTGACTGCTGTTTCCACCCACTCCCGCCTTCCTCCTCCCTCCTGTCCTTGAGCACGCAGATGCTGCCTGCCTTCTGCTCGCTCCTTTACCAATTTCTTGAGTCTCCACACCTCCTTGCACCCGTTTTCCTTGCTCCAGATTCTCACTGTGGCTCCCGCTTTGTCCCTCCACACCCATTGGGCTTGGTTTCTCCAGCAGACCTGTACTCCCTTTTTCCTTACCTCTTGATGGGGGCACAGCCCAGGGGTGACAGGGGTGACTTCATTCTTCTCCTAAACCCTCAAAATGCAGTGATGAGAATCTTCTCCCAATGTGACCAGTCTCTTCACTTTCTTTTTCAATTTTTTTGCTGAACTGCTGCACCCTTTCATTAACAGGGCATGTGCCTGCACTCAGAGTTCACTTCCTAAATGCTAGAGTTGACCGTGTCACTTCTGGAATGTTCCAGGAACCCCAGATAAATCCGTATACCTCAACTTCACATTCATTCAGGCTCACCTGTCACCTGGCCCCTACTTACCCATCTCCAGCTATGCATGGAGCGTGCACTTGATGTTGGCCTATTGGCATGGCTAGGGAATGAGTGAGTGAATGAGTAAATGAATGAATGAATGAATGGCAGATGCCCCACACGGTGTGGTACAATGAAAAGGGTGTGAACTTTGGGTGAGACTGGAGCTCAGATCTCCAGCACTGACTCAGCCACTGAGGAATTAACCTTGCTCAGCCTAATTTCCCATGTCTATAAGAACAGTAACTCTTACACTCTTCCTCAGGGCCAGGACCAGGGAGAGGTCAATGAGGGGTTCACCTTGGATGCAGAATGTAAAGGGGCAGGTACCCAAAAACCTAGGAATCAAAAACTATTGCTTTAACATAACATTTAAAAGGTTAGCAATCCATACACAAACCCATAAAGAACACACATTTTAAAATTTAATGAAAAGAGTATTCCTGCACTTACATGACTCAGTTTACCCTCCACGCTGCCCTTTTCGCAGGATCTGCATGGGCACTCAGTGTAGGGTGTTCCCCACGCCAAGTGGGGGGCCCAGCCTTGAGTCCTGCAGCTGCCCTGCAGGGAGCGGGGCTCCCAGACCCCCGTTGATCTATAAACCGCCTCTGGTCAGCAATGACATTTAGTAAGTGCAGAATTTAGCAGTATTTCAATGTTTTTATGATAATCAGGCAGAATGATTTCATATCTGTTCTGTCTATTTACAAACGTGGGCTTTTATTTTGTATGTCCTTTTTTTTTCTTTTTCTTTTTCTTTTTTACCAATTTATTTTGTTGTCGTTTACAAATGCTTTGGTGAGCAGGGGTTGGGAAATAGTTTTATAAACTGGGCCTTTCATCGCAGTTGATTTCACAAGCCCTTGTCTCAAGTTTGAAATAGCTCAGAAGGTCTGTGGTTTTCTAGAATCCATCCATTTGTTCCAAACATGGAGATGAATCCAACCGTGGGAGGAAGTGGTACCCACCCCAGGGGCCCCCAGGATTGTTGTATTCCGTGTAAATGGCGCCCCCTGGTGTTGTGAGCAGAGCAGCCCTGGGTGGGTCCTGCCCCGCTCACCGGGATCGGGCTCTATGAATCAATCTTCTTTCTCACCGTTCAGGCCGGCTTTCACTTGCACTTTTTATGCATTGCTTGCTGATGCACTCATCTGGACAGTGTATCCATCCATTCCTTCAGAAATGCTTATGAGCCCCTTCCATGGGTGGGGCAGGCTCACAGATGCTGGGGAGAAAGTGGTGAAGGGACCCCACATGCTACCTGCCCTTACCGAGCTGACAGCCTTGCAGCGAGGCCGACGAACAATCACACACATAAATCCATTAATTACAAACTGGTGAAGTGCCATAAAAACCTAACAGAGTGCTCTGATGAACCAGAGAGCAAAAACCCTGAAATGACAAGGTCTTAACCATGCAGATCACCATGGGGCCTACGTGTGATTGACACTCAACCTGTGGCTGCTGTGGTGGGTGTTGTGTCCATCTGGGCAGGGAGCCTGCGCCCCTGTCTCCTGGGACTGCCCTCCATTCACTACCACTTGCTGTTGCACAGACTCTGGCCCTGGGGAACTGGTGTAGGCAGATGTCCTCCGCGTGGACTTAGTGGTTGGTCGTGGTTGGTCATGAGAAGTTGTGTGACCGAAGCTGAACTCCGGTCTCTGAAGTTATTCTCACTGGAAAGCTGTGGGTTGGATTCCATCTGCCTGTGTCCCCTTTGCCTGCCTCCAGAAAATACTTGGTTTGCTAGGAGCCAGTGGAGTTCCAGACAGGCAGGCTGATTGAAAGGGCTGATGGATAGAAAGTTGGGATGGTCTGAGTCACCAGTCCTCAACCCTGAACCTTCCACACAGCCCTGGTTCCTTTGTTACCCCAGAAGCCTTCTAAGAAGCCCCTGCACTTCTTGTTTTGCTTCAGCTTGCTTGAGTACAGTTTCTGTGATCTATAACTAAAGACATTTGAACGCAGCCTCCTCAGAGACTCACCCCTCTTGTCATTTTTAACTACAGTGGTATAAAGTCCGTGTTTCCCAAAATAAGTCTATCAGAAACTTTCAACCATTGAGAAACTGAATTGGTCTTTTTCTCAATCTTTTAAAATCCTCATCCAAGGATATGTTTATTCATCTGAGAGAGAGAGAGAGAGAGAGAGAGAGAGAGAGAGAGAGAGAGAGAGAAACCATTGATCAGTTGCCTCCTATACACATCCCAGTCAGGGATCAAACCTGCAGCCTAGGTATCTGGCCTGACCAGGAATTGAACCAGCAACCCTTTGATGCATGGATGATGTTCCAATTAACTGGGAGGCCTGGCCAGGGCTGTTTACCAGTTTATCTTAGTGGCATGCAGTGAATTGTAAACTCATACGTCAGTATTCTTCACAAATTCTGTGAGATCCCTAAGGTGGAACCTATACGTATCACCTCTTCACACATGCACAAGTGTGCACACAGACACACACACACACATGCACACATGCTAGAGTACATTCTGATGGATGTTCAGGGCAGTTTGGAAACATTGACTTTTTCCAAAGCCGCACAACAATCTCTCCTTTGGCAGATACCCATGTAGTCTTCACAGGTCTAAGCTCAGCAGCTGGCCAGCGCCAGCAGAAGCAGTTTGTGTTGGTGGCTGTGTATTGTCATGTGCCCATCTATTCATCTACCCCTTGCCTCTGCATCTGGTGACCTTTAGGATTTTTTGCAAGCTCCAGATGTTCAATCTGGCTTGGAAACTCCTGGAGGACTAACTGCTGGTGTACTGCAGAGGTGCAGGTAGGTAGTTTCAACTGCCAGTGATAAGTTAATGTGGAAGTCTTGGCTAGAAGGATCTACTGCTGGGAATGGGACTTTTCTATGGCTTACTCCACTTTTAAGAGTAAATTCTACTGTGGATCCTCAGTCTTTACTGGAGTGCTCATGAAGGCATCATTCTAAATAGGAAGGTGTGCCCACTTTAAGGGAACCGTTTTTACAAAATTCTCAATCAAAACACCTTAGGGATGCACTTGTTACTTGATTTTCAAAACCATTCTCTTACTACATTTTTTTCCTATCCAGTAAATATAAATATAATATTTACTTCCTATAAATATCCAGATTCTTTAGTTCCTCTAAAATGGATTATTTGTGACTTCTTGACTATATTTAGCAGAAAGCAGTGTTTTGAGTAGGGCAGGGAATGCATGTGCCCTGAAACCGCTGTATCAATTTGTAAGGTCTTATGACATGGCTTTCTCCTGATAATAAAATATGATACCTGACTTGGTCACATTTGGGACACATTTCTGCACTCCTGAAGGTTCCTGAGACTCTTACTGAAAGGATTTCAGTTGGCCGTTAGTGTGGCAGATTTTGTGAGCTACTCCTGAGGCTGGTTAGGTCATCCCTGAGAAATGTCCCTGGATTCTCTCTACCACCTGCCTGCTAGGTGACAGGGGTGAGGTAGGGGGCAGAGTTCTGGACTTGGAGCCAGAAACCTGTGTCCAAGCATTCAGCATTAGCTTCTGGTAGTGGCCATCACTGTCACCCTTTGGCAAGTCATTCCTTTCTCAGACTTCAGGTTGCTTGCTTTCACATGGGAATAACCCCTGCCCAAACTCTCGGTGTTGTCATGGGATTTCAAGATTATACAAGTGAAAATACTTCCTGATCTATTTCTATAAATCCCACCAAGTTTCGTGATCCTCCTCCTCATTTTGCTCACAAAATCATGGTGCTCCCTCTGCCTGGAATGCTCCATCCCAGCATCGGTTCAGATTCCAGCAGGAAGCAGAATTCTTCCCAAGTGTTTTGATGCAGAGACTACAGTGAAGAAGCAGAGGAATGACTCAGGTTAGGGACATCACCAGGAAAGGGGAGAAACCTAGGAAGAAGCAATAGCACAGGACCACTGTTAGCTGTCAGGCCAGAGGAGTGAGGGCTGGGAGCTGGACCCACAGAGGAGAGTCACAGCCACCCCACGGGGGGTGCGGTCATGGAGGGCCTCAGTCCCCACCAGTCTGTGAAGACTCAGGCCCTGAGTATGGAAAGAGCAGGAGAACAATGCCCCCAACCTCCCTCCTCCTGCCTGGGGCTCCCATGGCCAAATTCCACTGGCAGCTGGTGGGAAGGGAGTCAGAATAGAGCAGGGTTGGTGGTGAGGGGAGAACCGCCCATTCACCTGGCTAAACCTCCATGATATTGAATCCTCTCTTCAGAATGCCTTTCCCTGCCGCCCAATCCAAAGGTCTTTGCAGCAATTCTTTGCAGCTTCCTCACCTTGTGCTGTTTCCTCCATGACACATTGCAATCATTTTATCATTTGCCTAGTTATTTATTGTTGGTATCCCCTGCTTGAAGGTCATGGGGGGAGGGCCCTTGTTGATTTTGTTCACTGCTCTAACTCTAGAACTTGGAACATACTAAATGCTTGTTTAATAATGAATAATGATGGCAGAGTAATCCAGAAACAGGTAATGCCATCAAAGATGCTGTCACAGGGATACCTACCTGTATTTTTATACTCCTCATCTTTTAATCCTGACACTGCCTTATGGAAAACGGTGTCATTTTGGGGGCTTGTTTTCTTACATCAGGAAATTGAGGTTCAAAGAGGTTAGGCGAAATGGAGCTCAACCTCCAACCCAGTCCCCTTGAAAGCTGCTTCCTAAATCAGTATCATAGAAAAGAATGTAGAGCTCTACAGGCAACATCTGTCACTGGTGAGAAAAGCCCATGAACAGGAGACCTGGAAGTCTTACGTAGCAATTGGCCTGGGTTCATTCAGCATCTGTGAGTTGACTGGGGGAGCTTTGGTCAAGTAACAGGGCATGGATTTTGGGCTCAGACCTGAATTGAAGACCTTGGCTTGGAACACATTTGCTTTTTGGTTTGAAGTAAGTCACTTTGAGTCACAGTTTTCTCATCTCCTAAATGGGTTAACCCCACGTCTTCCAGAGCCCTTTGAGAATCAACTTGCCCCAAGTTGCATGGTTAACCAAGAGCACGGCAGGCACTAATGCTCCAGTGTGACGTAACAGCACCGAACAGGAGACAGGAAGTTCCCCGTCTCCTAAGTCTCATTTGCCCACTCGGCCAGCCTCAGTGATTTGCCCACCCATTGTTAGGGTGAGGAAGGGAAATGGGACTTGATGCAATGTGTCCTTGGCCTCCAGCTGGTGTTGCGTCTGAGCCTGGGGGAAGCAGAGGAAGCAAAAGACAGGCACTGAGACAAAGCACCCACCCATCTCCCTCCTGGTAGGAAATTTATCTTGAGTCATCCAGGACTTGAGTCTGTCCCTTCTAAGTCTAAAAGAAAGACGATTCCAAGGTCCTTAGCATGCCTCGCCCATCCCTCCTATCCCTCCTACCTTCACTTTTCAGTGCTCTCACTAGGAGGAAATAGAAACTGGGGTTCCCCTTGATGCTGGCCTTGGGGACCCACACCAAGCAAAGGACAGGAGGCTCTCCTGCTGTTCCTGCTGGACAGCAGTGCACAGCCACCTGTCCCTGAGGGACGTGGACCCCACTGCTGATGTGAGCAGAAAGCACCCGAGCTGCATCCCATGCTGAGACGGGAAGGGAGTCCTTGCTGCTCAGGAGGGCAGGAGGACTTGGCACTTAATCAGGCAGCCGAGAGGCAGCGCAGTTAATCATGCCAGGGGCTGCGCCATCAGCTCTATTCGAAACAAAAGAAGGGCAGGGGTCACCGTGGCACCAGGCAAAAGACGCGGCAGGTAGAAGAATATTTCAGCTCTGAGTTACCATTTCAACAGGAAAGGAAAACCTGTGCTGGCTGTGATTTTAACGCGGGTCAAGGTTATTGGCAGCATGCAGGGCGGTTACTCATGAGATGCAGATTGGCCATGCTGAAGACCTAGATTCACCCTGAGAGAGGCGCTCCCGCCATCAGACCCTCGGAAACTGCAACCAGCTCCCTTGGCAAGTAGAGGGCCAGTCATTTCTATTCGTATTTTCAGCAGAATAGGAACCTGTGGATGACTGTTAGGGGAGTAGGTGGGGTGGATTCAAACCACTGGATGGTAGGGAGTGGGCCAGAGTGACCTCCAAGACCTGGGCAATCTCGCATTGTTTAAACTGTGCAGTGAACACACCCACAGAACAAGAGCAAGGCATGTACCCCCGGTGCCTATCCAAGTAATTGCTCAGTTAATGAGCACGTAATAATATAAACCCGCACTTTTTAAATCCAGGACCTATAATGGCTTGGACATTATGCTAAGAGATGCACACATTGGTCAAGGCCTGGCACCCACAGGTTGGACAGGGACACAAAACCTGTCCCCCTAGTGTTGGCCCTTGCCCACAGTGTCCTCAGCCACTGCTCTCTTCAGGGGGCTTGTTGGTCAGTAGACACTAACCTGAGATGCCAACTCAAACAGTGGCAGGGAGTGCTGGCTTCGGGCCTCTCCATTTCAGCAATGTCTTCAATGCTTTACATGGAGTATCTGGGCACCTCCTAGAGGTGTGAGGGAGCATGAGAGGTTTTCTTCTGCTCCTAGCCACTTGTTGGAGACCTGTGCCTTTGAGAGGGTCAGTCAAGTTCATTGTCATATTTGAAAATGTTTTGGCAGACGTGGGTCTTGTCCACGGGAGAGGAGACCGGGATGCTGGTAGGTACTTGGGTGGATGTGTCATTGGACCCTCACAATGACACCATGCAACACACATTCTTATTTATATCCTTGTAGAAAAGGAAACCAAAGCTCAGAATGCTTTCCCAATGTAACAGAGGTCATGGAGCAAGTAGCAGAATCTGCTTTTAAATACAGCCTTTATAATTCCCAAGTTCCCATATCTGGAAGATTTGGGGGAAATTGGGGAAGGTGCTCAGTCCAGAGGTCTTAAATTGTGCTCTAGGTAAAAGCTGGTCTAGCACGATGGGAAAAGCCCATCCTGCTTGGGGAGATGTTCAATGCACATTTTCAGTAAAGATCCTAAGAATTCCTGCTCTGAAAACTATTTGTGCCCAATCAGCATTTTCCAAATGTACGTGACCACCAACCATTCGTCGTCATTACTACTGATCATGGGGTTGCTCTTGGTTTCCATGTAGTGATAACGTAATTCACATTCTACGGGTCTGGAATTATAATTTGTAAAACCCCAGTTTCCTTACGAGAGAATCAAAGTTGTATGGGAGACAGGCACTCCTCTGTACTGCCTTTGCATGTACATGTGTGTGCATGTTCGTTAGAGATGCAGGGAGAGGTAGCACACCCGAGAGCCTGCACCTGTCCCCGTGCCTCAGTGGACACAGGGACCCCCTGAGTGCCAGGAGACAAATTCTGCCGCTCCCAAAAGTGAGCTCAAAGCCTGCTCTGGCTGTCCTTACCCCGTATCACGTAAATACTGCAAATGGTGACTTCATGGGAAATAATTTTGCCTGAGATTAGCCTGTTATGCTAATGGTGGGGTGTTGCAGAGAGAAGGAAAAGACGGCAGAGGTATGACTCCACCCTTGGTGTGGATGGGAGATGTTAGGGTCTGGAATGTGACCAAATATACCCGCTTCTTCTCTTAGGAAAGCTGGCGGGGGTGGGGGGTGAGGACCTAGCTCCTCTGAGCTGTTTCATCCATGCCCTTGACCTGCAGCCAGGGGCAGAGAGTGCGGCTGACAGGAAAGTTTGAGGATCTCTGAAGGGATTGCAGAGTCTGGAGTCCGCCTGGGCATGTGTTCTACCACAGCCCCCCATCTCAGCCAGAGATGGTTTGGACAATATGTAAAGTTTCCGGCAGGTTAATGCTTGAAGACTTGATGATGCGACCCTCTTCACAAAAGGGCTACTGAAAATACATCGCTGGAATTCTTCAGACTTCTGCTTGGTAAGGAGCCCCGAGCAGGCCCTGGCGCGTCTTCCTAAAATACTCATGAAGATGTGGAATAAGAGAAAACCCAAAGCATTAGGAACTGAGTTTATAGACAACTTATTCCAGGTTTTGGAATGTCTTGTCACTGAAAAAACAGAAATGAAATTACTTTAGGAAAAAGAAAAAAGCAGTACCAGTTGTGCCATGACCCAGTTGAATGTCATAAAACAGCATCATTAAGGAAATAATAGATGTTTCCTTCCTTCTTCATCATCTCCTGAGATGTAAGAACAAGGCCCTGTATCCATGAGATGATACCTCCCACTCACTGCCTTAACTCGAAGGCAGAGTTAGAATTTAACTAGGTGATGCAGGGTGCAGGGCATGGACAGTGTGCATTCTGGGAAGTTTCATCCAGAAAAGAGAACTGTGAAGCCCAAGGCTGAGGAAGGAAGAAGCTTACAGAGCACGGCAAGTTGGTATGACCTGAATTCCCATATTGTTTGGACTCAGAGGGTGAGAGAGGCCAGGCAGGGAAGCAGCAGGCAGAAGATACCCTAGATGAAAGCTCCCTGGAGGCCGGTCATGGATCCGGGGGATGGGCTCACAAATCCGCCCTTGGGCCTGCCTGAAAATAAACGTGGTGAATTCCTAGATCTCACTTTTCTTGAAGGATGGACGATCACAGTAAGAAAGCAGCATGGGGGCAATAGGGGAACACAGCCTTCAAACAGGACATTTGGCTTATTGTCGGAGAAAAGAAGAAAAGGGAGCTCTTTCTATGGATCATTCATTCATGATCCCAAAGAAGCTTTGAGGAAATGGTTTTGTACATGCAGCATTGAACAGAAAGACATGGTCTGTGTGAAACATAAGCAGAAGCCACAAAGAAGGATCAGATGGAGAGTGAAAGGTTGGATTGTGGAATTCAAATAGACTCAAATGAGAGAATATAGAATTTCAAAGAACCTTCAAAAACTGTAGCAGCATGAAAGTTTACATGGAAAGGGGGGAGAGCTTTATTACCAGTATATGGAAGACAAATTTGTAAACTTTTCCCCAAATGCAGAAGCAATAGATGAAAGGAGAGCAATGCCAAGCAAAAAAGATGATGAGCACCAAAGAGACAAATGTAGGTGGCAAATTATTATTTCTGAATGGAGCCCTGCAAAAAGTAGAAGTGACACGGAATTATAATAAGAACTCTTTCTGCAAATTCCTCCAAATGTAAAGTCAAAGAAATGACACATACACCTACCTAGACATTTGCATAAAGATAAACAAATAGGATAAAGATAAAAATCAATTATGATCCAAATAAGAACAGGTTTTCTGCAAAGAAACACACATTAATTTAGCATAGTTTCTCATTTATAACCTTAAATGCCAGTAGACAATAAAGGAATGTTTTTTCTCTCTTAATGAAGGGAGTTTTAGACCCAAGAATTTTCAACTCAGTTGATTGTGAGAAGGCAATAGAAATATATTTTCTGACAAAGAAAAGCTCATAAAATGCACCAATCACATTGATATCTTACCTGATAAAATTATTTGAAGCTCCATTCCAATGAACCAAGATGTGAAGCAAAATTAGGAGCTCAAGAACTCAAGAAGAAAGGTGTCACTAATATAAAAGAAGTGCATTTGAGTACAGACTGGTCTATTTATCAATTCCTTGTCAGAACAAAGCCTAGGTAGATACATTGACTTAGTTATGAATATATAGATATATGCATAGAAATATCACTATATACAATTACAAGCAAGATTATGGATGATGTGAATATATAAATACAACAAGTGACATAAAATGTTACATCTACATCCTTGCAAGCTGAGAATCAAAAACCCAATGCCTGTAAAATGTACAGAAGTCAACTATAAGTTAACTTATATCAAAATTTCCCAAGAAACAATGATCCAGGCCCCAGGGCCTTGACCCCTGGCCTAATACAATCATCTTAGAATTTAATAAAAAAGATTAATCTAGGAAGGCACCCGTAAGTGAAAAACAAAATGTTCAACTAGATCAGGTTGAGCTTTGTGGGTTTTGTTTTTCAGCTTCAGGGCTGAACGTGGGCAGCCTTTGGAGGACGACCGGTTTTGTTGGTTTTAGTCTAAACTGTGGGTAGGTGTTGAAGAGGATGTCGCATAGCCAGCTTAAGGAAAATCAGTTGTGAAATGTGGAGAAGACTGGATTTTTTCCTTAATAGCTCTTGTTACCCAGTGGAACCTCACCCTTCAGATCAAATTACTTTTGTAAGAAATGTAAACGGGAACTTTGACTCCAAGCTAACCAAAAGCATCCTATAGAAAGTGAGAGAGGCAGGAAATATTTGCCAAAGCAGGCATGTGTTCCCACACCTGCCACCTACCCCCTTGTTTCCCTGCCCTCAAAAATAAGGGGAATGCTGTCACAAAGCCCCATTCTGCGCCTTCTTGGCCTGCCTTTTACAAACTTATCTGAGACAGTCGTTGTTCTTTGCTTAAGTTGAAAAACCAGTTTATCCAGGACTGTAGAGTCTTCCCAGAAGTCTCTTCCCAGAAGTCCAGGCTCTGACTTCTGGCCCTTCTCCAAGGTGGAGCTGCGTGTGGCGTGGTCATAGGCCTGGGCCTGCCAGTGCCACCAAGGGCCCCTTGGCCGGTGGTTTGGGGTGACTTTGCTTGCTTCCTTGGTTCAGGGGTCCATCCCTTGGTGCTGAGCTCTTGGTATGTGACTCCGTAGCTCACATGCCTAAAGGGACAGAGCTCTTCAAGTCAGGAAGATGGGTTCAAGTCTTAAACTGCTCTTACAATGCTGATACATCCCTGCCAATTGCAGCGAAGGGCCTGCTTCTGGGCCCCTTTGCTAGGACTTGGGAAGGTGGGTGCAGGAAACTCCCAAAGCAGGAGGGAAAAACCACTCTTTTTGCCTGTGACTGGTTCTAAATGCTCATATTTTGAAGTTATGTTTTTTCTAAAGTAGACTAAAGAAGAGAGGAGATATTCAGTACATATTTACTGAAAATATCGAAGCCCAAGAGGAAGGTATGTGGTGAGCATGCTTACTAGCTATTTGCCGAACCTCCTTCATTTTAAACATTCTGCCACATTCTGCAAGAAGGGGTAATTGTGTCTCGATCGCTGACTGAGGAAATGTGCTCCCCTGGGTCTGTGCTTCAGGTAGCGGGAGGAAGAGAAGCTTTGGGCATAGTACAATGATGTCGTGTAGGGCCTGTCTGCTTTGGAACCAGAGACCTGGGTTTGCATCCCAGCTCCCGGTGTTATTACACACGTGGCCAAAGGAATGATGGGTGTGCATCTGGGGGGGGTGTTGTGGGAAGAACTGCTGTTCCCATGATGAGGGAAGAAATCTGGGAGGTGGAAAGTGAGAAATGCTGCCGGGTCCTCCCTCCTGAGACTGAAAGCCAGAAAGCCCTTGTTCCCTAACACCGCACGTGCTGTCTCCATAGTCAGCTTGAAACTGGGAAAGCTGGTGTTCATGCTGCATGTCTCCACCAGACCCAATAAGCAAAGACAGGGATCGAATCTCTATGGATCTGAGAAGATGGTGGGTTTGTACGCTAACAGGCTGTCTTACATTTCCTTTCGAGCTAGCCTTAGTCTAAGGAGGGGAAAAGTATAGGTAAGAGATTTGAAATTCAGGGAAGAGGTTCATCAGATAAAAGCTGCAGTCCATCCATTTCCCTAACATCCTTGAGGAGTGATTCTTTATCTGTGACCCGAGTTCTGTGTCGTGAAGGGTGGGGTGCCTCAATGGCCAAGTACCATCTTGGTTGTTCGCAGTCCCCTTGGGGCACAAAGGTGGAACCGCTGGTGGTCTCCTGGTGTCAGGGTGGGTCATACCTTCAGTCCCTGAAACAATAGCTTTTCACAAGCGGGAACTACTAAGCTTATTAACTATTCTCTAGAACTAAAATTTTCCCCCTCTCAGTCCCTCATCCAGCTCTGTGTCACAGCTCTACTCACAGGGCCAGGCTACTGCCAACACTCGTGTTCCCAAAACAACTAGAAGGGAGGAGGAATTCAAGAATGTCTCAGGCCCTTGTAGCCAGGGGTTGTTTACTGCCATCCCTGTTCTTTCAACAGGCCAAGAAGATAGGTGCGGAGTGGTCTATGATTCTTACACTGTAAAGAACTATTTTACTTAATTAACATCACCACTCTGTGCAGAAGTTGTAGATTCATTCGGTTTGGTGGGAGCAGGAGAGGAGATGAGGAAGGGCTGGTTGTTGCATATGGGAAAACCTTTCGCAAGGACAACTCTTTGCTACTGAAAGCATGGGAATAGCCTCTTGCTAATGATCTTTCCCCCGGTGGAAACACAGGGCATCAAGCAGAGCTGCTCCCTGCCTTGCTAAGATGGAACGGCAGCATCCTAGCTGAATTCCATCTGTGCCACAACGTTTGGCCAGTGGCCTAAAATACTTGGCTGCAGAGGATGGAAATTAGACTGTGAGTAACTGGTGTGATTGACTCACCTCTGAACTCAGTGTAAGCAAAACTCCCTTTGGTGGTGGGGGGAGGGGTAGAGGTTGTAATAGCTACAGCGCTTGCTTTTAGCCCTGAAGAAGAAACGAGCAAATAAACTTGAACCCAGTGGCTCATCAGTAATTGAAAGATAAAGCGCCAGATTTCGTTATGCAGCCTGACCGTGTTCGGGATTTACGGATTCCCTGAGCTGGTCCATAGCACACGGCGGGTCTCCTGCCCGCAGTACAGTCCTTGAACTGGAGCTAAGCTATCAACATACAGTGGACTGTTTTTAAAGCAAATAAATATCTATTAATTTTTTTTGGCACCTCAAAACTTCCCTACAAGTCAGGCAGGTATGTATGACATTATTTCCCCATTTGGCAGATAGTTAGACAGTTTGCTAATGTCACTGAGCTCATAAGTGGCTGGTCCAGTTCTTTAATCCATAACAGTTAAATGCCGCTTAAATTTATGGAGTCCCTACGATGTTCCAAATACCTTGGTTCCAACCCCATGCTCTTCCTACCATATCAATATGTGTTATCCTCATGCTTAACCTCTGTGTTACTTTGAGGGTCCCCTGGGCTCTCTGGGCACAGCTCTGGCCCTGTACTTCCTCTAGACTGACATTCAGGACTGTCAGTTTTGTCTACCCCAAATCTAGTAAGAGCTGTTGGCAAACTCACAAAGAGTTTAGAAACCCTTTTCTTTCTGAAGCTTCATGGACACGCTCGTTGCCGGTGCTTTCCTATCTGCGTGCGCTGCAAGTACTCAGTGGTCCGTGTCACCCACAGAGAAAGGCCCATGGGGGATGTATTTTGCATGTTTTCACCTCGAGTAGAGTCTCAAATGTAGAAGAGACCTACTATACATTCATGAGAATGTTTATTATTCTAAAAATGTTATTGTTAATGATAACAAGAATAATAATCACATGATATTAGCAACACACTGTTCCTCAGATGCTTCTGTAGAGTTAGTTCCTTCACTCCTCCTATCAACACTATACTGGATGGAAAACCAACGTGGCCATCGGCTGCCTTTCTGAGGCCCAGGCCTGGCCCTCTCCCGGGGATCAGGGAAGACAGAGAAAGCCCCAGCCAACCTGCCCGTACCATGAGACGTGTCTGGACAGCAGGAAAATGAACACCACGGATGAGTGAGTGGATGGGAGAGGAGATTTTGCGTGTGCTCTTTTTCCTCCCCACATTACCCTGGCCAGACTATGACCACCCTGTTAGCTCTGAAAATCAAACTCAGCCACCAGCCCAGCAAGGCCTGGGGATACCTTGTCAGGGCAGGCCACAGTCCAAGTTAATGGTAACACCTTCATGACAACTGGACCGTCATTGAGCTTTTCTTTCTCAAGTACCACCCTCCCTGCCCACAGAACTGGCTCGTGATGACCAGTGAGAGGGAGAGCTGTGTGGAAGAGCAAAAGGTACAAACGTGTCCCCAGGTCCTGCCCAGGGGCGCTCCTTCATCCCTAGCCACTCCCTAAACTCCTGTGGCCATAAAGGATCCAGACTTCAACTTCCACCAACAGGTTCTTATCACCAGTTGAGATATCCACTCTATCCGTGGGAGTGTGAGCCCAGGGGGAAAGGGCAGGATAGCTAAGAAGCAAACCACATTGAGAGGAAGACAGCCTTTAACGGATAAAGGAATGTTAACAGACTCCACCTGGCAAGACACCGCTTTCACCAAATGATCAGACTTAACATCACCCGTAATAGGGCAAATTGACTTCATATGACTCTGGATATGCTGCATTGACAAGATAAAACTTAGGTACTATGTATCAATATCACTCTTCTACACCAGCATATTAGTCCTGGTTCTTCACAGTAGAACCAGTAGGATATGGGCATGTGTATGTGAGGGCATATCTGAGAATTTCTCTATTTCTCTCTCTCTCTCCCCCTCCCTCCCTCTCATCATCTCTCAATATATAGATATCTGTAGAGGGATATATGTATGCACCTTGGGAGAGAGAGAGAAAGAAACAGAGACAGATAGAGACATAGAAACAGAAAAAAATAATATATCTTTAAAATGGCACTATAAACAAGAGTAACAAGTGGATTGACTAGAATTTTAAAAATTAAATAGTATTCAGAAAACTGGTTTACCATATGTGTAAAAATAATTTTGGGGCATCCTTTATACCATATATGAGTGAGCTCCTGAGAGTATAAAAGACCTAGTATATAAAAAGGTAAAGCTATAAAATGAATGGAGTAAAACATGATAACTATTTCAATCATTAGGTAGGAAAGTACTTCTTAAATAAGAATCCCAAAGCACAGACCATAAGGCAAAAATTGGATTGACAACATTGAAATTAAAGATCTCTGTTCAGGCCCTGGCTGGTGGCACAGTGGATAAGGCACTGGCCTGCAAACAAAAAATTGCTGCTTCAATTCCCAGCCAGGGCACATAACCAGGTTGCAAGCCAGGTCTCCAGCCAGGTCCATGGCTGGAGGCAGGTGAAAGGCAATCACACATTGATACCTCTCTCCCTCTCTGCCTCTCTCCCTTCCCCTCTCTCTAGAAATAATAAAATAAAATCTTAAAAAAAGACCTCTGTTCAATGAACTACTCTATAGATTAACATATGGGTAGCAGATTAGGAGAACATATTTGCAACTTCAAAAACCAACATGGGATTCATCTAGAAAATACAAGGGACTTTTACAAATCAACCAGAAACAAGAATGAACACAATAGAAAAACAGACAAAGCTTATGACTACCCAATTTAAAGAAAGGAGAGCATAGAAGGATAACAAGTGTATGAAGAGATTCTCCACCTTGCTAGTGAAAGTATAATAGGAGAAATGAAAATTAAAACAATACAGCCATATCCTTTATACCTATCTGAATGAAAATCAGGTAACACCTACAGGGAGCAGGTGTTTGGGAAATGGGATCTTTCCTGAACTGTGGTGGGAGGATGGACAACACACCCTCTTCTGGAGCACCGTGTGGAGAATCTGGGTGAACCCAGGAATGTATAAACGCTCTAGGGTTGTCAGTGGCTTGACCTGTGGCAATGAGTGACATTGTCAAGAAAAAACAAAAAGAATAGCAACCAGATCATGCAGTCCCACCATGGCATAAAATTCCCTCTGTTGTGATAAGGTGGGTGATGTTGATGTTACCCACACCCAGCCTACACCCCCACCCCAAAGAGCAGAGAATGCAGCCCAAGACTCCAGGCCCCTTGGCTATGGCATGACTTTCACTCTTGGAGGCTAGCAGAGACCTCTAAACTTAGGTGTCCCCTTGAGTTAAAAAGAGACCCCAGGGAACTGTGATCATTCAAACACCATGGTTCCTTAATCTGAAGTATACTATTTTCACACAAACAAATTAAAAATCTAAGCTTGGCCATATCAGAGTTGTCATGCTCACCAACCCTTGACCCCAGACCAGCTTCTGTATCTTTGACTCGCTGACCCTGATCCTGAAATCCAACTTCTAGGTATATTTTCCCAGAAAAAAATTATATGGATAAGACTTTGACCCCCTCCAGTCATGCCTCATTCTTTAACTAACACCAAAACCAAAATAAGTTATTCCTTATTGATGAAACATTCCTCTAGTCCTTTCTGGGTCTTGTAGAAGCAAATCTCATGTCTGCTACCATCTTGGACCCCACATTGCTCAGGACCTTGCTGGTGAAAACACATTGATTCTTAGACTTGACATTCTGCATTATGTTTCTAGATAGGGCCTTTTCCTCTTGACTGTATTTATGTTCTTATGCCATTTAGCCAGTCTACCTTGAGTAATTAACCCTTTTGGACTGACCTGCCCCAGAACATCCATCTTGGTTCTGGTTTGAAATGGAAGAGCCCTGTGTCCTGATCTTGGTTCTTGGGGGCAGCTAGGTTACAGTCTGTACATTAACCTAAAGTGACTCACCCTCTCTGGCAGGTCACTGGAAACCTAAGGTGCTGAGCATGGGACTGCACCAAATATAAGATTGAGATGTTACTCATTTCATTATCTGTGGTCCATAGTCTTCCTAGGAATAAGCAAAAAATCACTATGAGCTTCTATGCTAAGCAGAGAAGGAGATTCCAAGTAGCGGCAGGAGATAGGACCTGGGAAACCAGGTTAGTGCAAGAGAGGTCATGATCAAGGTGGAAGGAAACAAGCCAATTTTTATGAGGCTGTGACCTGGCCAGGACACTGGAGAAAGCTAGGGAAGATGGACACTGAGCCATCTAAAATCACTCGGGCTTTATGGAAAATCGTCAGGAGTTCCAAGAGACAGTGCAATTTACTGACTGGACAACTCCCTTCCAAGAGAATGTCCTGGCAGTATATAACATTGCATCAGAATGTTCAGACTTGAATACAGAGGCATGTATTGTGGTTATAGTCATGTGACCTCAGATAATGTAAGTCACCTTTCTGAGTCTTAGCTTCTTACATGTTTAATGCAGGAGAGGAAAAACCAACTTTCTTGAACTGAGTATCCAACAGGTCTTTAGAAACAGAGTAAAACAGTGGGTGTGAGAACACTTAACGAAGCCAAAACTAATGGAGCACATTAGAATCATTATACTGTGACTTTACTGGGTGAGGAATGTTGACAGTGGAGTGTACTTGCCATTTCAAAGGTTCACCAGTCTGTGGGAACAGGGAGTTATCAAGGATGGAGGGCTGACCTAGGGGTAAAGTTACCCATTCATTCTACCTTCCTTTCAGGGATCTTATGACAATGAACTTGCCAAGTTTCAACCACAAGACCATATGTTTCCCAGATCATGTGGAGGAATGTGGTTTATTCTGATGATTTGTTTGCACTGACATTCCTAGTGCATGGCTTCACTTATTACACTGGCTGAGATTCAGTCTGTTAGGAGGCTTCACAGGACGTAGACATGTAAGAATATTCTAAATGCAAGTGATTTTTTTAAAACAGGAGAATGTGCCCTGGCTGATGTGGCTCAGTGGATTGTCACCGGCCTGTGACCCGAGAATCACTGGTTCAATTCCCAGGTTGCAAGCCACGTCTCCAGCCAGGTCCCCAGCTGGAGGCAGGTGAAAGGCAACCATACATAGATGTTTCTCTCTCTTTCTTCCTCTTAAAGATCCTTCCGAAATGTCAATGGAATGTTCACATGTACTAATGGCAGCTTTAATATTTAATGTACCCTATGCATTCATTTCACCAAACTCCCCATTTTCTGTGTACAAGCGGTAACTAAATAAACGTTGAACTCCTACCTTCAGTGCCTCTCACAATTACGAATAATATGCTAAGTTCAGCCATTAACATGTGGGTTCATGACAGCACCCAAATTCCCAGTGACTGCCTTCCCACCAAGCAAGGCTTCCTGCTTCCTCAGCCTCATCTCTCCTGTGGTTCCCCTGCCTCGCTCTGTGTTCCTGCCATGCAGACCATGGCTGTAGTTCCCAAAGGTGTCACCTGGATCTGTACGTCTGTGCCTTTGGGCGTCCTGCCCTCTGCTGCCTGTGGCCTCCAGCCTGGCCCATCTCTCCTTCCTCAGGGAAGCTCCCACTCATGCTTCAGAGCTCATAGCTGGTATCTATCTCCTCCGTGAAGCCCTCCTGGGTTCCCACCAGGTAACTGCCCCCTGTCCTACTGTGTTCTCCGTCCTCCCCCATGTGTGTTACTCCTCGGGGCCCCCAAAGGCTGCAACCCCCCAGGCAGAGGGGAGAGTGAGTTGACTCTTTTTACACACCCTTTTCCTGGCCCAGAGCCTGACACAAGGTAATGTCTAAAAACTTTGTGGGGCCCCGTGAGTACAGGAAGTCTTAATGCCCTGTTGTATTTCCTGATACAGAAAAGATCAGAGAAGTTTTTTCCTTAGGATAAGGGGGTGTGGATTATGAAAATGTTATGCAAGATTAATCAAATGCCTGCCTCCAGGAGCCACCCAGGTCCACAGCTCGCCCAGTCGAGGAGCAGAGCTTCGGCTGCAGGTGGTCGGAGGCTGTGGAAGGGTCAGCTTCCTCCAGATGTGGACTTAGCTCGTGCCTGGAGCCCAGCACCCCCGGGGGAGGTACAGCTCTTTACTAAGACCTTTCCTTTGTGCCATGGCAGCCTCAGCGTTTCCCCATCACTGAGAGTCCGCTTCCTTTCTGCCACATCCTGAGCTGCGTGAGTGGGGATGAGCTTACAGATTTGGGTTGAGTGCAGGTGGAACTGGGAGACTTTGGTTGTTGAACGAGAACCGTGT
Organism: Noctilio leporinus; assembly: GCA_004026585.1. NCBI lineage: Eukaryota > Metazoa > Chordata > Mammalia > Chiroptera > Noctilionidae > Noctilio > Noctilio leporinus. Next base: position 12,779 of record PVIW01000352.1, on the reverse strand, counting down.
TAATGCTGTCGATGGTGAAGGGGTTGGAAAGTTCACCAAAGAAGAAAAAGAGGGAGAATTAAATCTGAGTCTCTCTGTGGATAGGGACACATGAAAAATAATCTGGAGTTGTAACTTAGAATAGAAAAGTGGATTAGTGGTGTGGTCAAGAGGGCTGGCTCCTTTGAGAGGGAGGGAGAAGAGAGAGAGAGGGGTTGGGGGAACAGAGAGAGGGAGCAAGAGAGCGAGCGCAAAAGGTAAGACTACTTCGGAGCATGGTGTTGCCTTTCTGGTTTCCAGGTGGTAATGCTCCCTGTGTGAGGATGTCATTCAGAACAATGTTCGGGATGCCCTAATTACAGTGGTATTTTGGTGCTTCCTCTTTAACAGATATAAGGTGTCACAATGAAATATGCCAAGTATTAATGAACTTGAATGTTCCAAACAATGGACTGTATTTATCCGATTGCTTTAAAATACACGTAAACACGTCTTGTCTGTCTGTCTGTCTGCCCCCCTATATAATAAAAGCAACTGTGTTTTCAGCAGATGCTTTTCCTAAGCCAGCCCAGGGCTCCCTCTCTTCTCCTGGCCTATTTTAACCAGCATCACTGGGAACTGTCAGAAGAGGGGGAAATGGTGACAATCCTGTTTGATAATATGCAGCTAAATTACAGCTTTACTGGACCACTTCCCCGACTCCCCCATGCCAAAGATCAAGAAGTGAGGGAGTTTGAGAGAAAAGACTTTTTAAATTTTTTTTGCCAAAACATCGTAGGAGGGCTGCCTTTTCATTCCTTTTTGGTACTTCACTAAATAATACATGGAGTGATCAGTGCAACGAAGAACACTCAGCCTTTTATAGCAACAGTGAAGAGGGAGCTAGAGAGAAACACAGTGTGGTGTGGTCAGATTTAACATGTTCATTTTATAAAAGCAATTGCAGTTTTCTCGTCTATCCTGTCAGGTGGGGAAGCTAAGTCATAAGGCTGGGTACTTTCTCCCATGGGGATAAGTAAAGTGAAGTAGTAAAGAAAGGTTTGTAGTTGTTACCAGTAATAAGGCAGCCCCATACACTTTAAAAATATACCTTGAATTGCTCCGCTTCTAAAAACTTCATTCACCTTGCCTCTGTCACCTTCAGTTATTTTTCACAGTGTTAGAACATCTTGTTGACTTTATCTCTCCCCTGAAAAGAGAGCTCTTTAATTCAGGGAGAATAGATAGATTATTGTTGTATCTATGGTGCCTAGAAGAATGCAGGCCCAGAGATGCTTCTCAATAGATACTTGTTGAGATGAAATTTAAATGAATAAGTTAGAGTTCAGATTTAAAATCCAGCCTTAGATGGCCTCAGTGAGCTCTAGACCTATGTCTCTAGACCGAACGCCTACACAATTACTATCACTGTCATCATTAAACACATAATCATCAAAGTACAATGATTGAGCTAAGCTTACAGGTCATTTCTTGTGCATTATTGCAGTGGTCCCTACAGTGATTTTCTGAGGAGGGCATCTGTAAAATAAGTATGTACATTTTACTGGTGAAAATATGGAGCCTCAGGAATTGGGACTTGCCCAACGTGTTGGAACCGGAGTTGAAACTAAGCTTTGTGGCTCCAAATCCTAAACAATTTAGGATCTAGACATTTGGGGTTGAAACATTCTTTGTTCACAGGGAGGGTGGCTGCTCTGTGCAGTGTAGCATGTTTAACAGTTTTCTTGGCTTCGACCCATTAGATACTAGTTGAATTCTCCACCCTATGGTGACAACCAAAAATGTCTCCAGACATTCAGAAAAGTCCCCTTGGAGGCAAAATCAGTTCCAGCTGAGAACCAATGACCTAATAGCCAGCACAAGGTGGTAAGTGCTGTGGGACAAGCATAAGCAAAATAAGGGTAAAATAGGGAGGAGGTCCCCTTCAGAGTGAAGGCAGAATTCGATTCAGATCTTTACTGTAGAAAGATTGAATTGACTGAGCAGGGTTTACGGTGATGAGTGAATACCAAATATTTGTTGAGCATGTATGATGTGCCAAATTTAACCCTAAGGAATAAAATAGAATGTGCATCATTAACTGTTATCCTAAAATAAAATGCCATCTTCACAACCATCAGGAGGCACCCAGAGTTACTGGGGGGGTCACTTAACCTCATGATAGGCACTTAGCATCGTATTCTCTACTAAAGATTACTTAGTAACTGTCTGCCCTTTATTTTTATAATTTGATCAGTCCCAATCATCATTTAATTGTACTGTACACAGAGTTGGTATTTTCTAGTCAGTTTCTGGATCATTGGAAACATTCAAAAAACATTGTGCTTGATTGTCTTTGCATGACCCTGGGAGGGAGGGAAGTCTGCCTTCAACTCTTGTCTCCATTTAGTCAGAGCTGCTGGACCTACATCGTCTTGTTTCTTCCACTCATTTCATTCTCCAGATGGACGCAGGAGAAACATTTCAGAGTATTATATCAGTTCCCACTCCCCTCAGCATAAAGTTCAAACCTCTTCATATTGGTGACCTGATTCCCCTTCCCCTCTCCAGCTGCATCACTTGACATTGACTCTTCCTATGCTACATAGCAGCCATACTTGGATTCCTGCAGTTCTTCAAGTGGACCACTCTCTCTTGTCCCAGGACCTTTGTATGTGCTGTTCCCTCTGCCTGGATCACCCTTCTCCCCGCTTCAACCAGAGGATAAGGGCTCACATTTACTTACGGGCCATTTCAGACAAAGGGATAGTAAGTGAACTCAGTTGCTTGGGAAGATGTTGAAACTGTGCCTCCTCTTTTAGCCAGTTTTCCCAGGATGATCCTGTAATAGCAGAAGCATTATGCAGGGATGTCTGGGACCTTAATCGGACCCTAATATACCAAACGTTTATTCTGTGACACTGTCAAAATCATTGAACTTTTCTGCGTCTCACTTTCCTCATGGCTGCTATCCTATTAGAGGGGCTACTGGACAGAGCCACAGGCAAGGGGTCAAGGTAATGGGCATGCTTTACATAGTAGGAGCACGGGCAATAAATTGCATCATTTTTCCAACCTCACTTCTGTCCTGCCCTCACCTGCCTCCTGCCTGAAGCATCTTTCCCTTTTATTTTATTTTCCCCTTGCTCCTTGTCATCTTTCCCTTTTAGCTATTTCCTTCTCCCTCATCTGCTTGACCTACTGGTAGTCTCCTTTAGGATATGCTTGGACTGCATATTTTCCAGGATGCTTTTTTCAATTCCTCAAACCTAGGCTGAGAGCTCACCTATGAGATCCTGTACAACTCTCTCCCCCCGACCCCCTGCCCCCTGCCAAAACTCAGCAGCCCTAGTGAAACTTTGACTTACTTTATTGCCTCCTTCCTTAGACAGTGAACTTTTCTTTGTCACTAGAGAGAATATTGTTCTGTGTGGTGGAGACAGACCTATGAGGAAGCGTTCAGTGCGGAAGACTGTTCTTAGCATAACAGGACATTGATTAGCAATTGCCCATTATTGTGCAGATTTTGAGATAATATCTTCTTTAATTTTCATGCGAAGCTTTTTTTTTTAAAAAATCAATAAATTCAGCAGTGCAAACATTATTTTTCTATATTAACTATGCTGCTGAAGAGGAATTGATTTTCCCTAAACTGTTCTAGTAGAAACTGGGTTTATACAGGGTCCTGTTCCCCTAATTTTCTTTCTTTTCTTTTCTTTTCTTTTTAATATTTTATTTATTTATTTTTAGGGAGAGAGAAAGGGAGAAAGAAAGAAAGGGAGAGAAACATCAATGTGTGGTTGCCTCTCACGTGTCCCCAACTGGGGACCTGGCCCACGACCCTGACTGGGAATCAAACTGGTGACCCTTTCGCTCGCAGGCCAGCACTCAGTCCACTGAGCCACACAAGCCAGGGGCCTGTTCCCCTAATTTCTAATGCAGATTTCAATGCATTGTATTTTACAACAGTCCAATGAACTACCTAAATAAATTTATGTGTAACTAATGGGTAATTAAAACATGGGTAACTGAGAGTCTCTTGTGGATATAATTGCATTTCTATGTATCTTACAATCACTTTTAGGAAAATCTTAGGAAGTGAAAACTGTTAAAATAGAAACTTTGTTTTCCAAGTGTAGCTCTGGACATGGTTCTTCAATTAAAATACGTTTTGTCAATGAGCCTTTGCCTGCGGCCACCTGTCCCGATGGAAGGTTCAGAGGTTCTGGTCTTCTGAGGGCTAAGTGTGTAGGAGAACCACAGCGGGAAATGAAGGCTGGAGACCCCCCTGGGCTTCCGAGGGGAGAGGCCTCAGATGCTGGTGGTGGAACCAGGAGAGGCCTCAGATGCTGGTGGTGGAGCCAGGAGAGGCCTCAGATGCTGGTGGTGGAGCCGGAGGGATTCTAAAAGAAAGGACAGGTTCAGGGCAGGCAAAGAGGGCTGTCCCCACCCCACTCCCTGACCCTAGGGGCAGTGTCATAGGGGGATCAGGGCAAGGCCATTCTTCCTCAGCCTCCTTGGAGACAACCTCTGTACTTCCCGTAGTATATAGGGAGATTCCTGCTTGTTTAAAATTAAGTATAATTGGAAAGGCACAAGGTCTTTTTCATCATTTTAAATTCTAATAATATAGTGTACAGAATGAAGGGTATTGCCGTCACGCGTGACTCATGAATATAATCGTTATTAGGTAGTGATTTAGTATCATGTTCTTTGCAAGGATGCGACCTGAATGTGACTGTGAAATTTCTTTCTTTTAAAAATGAGGTTGATGATGGGCTCGTGTTCCTGTCTAAAGTGAAATTGTCTGAATCTTTCATACTTGAAATCGATGAAATACTTCACAGATACTAACATTTCATGAAGGGTGAGACTGCCTGTGGCCCTTTGCAGTCGGGCTCCTTTTTCCTGGGTCTGGGAGTACGTGCATACATTTATTTGTTCCCTCTGAACTTTCTAGAAGTTCCTGGGAATGGAATCTCTCCACCTAGAATATCAAGTTCTGCTGTCCCCGTGCCAGGGATGGTTTGCAATGCAAATCATTGAGGCTGGTGACACGCAGCGCCATAACCATGGTAACCAAATAGGCAGGTTCATGCATTCCACTTCCTCGGCTAAGTGCTTTTCCGTCCTGCCTGCAGAGCTGAGGCCACTGCCCACAGGTCAAAGGGCATCGAGGGGAGGCAGATGGGTTCGCAGAAGCAAAACCGCAACTGATACCATTGTGTTTGCTCCCAGCGCCCTGTGCCCCTGAGTCCGGGGCTCGGCCCGCACGGTGCCTGCCACTGTAGCTACTTTCTCATGGCTTTCTTCCTTTGGAGGGCTGGGGAGGGGGAATCACTATGTACCTTTCTTTATCCTCAATTTGACCATGGGTTTGGGCAAGCAGACTGCCTTGGCCTTCTGTGACTAACTTTTAAATAAGAGCAGGTGGGGACACGGGGTCTCGGTTCTGTGGTCACAAGGGCGGTTCAGGGTTGGCACCGGGATGCTCAAGCAAACAGGAAGACATCCGAGGCCGAGCTCCAAGGGCCACTTCGCTGCTGAGGTGCCTTCAGGTCGCCTGGTAGCTCTTCCCGCGGGCTTGCTGGTTTCCAGCCTGCGGGGAGGGAGGACTGCTTCTCTGTTCTCATTTCCCCTCAGCTGGAAGGAGAAGGCAGCCCTGGCAGGTTCAGAAACTTTTTCACTTGCTGCTGTGTGACCAGGTGAGTCCTGGGAAGAGAGACCATTAGCAGTAAAGTACGCATCTAATGTGGCGGAGTCTGGCCTGGATGAGCCCAGCATTCCGTGCTTCCCTGGGTGGCTGTCATTCACCTGGAAGGGCTGAAACACAGTGAATGGGGACGCTCCAGGCTCCCGATTGTCAGCTTATGTCCCCTACTTTGTGACTCCTACTTCTGAGGTGAGACACAGAAATTATATCGTTCTTCTTGTAGGGGCTGTTCTTTGTAGCTATTGATAACTCTTTTCCTTACTGTCTGAAGGAGGTCTGCTCATTAAGATGAAGTAGAAGAGTTCATCTCTTTGGTTTTTAACTAATCAGTGAATTCACCAAATATAAAAACTCAGCTTGAGGGGGTGGGGCCATGTGGGTGTTTTTACTACAGGTGAACCTGCTACTGAAGTCAAAATTCCCTTTAAAAGAGTGGAGAAACCTGATTCAGGGTTAGGCTTGCAGATAAATAGAAGACACCCAGCTACATTTGTATTTTATTTTAGATGAACTGCAGTATTTTTGGTATAAATATGTCCCAAACAATAGACCATACTTATGCTAAAAAATTATTCGGTTTTGATTTGAAATTCAAACATAACTCCATGTCCTGTATTTTTAGTTGTTAAACCAGGCAGCTTGATTTAGGGATGAAAAAGTTGGAGGAGGCTTTAAGAAAATAAAAGAATATCCACTTTTCTCACTATAAATCTTTCACTCTAATTTTCCATGGAAACATCGCCTAATTATCATTGTCTTATTATTGCCATATTAGGAAGTTATTTAATCCTGGGCTAAAACTGTAAAAGGGAAAGGAATAGTTAAGGAATAATAAGTTTAGGATTCAGTGACACTTGCCCCATAATGTTAACACAAGACCGTTGTCCCAATTTTTTCCCCTTTGCTCCCCTCCGCCCTGTGCTCCCCTCTAGCAGTTCCACCCCCGTTAGTCCATGGGTAGTGCCACTGTGCTCTTTGGCTTCACCCTTTCTTATATTATTCTTAACTTCTCCCTGTCTATCTTGCACCCACCAATTATGTTTCCTAATTCCTGGGCCATTTACCCATTTTTCCCTCTTATCCCTCCCAGCTGATAACCCTCCAAATGATCCCCATACCTATGATTCTATTCCTATTCCAGTTATTTACTTAGTTTGTTTTTATTTTTTAGCTTCCGTTATTGATAGCTCTGAATTTATTGTCATTTTAACATGTATAGTTTTAATCTCCTTCTTTTTCTGAAATAAGTCCCTTGAACATTTCATACAAGTGTTGATGATGATGAACTCCTTTACCTGTACCTTGTCTGGAGAGACTTCTTATTAGTTTCCCAACTATACCCTGAAATTGATTATGATCATGGTTTTATGTAGGATTTATACCTGGTTGATAGTTATGATACCAGACTGCTGTCTGAATAACCTTGCTCAGAGCTTCTCTACCTGTGTGTCCATGAGGATGTCCTGGGTGCTGGCAGATACTTGTCTCTTGGGGCTGCCCCTCAGGGAAGCCCTGGGAGAACCTCAGAGTGGGCATATCCCCAGTCAAGCTCCGGGACTCTGGAGGGAGCCCAGGGGGAGCTGGGTGCCCTCACACCATGGCCCAGGCGTGGTGAGAAGCCGTGGAATCCGAAGTCACAGGCAACCTCTATATACGACAAAGGCAAATCATGCAAGTTCGTGAATGTTTTAGGTAAATGAAAATAAGCAACCCTTTTTTACAACACTTGTAGTCATACTGCAGAGTACAAAAGAAAGTGTTATAAAGCACTTATTTGTCTTTTATGACATTGACATTTTAAAAAATAGAATAGGTTAGTGACTTGGTAAATGTCCCTCAAGTTAGATTTATTGGATAATTCTTTGTGATTAGATACAGTTTATGTATTTTTGGTAGGAATAGCACAGAAATAAGAAGGTGGCTTTCTCAGTGCTTCCTATTAAGAGGATCATAACATTGTTCTGCCTCGCTACCTGCCATGTGAATATTGACCACTTTTTCAAGATGGTGTCTGCTGAGTTTCTTCAAGTCAACATTACTATTTTCCCCTTTGCATTTTTTAAAGAGATATTTTGAGAAAATCTAGATATCCTATTCCTCATGTAACTTTTATCAATTCATCTTTGCAACTAATTACTAAAATTATTACCATAATGTGTTTCAGTTGATAATTTTCTAATGTTACTCTTCCTTTTACCACTATTTTGTTGACATTCTGCTTTAAAATAATAACTTTCCTTCTCCTCATAGTCTACACCTTTTAGACATTGGTATGCATTACTTCTGCTTTCCAGGAAGGCTTTATTAATTAAGATTTTTACAGACATTGATTAGTATCAATTTCTCCACCTTCTAGAAGATCTCACTCTATCAGAGAATAAAACATGGGAAAGTATCATGGGGTTTCTTTTAGTTTTTATTTCTTGATTATTAAGTTTCATTACATTTACATTTTTTAGTCATTCATAGGTTTTCTATTTTTGAATTGCCTGATCAGCACATGACTTCTACTTCTATGTGTCTTTTTCTTATTGATTTGTAATTGCATGTCATCCATTAAGGATATGAAAGCTTTTAATGTCACATATACTACAAATGTTTCCTCACTTATTTTTATTTTTAACTCTTTGATATATTGAACATTTTACCACAGTGAATATCACATCTTACCTGGTTAAATTCATTACGAGTTCCCTCCATCACCTGTGGGGCCACTTCTTTGCAGGCTATTATCACCTTCAGACTAGCAAATGCTCACTAAGATTTTATTCTAGGATTATTTTTATTTCATTATTTTCCACATTAAGTCTCTAGTACCATTGAAATTTATTTTTATGCATTACTTACAACTCTAATTTTATGTTCTTGAACGGAACAGTTTCTCATTTATATAATGAAGAATTTTACCACCATGATCCTTTCCTATTGGACTGAAATATGATGCAAATTTTATTGTACAAAAATATACTTTTAAACTTGAGATGTGCATAACTAAAGATCTTAAAGTGAATCACTTGACCAGTCTTTTATTTGATTTTTAAGTTTATTGGGGTGGCAGCAGTTAACAAAATGATATAGGTTTCAGGTGTATAACTCTACGATACAGCATCTGTATTTCATGTGTTCACTACCCAAAGTCAAGCCTCCTTCCATCTCCATCACCATTCATCCCCCTGGGCCCCCCGACTTCCTCCCACCCCACTGTCTCTCTAGTAATCACTGTACTGTTGTCTATGTCTATGAGGTTTTCTTCCCTTTGTTTAATCCCTTCACATGTGTCACCCAGCCCTTCCAATCCCCCTCCCCTGGCCAGTAATTTTTTAAAGGTATTAGAAAAGGTATAAGAAAGGGAGGTGTAACAGAGCTCAACTAAAAGTTAAGAGAAATCTCCATCTGCATTGGTCAGGGTTCTACAGGAAAGTGAAATAGAATCTATATATCTCTATCTCTATCTCTATCTCTATCTTTACTGTATATCTATAGAGAGAGAAAGAGATAGAAATATCTATGTCTACATCTCTTCATCTGTCTATAGATATATTATAGGGAATTGGTTCATACAATTATGGGACATGAGAAGTTCCATGATCAGCCACCTGCCAGCTGGAGACCCAGGAAAGCTGGAGATGTACTTTCAGTTTGCAGCCAAAGCTTGAGAATCAGGGGCATCAATGGTATAAATCCCAGTCCCAGGCAGGGAGAGACGGATGCCCCGGCTTACTTGGTGAGGCTGAGAAAAGAGAATCTTCCCTTCGCCTTGTTCTTCTCTTCATACCCTCAGCAGACCAAATGGAGCCCACCACGTAGGGGTGAGCAGTCTGCCTCACTCAGTCTACGGAGTCAAGCGCTGATCTCCCCTGGAAACACCAGGGCAGACACACCCAGAAATAGCGATTAGCCAGCTATCTGGGTGCCCCATGGCCCAGTCAGGTGGAGAGATAAATTAATCATTGCACCGTCAGTGGGGATGGCTTGTGACTGCAGCAAGCTCACGTTGAAGAGCATCTGCTTAACTGTTACCAAGCCGCTGCTTAATAGCCCTTTGGTGAAATTTATGCTCTAATTGCTCACATACATTCCAATCCCCTAGTTTGGAACGCTTGTCGATCCATTATCTCATCTTCAAGAACCAGGGCCAACACGTCCCCTTCCAAGAAGCCTTGTTTATGCCCCTGAATGAGCATTTTCCTCCTTTAATATTTGAGAACAGTTGTACGTACTTTTCTCAAAAGGCATATTATGTTCTGCTTCAGCATATAGAGTTAATAAGTACTATTCCTTGTAATGAACTGCAAGCTCCTCCAAGTTTTTTTCTACGCAGTAGACAGTAAGGCATTTAATTAAATTGAATTGGTAGATCTTATTATTGAACACATGTATCTAATAGTTTATGTATACTATGCACTTTTGTGAGCAGCTACTAGTATACACTACTGGGCCTGACATGATAGAAATGGATGACTAAGTCGCAGTTCCCACCCACTGAGAGCAAAAACAGCCCGGGGTCAGAAGTAATCATTCACTCATGAAACAGTTATTGCTAGTCACGTATTATCATTCATGTCCTAGACTAAGTCCCTCGGATACAAAAATGTGTAAGTCATGGTCTGGCCCCAGGGAGTTCATTTAGTTGCGTGGAGAAGACAGGAGTGTAAGGAAGCTCCCTGACCTGAGTGTGAAGAGCACCTCAGTGTCGTTTTACCGCAGTTACACAGGTTGCTGCGAGTGCCGAAAGCAGGCTAGGATAGCAGAAGGGGTGATAAGGAGATCTTTTACAGAATAAGTTCTATAGAGTAAATTCTATTTGAACTCAGTGAAATGGTATTCAGCGGAGATCCGGGTAGAGCTAGTAGGAGAATCTGCATCTAGTGGGGCCAGGGAAGGGGGTGCATTTGAGAACCAGGGGTTCTGTGGGTCTGGAGTGTGGTGTGCGTGATGGATCTGCATTGCGGTGGTGTGGGAACGAAGGGCCAGAGTTGGGTCATAGAGGCTCCTCCAATCCCTTTATTCTCTCTCCTCAGGTAGAGACAAGGCAAATGTGGAGAAGACAAGAGTGAAAATGAGGAAAAAAGAGGGATCCATTGAGAAAGAAAAAATACTTCAAAGTTGGAAAGGAATTGGAACAAGGCTAGGAGTAGATAAATCACTTGACCCAGCATTACCAGCCTTGAAGAATTTCAGGTTGCCAGGAAGATGTAGGATGGTTCTTGAATTAACCATCTTCTGCTTACTTCACCGGGAAAGGTGAAACCTCAAAGTCCAAGCAAATTAACTTTGGGTTCCAGCTTGGGCACAACAGCCTTGTCTTTAAATCCAGCTTGCTCCAAAGTGGCAGGATTGAGCACCCTTCACATATCTGCTGGTGGGAGGAAGCCACCCACAGAACAAGTCATCACAGGCTGCCTGTTCCTCGCAGCCGTGTGTTGACAGAACACTGTCTTCCCCAGGATCTGCCCCGACTTCACTGAATCATTGGGAACTCTTTGCTAGTGCTTGTGGGACGCTGATACTTGGATGGGGAGGAGGAGCAGAAGGGCACCGCTTGGCTTGGCTTCATCACTTGAGTTTCTGAGCCATCTTCCAAATTTATGAGTAACAGGAACAACGTTTTATTCTTCTGACTTTTATAGTTTTGACAAATGTAGCTTTAAAATATTTTTTACATGTGAGCTTTACTGGTCAAATAGTAAACACTCTGTGAAGATTAGGAATAGAATAACCAATTTATGGAGGTATCTCATTTCATCCAATTTTCTCATATAATGCAAGAGGAAATTATATTCTAAGGCAATGAAACTACGTGCTCAATGTCAGGCAAACAATTAACTGCTGATTAATTAAAATAAAATTATTCTTCATTTCCCTGGGAATGAGTTAAGGTCTTCATCTTCTTATGAGCACATAAGACATATAAGAAACAGTAGAAGAAGGTGTTATTGAGATAGTTTTGGTTGAAATGGCACAAGTGACCATCAAGGGATTGCTCAGAAAACTTTGCTTCAAAATGGAGGTAGAAAAATATACACACACACAATACATGTATACATACATGTGTGTATTATATGTAAAACCCTTAATGATTTTATAACCAAATTTTCTTTGGTATTTCTCAATTCCTTGGTGGCATTCATTTAAACAGGCATTTATTTAACAAACATACATGGAGTACTAGCTTTTTTGTACAATTATGATATGAGAGCTAGGATCTCAGCCCTGAATAAAAGCTCAGTGTGGTTAAATGGAAGGATGAACACACACCTAACAAAGCTATGTGAGAATACTTTAATAGTGGCTCCCACAGAACCATGGGATTCCAGAGGAGAAACTAAAGTCACACTCATGTAGGAAGAACATGTAGGCAGAGAGAAGAGGGGTCTAAGGACTGAACACTCAATATATAGAGGCTAGAAAGGAGAAAACCAGGGAAGGAGCCTCAGAAAAAAAGCTGTGAGTGAGAGAGAAGGAAATCCGGAGGACTGTGGTATTAGAAAATGAGTACTTGTTTCCATTAAGAGGAAGTGGCAAACTCCATCAAATGCTGCTAACAATTATAAAACAATAAGACCGGGAAGTTGACAGTAGCATACTGATTGAAGTGGATTATAAAGAGAATAGGAAGTGGTGTAAATAGGAAGTGGTGCTGTGATCCAAGTGACATGTTCTCCCGTACATCAGGTTGGTGGCCATGGAGGTGGTTGGTCTGAGATACACTAAAGGCCCTCCACCTCTCTTTTTTTTAAATGGCTTGATGTGAAAGGATTAGAGGAATCAAAGGAGACTCATAAGTTCTTGGACTGAACAGTGGTACCATTTACTGAAATGAGAAACCCCGGAATGGGACAGGTATGTGTGGTGTGTTGGGGGCAGGGGTCAACTAGAAACCAAGGAGAGAATAAAGAACGGAGGTGGTATGTTCATAGCGGCACTATTTACAATAGCCAGGTGCTGGAAACAGCCTAAGTGCCCATCAGTGGATGATTGGATCAAAAAACTTTGGTACATTTACACAATGGAATTCTATATGGCAGAAAGAAGGAAGGAACTTGTACCCTTTGCAACAACATGGATGGAACTGGAGAATATTATGCTTAGTGAAATAAGCCAGTCA